>CM022298.1:17285688-17809092 GCA_011799875.1 Thinopyrum elongatum | reverse complement strand
GAAATATTCTAAGCCCACATAAATATTTTCAGTTCGAACGGACGCTGAAAAATGTTGTCGTGAATAGTGAAAGTGCTTTTTGGATTACTTTTTGGAAAGCCTTTATTTTGGGGTTTTGTCCCAATATATTTTTGGGGGATGACATGGAAGCATAAGGCCCCTTTTGAAGTGGCCCTACTAGGAGTGGCCGGCCACATGGGGGCTCCTCCTTGGAGCCCCCACTTGTCCCTTGGTTTCACTCTTGGGTCCTTGGGAAGGACTCCTTTTCATTTGGATTTTGGGTTTTCTTGTAAAACCACCCTACCCCTTGGGTTTCCTATAAAAGGAGTGGAGGGGGCAGCCCACTCACTCATCCCTTCTCACATACAAGTGCCATGCATGATCTGGCTTCTCTCTCCCTCCCAACGAAATAGTTTTGTAGAGCCGAAAGGTTGTCTCGGTTCCGGTGGGAACTAGTTCTGGATGGCGAAACCCTGCCGGATAGATGACACCGTATGTGTGCAACTCTGTAGAGAGATCGTAGTTTCGATCTTAGTATGTGAGTGCCTCCTGAAGGGCTGTCCGTGTGACTGTCCGAGTTTCGAAGGTCCTCCCGAAGGGCTGTCCGCGACACCGTCCGGGGGACTGTCCGACCGCCTCCCGGAGGGCTGTCCGAGGGGCGGATGAGGGTATACATCCTCGCGGTTGGGAGGTTGTAAATCCTAGCTACGGGGATCTGCACCACCTATCGTCATTGACTCTACTTCCACTGCGCTACAAGTCGGTAACGAAAAAGATCAAACCTTGTATGCAGTCTCCATAGTGGTCCTGGGCTGGTGCATAGGTCGGAAAATTTTTGTTTTCTGCCGCGTTACCTTACAGCCCCATCTTCTTTCTGTGCTCCCTGGCATCGTCCACGGCCCCGTGAACCTCTCTGCTTTCTCCCGTACCCTCCCTCGCTCCCGTGATGCATCCGGCCTTCGACGGAGCTGGCTTGCGCGCCCTTGGCGGCACCCGAGCCCGTGATCCTCCTTCCCCGCCTATTTAAGTGGCTCCCGCCCTCGCCCCTCCTCACCAGCCACTCCCTCTCACTCCCAGCAACCACCCGGACCCCTCAAATCATCACCGGAGCTCCTCTTCGCCCTCCATTGCCTCCACGGCCGCCGCCTTGGCCATCTTAAATTCCGGCGAACCGGAGCCCACCTCCCCCTCCTTTCGTCACCTCTGGAACCAGAAGACCCCGGTGAACCTCCCTGGCTCTTCGCCTCATCCTTGAAGTGACCGTGGCCTCGCCCCCAACTCTGGCCGATGGCCTCTACTGCGGGCATCCGAGCCGCCGTTGCCACAGCCCTCCCCCGCAACCCTTGCTGGGCCTCCCCGATGAGGCGATCCACGGCGAGCACTCCGGCGGTCCAAGCTCCGTCGGAGGTGGCCCGAGTCACCAGAGCGAGCGCCGGTGCCGGCGGCCCTCCTCTGTCTCCAAGTGGCATCGGGGGAAGAAGAAGGAGGCACGGGAGGAGAGAGAGAGGCGAGATGGGACCCACCTAGCAGCGGCACAAGGCCCGGCCCCGCCCTGCCAGCGTGGATAAGTGGAGGCGTATTCGCCCGAATACGTCTCCCCTCCGCGAAAGCGTACTCTGGATCTCCTTTGGCCAAGAATGCGTTTTCAGTTCTCTGAAAGCGTATTCTGCTGTAGTGCGCTTCCTGTTTTTCGGTCAGGGGCCAGTTTGTGAGTATTTTATTTGCAGATGGCTCCCTGGCAGAAAAACCATCATATCTTTTC
The DNA here is from genome assembly GCA_011799875.1 of Thinopyrum elongatum. Classification (NCBI taxonomy): domain Eukaryota; kingdom Viridiplantae; phylum Streptophyta; class Magnoliopsida; order Poales; family Poaceae; genus Thinopyrum; species Thinopyrum elongatum. The sequence continues at coordinate 17,807,330 of CM022298.1, read as the reverse complement.
ACTCCCTACTCCAAATGAGGTGATTCCAAAGCCCATTTCTTCGTCTCGTCGAGCCCGTTCCGATGGAATCATTTTCACCATGTGATAACATTCTAAAAATGACCATTTTGCCCCTGCCCTTATTCAGTCCCTCCGAGAGAGAAAGATTTCTGGCGATTCTTTCCGCGAACTTCTCGCACTTCTTCCCGGTGATTCCATTCACCCCAGGCAAGCCACACCCTCCATTTGCATGATTGCAATGCAATGCCATGGTTTAAATTATTTAAACTTATTTAAAATATTGCATTAGCTATGTATGATTTGTTCAGGGCATTTCTTGGAGTTGTGTGGATCTTGCTACTGCCATGATGTTGATTGGATTCCTAGGACTAATATTTTGCAGATGGTGAGGATGACATGTTGCCATTGGATTATTAGTGGCTATTATGATTATTTTCATGATGGTATTTGATATTATGCTTTGGAGTATTACTTTGGATATGATGTCATCATGTTGGTTTATGGTTAGCTATCTTGCTTTTGTTATTGGATTAGTAGTATCATGTTTCTTGGATTCATTATGATCTTAGTTGATATGCTACCCACGGAGTATTAGCTTATGACTATATTATTCTCTGGATTATGTGTTGGATATTGCTATGACTTGGATTACAGGTGGATATATGATATCGGAGTATCAGTTAAACTTTGGGGATAAATTCCGTCATTTCGTTGGTCAGGTGCCAACGAACCGGGCTTTTCCAGTGCGGCCTCAGGGCAGATGGTTAGTGTTGAAAAATCCAGCATCTTTTGAGTCCCATTATGAGTGTGGAAATTAGAGAACAAATGTGTAAAATTTTGAATATTCTGGCTGATGCCCTAAACGATAAATATTTAGGATTACCAGCCAATGTGGGACTAGATAAAACTGATTGCTTTTAATATTTAATTGATCGTATTGTTATTAAAATTAGTGGTTGGAAGGAAAAACTTCTTTCGGCTCGAGGAAAGTAGATTCTTCTCAAAGCAGTTGTTCAAGCCATACCCACCTATGCAATGTCGGTCTTTAAAATTCCTAAAAAAATTGCAAAGGAATTATTGACGTGATGGCACACTTTTGGTGGGGAGACGAGGATAACCAGAGGAGGATGCACTGGATGGCTTGGTGGAAAATGTGTGTACCTAAGTATCAAGTAGGAATGGGCTTCCGCGAGATTCATTGTTTCAATTTGGCTTTGCTCACAAAGCAGGCTTGGCATCTCATTGAGAACCCAGATTCTCTTTGTGCTACCATCCTGAGAGTCAAATATATACTACCCCAAGGGCGACTTATTGAACACAAAACTAAAGAAGTGTTCTTTTTTCACCTGGCAAAGTATTATGGCGGGTATGAGTTCTCTGAAAAAGGGTTACATTTGGCGAGTGGGTAATGGTTAAAATATTAATATTTGGGAGGACGCTTTGATTCCAAATTATGCAAAACGGAAAATTTATTAGTCCTAAGGGGGTCAATTATTATCTAAGGTTGCGGATTTAATTGATCATATTTCTAACACCTGGGACGAAGATTTGCTTAGACAAACCCCGTGGCCTATAGACGTTCAAAGGGTACTAGCGATCCCTATATCGCAACATGATATGAAAGATTTCATTGCTTGGAATTGCACAAAAAATGATATGTTTTCGGTTCAATCTGCTTATTTTAACGTGGAAATAAGTTGAAACACACTAATGGGATGGGACGTACCACAGTTAGTCCTATTTGGAGTAGGATCTGGAAACTCTCTTGTCGGCAAAGGTTAAGATATTTATTTGGCGTACTCTACACGGTACTCTTCCATGTCGTGTGGCGTTAACCAATACACATGTGAAAGTATCACCCAACTACCTTGTCTGCTCGTCGGGACCAGAGGACACAAAACATTTGTTATTCCTATGCAACAAAGCAAAGGAAGTTTGGAGAAGACTAGGTATGGATGATATTATAGAGGGCCTGTGTAGTAGATCGTGCTGGTGAGGTAGGGTTGGAACATCTTCATTCAACGCCAGATCAGGACTTATGTGTTCTGGGCAACCAGAATGTTCATGAAATGATTGCCATATGTGCCCGATACTTGTGGTAGGAAAGGCGTAAACTGGTACACAAGGAGACTACTCAAAATGAGCTCTAGATCTCCATGGGTATCCGGGCTCTTATAGCCAATTTTGTCACGGCATCCTCACCAAAGGCTTCCATGAAAAAAGGCGGATGGTCTTGCCCTCCGATGGGTTTTGTAAAACTTAACGTTGATGCTTCCTTTGACCATGACTTACTTACAGGGACAATGGGGGTGGTTTTAAGAGACAACAAAGGTAGATTTATTGCAGGGGGAAATGGCAAGATTGAATGGTGTGCAGATGTTTTGATGGCGGAAGCTATGGCCCTAAAGTTTGGTCTACTGTTGGCGCAAAGGATGGGATGTAACCGCATCATTATTAACTCGGATAACATGGAGGTGATTGACACCATGAAGGAAGGAGGACGATCGTTGGGGGCAGCGTCAGCAATTTTTTATGATTGTTTTCATTTAGCTTTTGACTTTCCTATTTCTAGATTTGAGCACTGTAATACGGAAGCTAATAAAGTTGCTCATGAGCTGGCCAAAATGGGCAGATTTTCTTTTATTTCTGATTGGTTCGAGGAGCCAAATAATGAAATTGTACCAATCCTCATAAACAATGTAATGTATATATCCGACTAGTAAGCGTGCACGTGCAACACACGTTTTGACTAAAATTAATACTGGATGCGAGAATTCAAATGCATAGAAAACTAATTTGATTCTCCCTCTACATGTATTTTTACAAGTGTACTTTTTATTTCAAAAGTCAAACTTTTCTTTCTTTGATAAAATGTAACTGGTGAGTTTTTTTAGGGGTGTAACCCGTAAGTAATAGTGAAAAATTTAACCATGTGTGAGGACCAAATGTATTTCATTAGAAGGAACAATATGTTTGATTCAAGAGTGATCCAAAAAAAGATACAACCATCAACTTTGCTTGCACTCAACTTGAAACTCCACTCTTTATAAATGAAATGATCCCTAAGAATAGCAAGGTAGACCCTTTGACTATTATCCGACATCAAGAAGCAAACTCAAAACCATTAATATTTAGATCTGCTATTTTGACAAGGCTGAGTGTCATCGCTCACATAATGCAAGATTTGATCCCAACAAAATGCCCATGATGCAACATCTCATGTTCATCAACAACCAAAGACCAAAAGGCCAAGGCAATTTATTTGGCTGTAAAAAATAAGTTTTGTTGAACCATCATAATATACGTGCTTACAATGCTTTTCCACATAAGAGTGGATGACTGAAAGTGTATCCAATATATAGTAATGACAAACATATAAAAAAGTTCCCAGTTCTCTAGCTCGCTTAACCTTGATAATGTACATAATTAGGAGTCCAATGATTATACTTACACTGTTGTCCATGTTGTAAATTAAATTTGAAAACAATAATGGACACCTTGGCATTGATATCTGAATGGCTTAACGACCCGTGATCCTCCTCCCCGCCTATTTAAGTGCTCCCGCCCTCGCCCCTCACCAGCCACTCCCTCTCACTCCCACAACCACCCGGACCCCTCAAATCATCACCGGAGCTCCTCTTCGCCCTCCATTGCCTCCACGGCCGCCGCCTTGGCCTCTTAAATTCCGGCGAACCGGCCCACCTCCCCTCCTTTCGTCACCTCTGGAACCAGAAGACCCCGTTGAACCTCCCTGGCTCTTCGCCTCTCCTTGAAGTGACCGTGGCCTCGCCCCCAACTCTGGGCCGATGGCCTCTACTGCGGGCATCCGAGCCCCGTTGCCACAGCCCTCCCCCGCAACCCTTGCTGGGCCTCCCGATGAGGCGATCCACAGCGAGCACTCCGGCGGTCCAAGCTCCGTCGGAGTGGCCCGATTCACCAGAGCGAGCGCCGGTGCCGGCGGCCCTCCTCTGTCTCCAAGTGGCATCGGGGGAAGAAAAGGAGGCACGGGAGGAGAGAGAGAGGCGAGATGGGACCCACCTAGCAGCGGCACAAGGCCCGGCCCCGCCCTGCCAGCGGGGATAAGTGAGGCGTTCGCCCGAATACGTCTCCCCTCCGCGAAAGCGTACTCTGGATCTCCTTTGGCCAAGAATGCGTTTTCAGTTCTCTGAAAGCGTATTCTGCTGTAGTGCGCTTCCTGTTTTTCGGTCAGGGGCCAGTTTGTGAGTATTTTATTTGCAGATGGCTCCCTGGCAGAAAAACCACATATCTTTTCACTCCCTACTCCAAATGAGTGATTCCAAAGCCCATTTCTTCGTCTCGTCGAGCCCGTTCCGATGGAATCATTTTCACCATGTGATAACATTCTAAAAATGACCATTTTGCCCCTGCCCTTATTCAGTCCCTCCGAGAGAGAAAGATTTCTGGCGATTCTTTCCGCGAACTTCTCGCACTTCTTCCCGGTGATTCCATTCACCCCAGGCAAGCCACACCCTCCATTTGCATGATTGCAATGCATGCCATGGTTTAAATTATTTAAACTTATTTAAAATATTGCATTAGCTATTATGATTTGTTCAGGGCATTTCTTGGAGTTGTGTGGATCTGCTACTGCCATGATGTTATTGGATTCCTAGGACAATATTTTGCAGATGGTGAGATGACATGTTGCCATTGGATTATTAGTGGCTATTATGATTATTTTCATGATGGTATTTGATATTATGCTTTGGAGTATTACTTTGGATATGATGTCATCATGTTGGTTTATGGTTGCTATCTTGCTTTTGTTATTGGATTAGTAGTATCATGTTTCTTGGATTCATTATGATCTTAGTTGATATGCTACCCACAGTATTGCTTATGACTATATTATTCTCTGGATTATGTGTTGGATATTGCTATGACTTGGATTACAGGTGGATATATGATATCGGAGTATCAGTTAAACTTTGGGGATAATTCCGTCATTTCGTTGGTCAGGTGCCAACGAACCGGGCTTTTCCAGTGCGGCCTCAGGGCAGATGGTTAGTGTTGAAAATCCGCATCTTTTGAGTCCCATTATGATGTGTGGAAATTAGAAAAATGTGTAAATTTTGAATATTCTGCTGATGCCCTAAACGATAAATATTTAGGATTACCAGCCAATGTGGGACTAGTAAAACTGATTGCTTTTATATTTAATTGATCGTATTGTTATTAAAATTAGTGGTTGAAGGAAAAACTTCTTTCGGCTCGAGGAAAGTAGATTCTTCTCAAGCATTGTTCAAGCCAGACCCCCCTTCCTTTGGACCCCTTCCCCTGCTAGTTGCTCGCCGGACCGAGCCAAAGCGACAGCCACGAGCACACTGTGGCCGACCGCCTCTGTTGCCGCCCCGTCCTCTTCCTCCCCATGCCCTTGGCCTGGCTCTGCCCCGTGAACCTCCTCGGCCCTCTCCTGTCACTTTCTAGCTCCCTGCCCTCTCCAGAACCCTCCTAGCCGGTGCTAGCGGCCGTGCTCACGAACGCACAGTGCCCCGACCGCCTCTGTAGACCACCCCTGTAGGAGATATGCCCTAGAGGCAATAATAAATGTTATTGATTATCTCCCTATTCATAATTAGGTTTATGTTCCATGCTATAACTGCTATGGTTCTCGAGTCTGCAATAACCAAGAGGCTCGGAGGAAGACTCATATGCACATGTGGGATAATAAACGGTAAAATGTATTCCTAGTCTGGCCTCTAAGACTAGCTCAAGTGTTGCATGATGGTTCCGTTTTCCTGATCATGGGCATGTTTATGCCAGCAACTTTGAGGGCACAATGCTAGAAGAACATTTGTGTTGAATTGACCCGAATTAATGTTATGCTATGAGATACGTTCGTCACAAGTTTATGGTTAATAACACAAAGATGGTTAATGTTTGCATAATTCCTTAGACCATGAGAGTATCGAGTTTCTTCATACTTGCTTCATGAACTTTGGGGTTTGTTAAACGTCATCCGTAAATGGGTGGCTATTACGGCGGCTTACGGGTTCATGGAAAAGTGTGTCAAGTAACTTGATAGCTCAAGATTGGGATTTGCTCCTCCGACGATGGAGAGATATTCTCGGGCCCTCTCGGTGTTACGGTATCCATCATCGTCTGGCCAGACACAGTGTGATTTGATCACAGGGATGCCGGAACACAGAAACGAGAAAAGAGAACAATACCGGTAATGAGGTAACTAGCATAGTGGGCAAGTTGTTGATCCACGGGGATGCAAGTAAATCTCACCTCGGGTATTTGTAACATATCGCGAAGCAACAGGAATAGCATACGGCAACTGGAGGTTCACTCGAATATTCATTCATGTGGGTATAGGGGTCAATATGGGTGTCCACGGCTCCGATGTTGATCATTGATCGGAAGGGGTTCCGGGTCATGTCTATACTTCACCGAACCTATAGGGTCACACACTTAAGGGCCATCTATCTACTGAATACTAGGCAGGGAGTCTGAGAGAAAGTCTCCAAAAAAAGTTTCGGAGATAGCGGAAAAGTTCCGAAGAGAGAGGTCACCGGATGAGTTTTGGTAAAACTGAAAAGTTGTTTCAGGGGATACCATTAAGTCAAATTGGTTTTGGCACATGCCTGATAATTCTTGGAGAGTGACAGAATCATTCTGGAAACTTTCTGGAATTTTCCGGGATGAAAACCGAAAATGTTCCGGAGCTGCTGGAACCGCTTCAGATGCTTTTCGCAGATGAAAATCACTAATCCGGAATTGTTCTGGAACGCGTTGAAAATTATTTTAGTGGGTACTGGAAATATTCTAAGCCCACATAAATATTTTCAGTTCGAACGGACGCTGAAAAATGTTGTCGTGAATAGTGAAAGTGCTTTTTGGATTACTTTTTGGAAAGCCTTTATTTTGGGGTTTTGTCCCAATATATTTTTGGGGGATGACATGGAAGCATAAGGCCCCTTTTGAAGTGGCCCTACTAGGAGTGGCCGGCCACATGGGGGCTCCTCCTTGGAGCCCCCACTTGTCCCTTGGTTTCACTCTTGGGTCCTTGGGAAGGACTCCTTTTCATTTGGATTTTGGGTTTTCTTGTAAAACCACCCTACCCCTTGGGTTTCCTATAAAAGGAGTGGAGGGGGCAGCCCACTCACTCATCCCTTCTCACATACAAGTGCCATGCATGATCTGGCTTCTCTCTCCCTCCCAACGAAATAGTTTTGTAGAGCCGAAAGGTTGTCTCGGTTCCGGTGGGAACTAGTTCTGGATGGCGAAACCCTGCCGGATAGATGACACCGTATGTGTGCAACTCTGTAGAGAGATCGTAGTTTCGATCTTAGTATGTGAGTGCCTCCTGAAGGGCTGTCCGTGTGACTGTCCGAGTTTCGAAGGTCCTCCCGAAGGGCTGTCCGCGACACCGTCCGGGGGACTGTCCGACCGCCTCCCGGAGGGCTGTCCGAGGGGCGGATGAGGGTATACATCCTCGCGGTTGGGAGGTTGTAAATCCTAGCTACGGGGATCTGCACCACCTATCGTCATTGACTCTACTTCCACTGCGCTACAAGTCGGTAACGAAAAAGATCAAACCTTGTATGCAGTCTCCATAGTGGTCCTGGGCTGGTGCATAGGTCAGAAAATTTTTGTTTTCTGCCGCGTTACCTTACAGCCCCATCTTCTTTCTGTGCTCCCTGGCATCGTCCACGGCCCCGTGAACCTCTCTGCTTTCTCCCGTACCCTCCCTCGCTCCCGTGATGCATCCGGCCTTCGACGGAGCTGGCTTGCGCGCCCTTGGCGGCACCCGAGCCCGTGATCCTCCTTCCCCGCCTATTTAAGTGGCTCCCGCCCTCGCCCCTCCTCACCAGCCACTCCCTCTCACTCCCAGCAACCACCCGGACCCCTCAAATCATCACCGGAGCTCCTCTTCGCCCTCCATTGCCTCCACGGCCGCCGCCTTGGCCATCTTAAATTCCGGCGAACCGGAGCCCACCTCCCCCTCCTTTCGTCACCTCTGGAACCAGAAGACCCCGGTGAACCTCCCTGGCTCTTCGCCTCATCCTTGAAGTGACCGTGGCCTCGCCCCCAACTCTGGCCGATGGCCTCTACTGCGGGCATCCGAGCCGCCGTTGCCACAGCCCTCCCCCGCAACCCTTGCTGGGCCTCCCCGATGAGGCGATCCACGGCGAGCACTCCGGCGGTCCAAGCTCCGTCGGAGGTGGCCCGAGTCACCAGAGCGAGCGCCGGTGCCGGCGGCCCTCCTCTGTCTCCAAGTGGCATCGGGGGAAGAAGAAGGAGGCACGGGAGGAGAGAGAGAGGCGAGATGGGACCCACCTAGCAGCGGCACAAGGCCCGGCCCCGCCCTGCCAGCGTGGATAAGTGGAGGCGTATTCGCCCGAATACGTCTCCCCTCCGCGAAAGCGTACTCTGGATCTCCTTTGGCCAAGAATGCGTTTTCAGTTCTCTGAAAGCGTATTCTGCTGTAGTGCGCTTCCTGTTTTTCGGTCAGGGGCCAGTTTGTGAGTATTTTATTTGCAGATGGCTCCCTGGCAGAAAAACCATCATATCTTTTCACTCCCTACTCCAAATGAGGTGATTCCAAAGCCCATTTCTTCGTCTCGTCGAGCCCGTTCCGATGGAATCATTTTCACCATGTGATAACATTCTAAAAATGACCATTTTGCCCCTGCCCTTATTCAGTCCCTCCGAGAGAGAAAGATTTCTGGCGATTCTTTCCGCGAACTTCTCGCACTTCTTCCCGGTGATTCCATTCACCCCAGGCAAGCCACACCCTCCATTTGCATGATTGCAATGCAATGCCATGGTTTAAATTATTTAAACTTATTTAAAATATTGCATTAGCTATGTATGATTTGTTCAGGGCATTTCTTGGAGTTGTGTGGATCTTGCTACTGCCATGATGTTGATTGGATTCCTAGGACTAATATTTTGCAGATGGTGAGGATGACATGTTGCCATTGGATTATTAGTGGCTATTATGATTATTTTCATGATGGTATTTGATATTATGCTTTGGAGTATTACTTTGGATATGATGTCATCATGTTGGTTTATGGTTAGCTATCTTGCTTTTGTTATTGGATTAGTAGTATCATGTTTCTTGGATTCATTATGATCTTAGTTGATATGCTACCCACGGAGTATTAGCTTATGACTATATTATTCTCTGGATTATGTGTTGGATATTGCTATGACTTGGATTACAGGTGGATATATGATATCGGAGTATCAGTTAAACTTTGGGGATAAATTCCGTCATTTCGTTGGTCAGGTGCCAACGAACCGGGCTTTTCCAGTGCGGCCTCAGGGCAGATGGTTAGTGTTGAAAAATCCAGCATCTTTTGAGTCCCATTATGAGTGTGGAAATTAGAGAACAAATGTGTAAAATTTTGAATATTCTGGCTGATGCCCTAAACGATAAATATTTAGGATTACCAGCCAATGTGGGACTAGATAAAACTGATTGCTTTTAATATTTAATTGATCGTATTGTTATTAAAATTAGTGGTTGGAAGGAAAAACTTCTTTCGGCTCGAGGAAAGTAGATTCTTCTCAAAGCAGTTGTTCAAGCCATACCCACCTATGCAATGTCGGTCTTTAAAATTCCTAAAAAAATTGCAAAGGAATTATTGACGTGATGGCACACTTTTGGTGGGGAGACGAGGATAACCAGAGGAGGATGCACTGGATGGCTTGGTGGAAAATGTGTGTACCTAAGTATCAAGTAGGAATGGGCTTCCGCGAGATTCATTGTTTCAATTTGGCTTTGCTCACAAAGCAGGCTTGGCATCTCATTGAGAACCCAGATTCTCTTTGTGCTACCATCCTGAGAGTCAAATATATACTACCCCAAGGGCGACTTATTGAACACAAAACTAAAGAAGTGTTCTTTTTTCACCTGGCAAAGTATTATGGCGGGTATGAGTTCTCTGAAAAAGGGTTACATTTGGCGAGTGGGTAATGGTTAAAATATTAATATTTGGGAGGACGCTTTGATTCCAAATTATGCAAAACGGAAAATTTATTAGTCCTAAGGGGGTCAATTATTATCTAAGGTTGCGGATTTAATTGATCATATTTCTAACACCTGGGACGAAGATTTGCTTAGACAAACCCCGTGGCCTATAGACGTTCAAAGGGTACTAGCGATCCCTATATCGCAACATGATATGAAAGATTTCATTGCTTGGAATTGCACAAAAAATGATATGTTTTCGGTTCAATCTGCTTATTTTAACGTGGAAATAAGTTGAAACACACTAATGGGATGGGACGTACCACAGTTAGTCCTATTTGGAGTAGGATCTGGAAACTCTCTTGTCGGCAAAGGTTAAGATATTTATTTGGCGTACTCTACACGGTACTCTTCCATGTCGTGTGGCGTTAACCAATACACATGTGAAAGTATCACCCAACTACCTTGTCTGCTCGTCGGGACCAGAGGACACAAAACATTTGTTATTCCTATGCAACAAAGCAAAGGAAGTTTGGAGAAGACTAGGTATGGATGATATTATAGAGGGCCTGTGTAGTAGATCGTGCTGGTGAGGTAGGGTTGGAACATCTTCATTCAACGCCAGATCAGGACTTATGTGTTCTGGGCAACCAGAATGTTCATGAAATGATTGCCATATGTGCCCGATACTTGTGGTAGGAAAGGCGTAAACTGGTACACAAGGAGACTACTCAAAATGAGCTCTAGATCTCCATGGGTATCCGGGCTCTTATAGCCAATTTTGTCACGGCATCCTCACCAAAGGCTTCCATGAAAAAAGGCGGATGGTCTTGCCCTCCGATGGGTTTTGTAAAACTTAACGTTGATGCTTCCTTTGACCATGACTTACTTACAGGGACAATGGGGGTGGTTTTAAGAGACAACAAAGGTAGATTTATTGCAGGGGGAAATGGCAAGATTGAATGGTGTGCAGATGTTTTGATGGCGGAAGCTATGGCCCTAAAGTTTGGTCTACTGTTGGCGCAAAGGATGGGATGTAACCGCATCATTATTAACTCGGATAACATGGAGGTGATTGACACCATGAAGGAAGGAGGACGATCGTTGGGGGCAGCGTCAGCAATTTTTTATGATTGTTTTCATTTAGCTTTTGACTTTCCTATTTCTAGATTTGAGCACTGTAATACGGAAGCTAATAAAGTTGCTCATGAGCTGGCCAAAATGGGCAGATTTTCTTTTATTTCTGATTGGTTCGAGGAGCCAAATAATGAAATTGTACCAATCCTCATAAACAATGTAATGTATATATCCGACTAGTAAGCGTGCACGTGCAACACACGTTTTGACTAAAATTAATACTGGATGCGAGAATTCAAATGCATAGAAAACTAATTTGATTCTCCCTCTACATGTATTTTTACAAGTGTACTTTTTATTTCAAAAGTCAAACTTTTCTTTCTTTGATAAAATGTAACTGGTGAGTTTTTTTAGGGGTGTAACCCGTAAGTAATAGTGAAAAATTTAACCATGTGTGAGGACCAAATGTATTTCATTAGAAGGAACAATATGTTTGATTCAAGAGTGATCCAAAAAAAGATACAACCATCAACTTTGCTTGCACTCAACTTGAAACTCCACTCTTTATAAATGAAATGATCCCTAAGAATAGCAAGGTAGACCCTTTGACTATTATCCGACATCAAGAAGCAAACTCAAAACCATTAATATTTAGATCTGCTATTTTGACAAGGCTGAGTGTCATCGCTCACATAATGCAAGATTTGATCCCAACAAAATGCCCATGATGCAACATCTCATGTTCATCAACAACCAAAGACCAAAAGGCCAAGGCAATTTATTTGGCTGTAAAAAATAAGTTTTGTTGAACCATCATAATATACGTGCTTACAATGCTTTTCCACATAAGAGTGGATGACTGAAAGTGTATCCAATATATAGTAATGACAAACATATAAAAAAGTTCCCAGTTCTCTAGCTCGCTTAACCTTGATAATGTACATAATTAGGAGTCCAATGATTATACTTACACTGTTGTCCATGTTGTAAATTAAATTTGAAAACAATAATGGACACCTTGGCATTGATATCTGAATGGCTTAACCTTGTAGTAATATAGATAACAAAGATGATTTTGATAAGAGCATTTTTACTTTCCCCTAGCAATGCATCTCCTATTCCCAGCACATATTAAGGCATAATAAGCAACAAATAGATGATCACATAATAAGCTACAAATAGATGGTAGCATTCTTGCATGCAGCTGCAACACATAAGGGTGAACCACAGAGACAAGAAATAATAAAAAGAAAAGAGTACCACAATCTTTTATATTAGTTCAATAGAATTGTTGTGCTAGCTGCATAACACATGTAGAAATCAGAAAAATGAAAAAGATTAGTAGTCAAAGGAAATGAGAAATGTCATGAACTGTGAGATGCATTGTCATGAATATATAAGAAACTTTTTTGATCAATCCAAGACATCTCCATGCACAAGTTCTTGGTGATTTTTCCAGTGGGATCTTATCCTAGTTTGTCTTGGTCAATGCAAATGGAGGCAGATCAAAATGAAGTGCATAAAAAAAACTCACAGCAAAAAAATAGTTGTAATGTCAATGCTGTCGTAACACAACAAAGGTATCCGTAAGCAAGTGTGGAAAAAAAATATGGAGCAACAAACGTCAGCACGAAAAACTAATATACTTAAAACTCACACGAGCATCCATTCTAGCCCCTGCAAGTGTGTACACAAAACAAATTGAGAAAAGACAGTAGAACATAAGATAACATAACTTCTCATGACACATTTAGCCTGAACCATCCTCATCATCTATGGTCTCGCATGCTGGAGGTTGTTCCTCAATACTACAAACCAATGAGCTTAGCCTGCCTTCCATAAAAGGACTTTCACTCAAAATGGCAGATGAATTTGATAGGGCAACAGAACAAAAGACCTGTAATTATTTAACGCTGAGAAGGCAAATGATAAAAAATAATATCCCAGCCATTTCTTCTCTAATACTGTATATGCAATCTTTAGAATGCCACAGATTACAAAAATTGCAAACCAAAAGACTTTTATTGAAATTTAGCCAATCATGTCAATTGAAGAGGAATAATTACTCTACCTTTCCCAAACATAGTAGCATTATATACGAAGAAAAGTATAAATCATAATATACAATGATTTGCTAGCTATACTATACAATGAGAAATGCTGAGTTGTTCGTGACGCTCCATCTTCTCCTGAACATTGCTATTTTGTTAACAAATGGATTGATCAAGGAGCTAGGGTGGTCATGTCCGTGCTCTCACTGGAACCCAGCCAAATGTTGTTATATACTCGTACGACATTATTCTGGTAAAGATTAGAGGAATTTAGAGTTTGTGCACATGGATATTTAATTTTCCATTTTAATTGATCAAACTATCTAGAGCGAGCTGAACATTTCCCTTTGGTACATCACACATATTTGGATAAATACTACACAAAATGATCAATAGGAAAGTGACCAGAGGGTGACATGGACCAAACAAGCAGCATCAGAGTCTTCAACATGCTAAAGCAAGCAGTTAAACTAATGACGTGAGAAAAAAAGGAAGATATGCACGGCCGTAGTTCTCACCCAAACCTAAAAGACAAACAACAGATTCATCGATTGTATGATTGTTAAAGTCTGCGATATGTGCGACAGATTATACCTTGAGAGAGAGCGCAGGAAGCACGCCGCGGTGGCGACATGGCCAGCGGCGCGAAACAGCAGAGACCTTGGCGTTGTGGCACATCGGTGATGTCACACCCAGATTTTTGGCCCTTTCTTTTTCTTTTGGATTTATTTAAATTGCTTTTCTATGGCTATGTGGTCCTGAAACCTTGGAAGAGCATCTCTTCTCAGGCTCCCAAGTGGCTTGTCATCCTCAAAACCATCTCAAGACCTTGTCATTTTCATCTTAGCCCAATCCCAATATTCTTTTTATTGGGAATATTCCTTTTTCTATTAAAGGAATAATCCTTTTTGCCCTAGGTTGTGAAACAACCTATATTTATGTCACTCCCAAAATTCCAATGGCGCCCCTTCCCGGACGGCGCAAGGCGGGAGGCCGAGCTCCGGGACTCCATGCTTCGGGGCAAGGAGCCCGCCGTGGCGGAGACCTCGGACTGGCACGGTGACCGACCCCGGGACCGCTCCCCGGACCAGTGGCGTGGCCGTGGCCGGGACCAGGACCGCCGCTCCCCTCCTCGTCACTCCCACTCTCCACCCCGCTCCGGTCGCTCGAAGGTCTCCCCCCTTCGCCGCTACGATCCCCCTCGGCGTCAAGCTCAGTTCCCCCCGACCGGCCCCAACAACAACAATCGCAACAGCCGGGGTGCATTTGCCAAGAAGAAGAAGAAGAGGGGAGCTCAGTCGCAGGCGGGCGGCCTAGCTTCCTCTGTCACCAACCTGACGGCTGCGGCAGTGCCTCCGTCCGCTGTGGCGGTCATGTCCTGCTTCAACTATGGGTTGGCGGGGCACTGCCAGGTGGACTGCACACAGCCCCCGGCATGCTTCCGCTGCAAGAGGACGGATCATCCCGCGGTGCTCTGCCCCGACCACCAGCCCATTGGTTCGCTTGGTCTGTACGGCTATGCGCTGGAGTGGCCGAGAGAGTGTCATGGCAGTAGACTGGTTTTGTCGGAATGCCGTTGGTCCACCCGAATGGGAGCAAGAGGCCATGGGTTCTGTGATGTGGGTACATTGTGCTAACCTCTGCAGAGTGTGTGTTTAATCTATCAATAGCCGCGTCCTTGGTCATGGGCACAAGTTCGTACTAGGTCACACCGTTTGATCAACACTCACATGACGGAATGACTTTTTAGATGATTTATATGTTGATATATGTGAGCAGTAACAGTTTGGCAGGATGCCGATGGTGATGTTGGGATGATCTTGAGGAGGATCATTCAGTTTGTGATGTGGTCACGCGGTGATCATGAGGAGGTTTTTGATCACGAGGTGATCGTGGTGCTGTATTGCTTGGCCGGATAGCCAAGAGTGAGATGGTTCTTGAGATGGTGGTTCAGCAGTAATCCTAGTAGAATCATATCATGCTTAGTTATTGTTTCCACATCATAGAAGTTGTTGATAACTTAACCTGTTAATGCTATGTTATTGTTTTGCCTTGATGCTTTTGGTTGTTGTGAGCTTGCAAGTACATTCAATGTACTGACCTGGCGTGTCACGCCAGATTGCAGGTGATGCCGTGATTGATTGCTTGTCGAGGTTACCGCGCGTGCGAGCTAGATCGTGTCCCAGCCAGAGTCCCTGCGGAGTGGAGTTCACCACCGTCATCGTTGTTCCGCTCCTAGCATAGAGCTTCCTTAGCAGGCGTAGTGTCGCCGTGCTGATGTGATCCTTTGTAACATCAGACCTTTGTATCCCTTACCCTTTGTAATAAGTGTTGATTTGTTCTATGTCAAGCAGTGCCGTATTCCAGAAGACTTGATCTCTGGGCTGGAATACGGGGTGTTCCGGTTCCTCTGAGCCGGGGTGCCACAGACCATGTGCAGCTCCTCCTCTCCTCCCGGGATGAGAGGCCACGCCCCCCCCCCCCCCCCCCCCCACTTCAGGTTTGAGACTTTCTGGCTCCGCTAACCGGGTTTGATCGCTGCTGTCCAGGACCACTGGGCGCGTGTGCTGGCCGAACCACATAGACAGATGTCAATCCTAGACGAGTGGCATCACCTGGCCAAGCGCTCCCGACAGTTTATGAAGGGATGGGGCGCAAATGTAGGAAGGGACCTTCGTGTCCAGAAGGCCTCCCTGCTTGATGAGATCCGCGCCATTGATCTTCGTGCGGATACATCGGGCATCTCTTCGGAAGAATGGGCCCATAAATATAATCTTGAAGATGAGCTCATTGACATCTACACCAAAGAAGAGGAGTACTGGCGCCAGCATGGGTCTATGAACTGGGTGCTGTTTGGCGACGACAACACTGCCTACTTTCAGGCCACTGCCCATGGCCGCGTAGACGGAGCTCCATCCCCCTATTATGGGATGGAGATAGGATCCTCCAGGATCCACTAGCGATTAGAAACCATGTTGATGGCTTCTATAAGTCTCTATTCGCTGGGCGACCTCGGGGAGGTGTTTTCCTAACAGACCACATATGGGCGACACACCAGCAAATTTCCCCTTAGGAGAATACCGCCCTGCTTGCTCCTTTCGATGCCGCGGAGGTCGAGGCGTTTATTAAGGCGATGAACCCGACATCGGCTCCAGGCCCCGACGGCCTTCCAGTTCGTTTCTTCCAGGCATTCTAGCCTATGGTCAAGGATGTAATCCTTGCCCTGTTCCTCGAGCTTTCTCGAGGAACTTTGGATATTTCTCGCTTGAACTACGGGATCATCTCCCTTATCCCAAAGATCCAAGGTGCTTCAGATATTAGACAGTTTCGTCCGATCATGGTCCTAAACATGATCTTTCGAATTCTGGCCAAGGGGTACGCCACTAGGGCGGCCCGGATCGCTCCTAGGATCCACCATCCGAACCAAACAGCCTTCACAAAAGGCCGCTATATTCTGGATGGGATCCTCATTCTTCACGAGGTTATCCATGAAGTCA
Organism: Thinopyrum elongatum; assembly: GCA_011799875.1. NCBI lineage: Eukaryota > Viridiplantae > Streptophyta > Magnoliopsida > Poales > Poaceae > Thinopyrum > Thinopyrum elongatum. Next base: position 17,790,756 of record CM022298.1, on the reverse strand, counting down.
AAAGTAAACACCTCCGAGCGGTGTTCTTCAAAATTGACTTCCACAAGGCATACGACACAGTTCAATGGTCCTTCCTTCGGGAGGTGATGATGAAGCGGGGCTTCGATCCCCATTGGATTGCGCGCGTGATGCAGCTCGTCACGAGTGGTCACACGGCTATTAGCATTAATGGAGAGGTCGGCCCCTACTTCCCTACGGGGCAAGGTGTCCGTCAGGGAAATCCCCTCTCCCCCTTCATCTTCAATCTTGTGGTTGATGCTCTGGCATCAATCCTTGACTTGGCCAAGCAAGCTGGCCACATTAGGGGCATTTGTCCCCATCTCGTTGGAGATGGGGGTCTAACCCACCTTCAATATGCGGACGACACTATCATGATGGTGGAGGGCTCGGGTGAGGATATTCGACACCTCAAATTCCTCCTACTCTGCTTTCAGGAGATGTCGGGACTCACAATTAACTTCGCTAAAAGCGAGGTGATGGTGCTTGGGTACACTGCGGAGGACGCTCAGCGTATAGCCAACCGACTTAACTGTCGCTTGGGATCCTTCCCCACGACCTACCTTGGCATGCCAATTAGCGACACTCGATTGCAGGAGAAGGATCTCCGCCCGTTAGTCACCAAACTCCAACCTCGGATGGAGCCTTGGCAGGGTAGATGGCTTTCCAAGCCGCGAGGGTTGTTCTGATGAACTCCTTCCTTATTAGCCTCCTGATGTACATTATGGGATTCTATAGCCTGCATGAATCCCTCCATCATGAGATTGCTAAATACCTGTCCCGATTCTATTGGGCAGGGGAGGGTGATAAACAGAAGTATCACATGGACCAGGGAGGTCTTGGGGTAATTTCATCCAAACAGATGAATATTGCACTTCTTTCCAAGTGGCTATGGCGCATTGAAACGGGTGAGGGTGGACTTTGGCTGACTATTATCCGCGCAAAATATTTGCGTGGACAGCCTCTGGCCTTCGCCTCTAGAACTGGAGGATCCCAATTCTGGCAATCGGTTGTCCAATTGATGTTGATATTACGTATTGGCACCTCAATTCGTGTGGGGTCGGGGTCCAATACCCTATTCTGGATGCACCGATGGTCCGGAACCCGACCGTTCATGGAACGGTTCCGTGCTTTATTCTCGATCTGCACTCGCCCACAGCTTACGGTGGGGGCTGCTTTAGATGACCTAGGCTCTATAGCCTTCCGTCGCACTTTTGGGGCCGTTGAACAGGCGCAGTGGGAGGAACTACTTGAGTGCATCGCCTTGCACTCCCCCTCCCTCCAACCGGATGCTCTTTCAGGGCTCCTTGAGACAAGTGGAGTTTTCTCCACGAAGTCCTTATATCAGGCCCTGCTAGCCACTCCCGGTCCTACCGAACTCACGTTGATATGGGAGATTAAACTCCCAATGAAGATCCGTATCTTTCTTTGGCAGTGGGTCCGCAGCCGCCTACCTTCGGGTACGGAGGTGTGCAAGCATAACGGCCCTGGAGACGGGCTTTGTCCTCTATGTGGTGTCCCGGAAGACTCCAACCATATTTTCTTCCGCTGCCCGGCAGCTCGGTTCCTTTGGAGCTGCTTCCGGGAAGTGGTTGGAGGAAATTGGTGCCACGATAATCTCCCGGATATGTTCGGCGAGGTCTATTGTCTCCCCGGGTCTAGGCGTGCCTCCCTTTGGGTTGCCATGAGCACTCTTGCGTGGACCCTTTGGAACTGCCGCAATAAATTAGTCATCGAACGCGTCATTCCTTACCGTGTAACTGATGCAATCTACAAAATGTGTGGCTTCTTACAGCTATGGAGACCGCTTAGCAAGCGGCGCGACCAAGACGCCATTGACGCCATCATCTCTGGTCTTCGATCCACTGCATCCGCGTTGGCGCCGCCGCCTCCACCACCACCCCCGGAGCCGGATTAGCATCTAGCTGTTCCTTTTTGTTTGGGGCTTGTTATGCTGTACCCCCGGCCGCACTTATTTACTTTTCACCTCTCTTCCTCTTCTTGAACTAAACCTGGATAGCTGTTGGATGTTGTTGGATGCTTGGTGCTGTTGCTTTATAATACTAGATGACCCGCTGCGCCCATGGTGCAGAAAGCATAGGCCAGCCGAGTACTGGAACCTTGTGTATACGACAGTTTAATAGATATACTTTTATCTAATTATATTGTAGCCGCTTTCATGTGTTTCTCTGTTAACATGAAGGTGCTCAAATGAACCTTGTGAATAAATGCAGCATGATATACCAAAAGGAAGCTTAAGTACCTTATACCAAAGGAAAGGCATGATTAATCATTCATCAACTAATATTTTCGGATGATGAGTGACAGGAATAAACAACAGTATGGACAATACATCAAAGTTTATATGTGCACACGAAGTCATGACAATTATACATGAAGCGACTTTACATCACGGATACAACTCATTCATCCGAATACCAACTAATGTATACTATTTTTACATAGCATATTGGGCAAAAATTGTACACACTACAAATTGGATAGGAGTATTACATGGTTGTCATTCCTTGAATAGGCCTTTCTGCACCAAATCAATTGGTGCCCGACAGTTATACCAACATAAACATAAGATTTCTTTGTTTACAGACACAAGCAATAAATGTAGATACTTTTGTAAGATCGCATCAATTCAAGAGTATAAATATTCAGTAGAATTTATACTGAAAATTTAGAGTGCAATGCATCTTTGCAAACACTAACACCAACAAATCGACATCTCCTCCCAAAGTCAATACATGAGAGGGAAGCCACATATATTATTGAAAAGAAAAATCAATCAAGGCTCAATCCAGTCATACCTTGCAATCAGTTGAAGCTTTCTTTCCCTTCCATGCATCGATTTGAGCCTAAGAACCCAATAAATCATCTGGTGGGAAAATAACCAGCATCCACATATTCTCTGTCAGGTTCTCCTGGTGAATACTAAATACAGTCACATCAACCCCTGTTTCTGTTGGACGAACAAATCATATATATCAGTATCACATTAATGTACAGATGAATGGCTGAAAAGAAGACCCCCAAGAACAGGACATCTATGTAGGGGCATTTTCATGAATAGAGTAGAGATCAGAGATGGGTAACCATTGACATTTTCCAAACCTATCACTTCCTCTCATTCTAGTAGTAATATATCACCAAGAAAATAAATAAGCAAACCATCATTTGCTCTCCTAATTTTGTAGAAAAGGATAGAGGTTCAGTTCAGGAACCAGAAATGGGAATAAGAAAGGAACACTTAAATATAGGGAATTTAACTATTTGTCAAATGGTGAGTTATGCACAAGCAACGCCATCTCTTTGAGATTGACACTATCAAATCTTGAGTTTCAGATGAATGAAACACTGCTTAGCTAAGTATACAAAAGGAAAGAACAAAAAAAATTGTTAGGTGGAGAAAAATCAAAGTACCACTCGATCTATTTTTAGATGAATGGAACACTGCTTGGCTAAGCATCAGACACACAAGATTAGTGATGCTAGCTAGCTGCACAAATCCATGACCTTCCTAATCATGTGCACGCACTATGCTTCCTATTCTTCCTGTCGGCTCTCACCGGGGCAGCACACCGCACTAAAATCCTGTTACTTGTGCCACACCTCCACCGTTCTTCCCAATGACCAATGAGCACACTATCAAACATTGCAGGTATATCGTAGAAACATAACCTCGACTAAATAAGACTAACAACTGAACAGAAAAAAAAAACTCGAAGTAGCTGCCAACTTAATAAATGGATATACACATAGAAATGACCAGCCAGTAATATCCCCTGTAGGTATCAAGAAATTGTTCGTTTATATTCTGGACCTACTAAACAATATAGAAATTTAGTACTATATCCAACAATTCGCTTGTTTCAGCTCATCCGTGTGAAGAATAGTATGACATAGCATTGTCTCTGTGACGTATCATTGTCTCTGTAGTATCTCAAAAAGTGCATTGTTATAGCTAGCTGCATTTCAACTATCCTGGTCGACCATGAATAAATTCAGAACAACAAGATATATCTACAGGAGCATCGGGTTCATTTGAATATTTGATACATGTGGACACAATCAGCAAGATTTTTTATCTTCAACAACAACTAATCTAGTGTCTAGACAATGGAAAAAGGACATGATACCGACTTCATTGCAGCGCCCATTACTAATTTTTCATCAAGCAACAACTTAATTCAAATGCATGATGTCGACTAAGGCACAAATAAACCAGATGAGAAATCAATAAACCTTCCAATCGATAAAGAGAAGGAATCAACCTTGAGTTTCAACCACATGAATACACAAATCTGCTCCATTGGCCTGGCAATAAATTATCTTTGAACTGGATGAAAGCACTAACAATGAGGATAAATAATGATACTGTCATAATTTATCAGTAAATACGTGTGAAATGAAGGAGCAGTAAGCCCCTTTTTAAAAGATTTTAGGCACAGGAAGATGACATGTCATCTGCAACACTCTTCCCGCAACACATAATCTACTCTCTCGTTTTCCTTGTTCAGCATCTAAGCAATAGAACAAAAGATGCACCATGTGTATGTTAGTATCCACCGTAATGCTTATGTTTTTGTTCCGCATTTTTTTTCAAGAACTTTTTCTAGCGATGTTTTATGTATGCTCAAAAGCCTGATGTTAATTTTCCATTTTAAAAGCTCATGTTACTTTCCCTGATGTAACACCATGTAAAATAGTTTTCAGTGATTATTTACATATGTAAATGACAGCAAGAGGAAAATAGCATCAAACAATATAGAAGCCTAGAAATCATAAGTACTTCCAGCAATCATTCATGTGATTCATCTTGTTCCAAACCACTATCACATGAAAGCTCCTGAAAGTATTGGTACACCTCCATCACCAGAATTCACAAAATACAACAAATGCTTTGGACAAAACCAAGACATCCATTACTAACATGTCCTCCTCTATCAGAAATAAATGGAGGTGAAACAATAATCAATTAAATATACAGAAATTTACCAATGTTGATTATTGCCGGTTCCAAAAGGGGGATAGAAGATACAAATAAAAATTGTTTCAGATTTTACAAATAAAACATAAGAACAGAATACTTAAAGGAACACCTGCTTCCTACCACTGGCTCCAAACAGCGTGCACTTAAAATTGCAGATTTTGACTACTTGAGGCTCTTTAGTAAGTTCAAACAAATTTAGATGTGAAAGACACTAAGAGCAACACAACTTGTATGTATGGTTGCCAACCTTCTTAATAAACAGTATGTTTGCACGTTCTCTAAAAAATTATATCATTGGCAATGTAGTAGTGAAGGAAATGGTCAGTAGTCCCGGCAATCATACTTGTGAGTCATTTGCTTCTGAACCACTGCTTGTGAAGAATGCTTTTCCCATTTTGCTTGCAGTAAACATGCTAAGAAGGTCATCTGCAAGATCCTGAAAGTACCAGCCCGTTTCCATCATCAGTATTTGCAAAGTAGGAAAGTGATTTTAACAAACTGATAGTCAATAAGAGATGCAGAAACTCACCAATGTTGGGTTGTATGGTTCCAGAAGGAGTGATAGAAGGGTAACTTGTTTAATTGATCAGTTGCAGCTTTGACTAATCGAGGCTCACTACCACCTGAAGAAATCATGAATAGTTCATGGAAGAGGAATGAAATTAGACTGTATACATTATTCTTAAATGCACAAAAATAAAATGGTGATGCAGGATATTATCCCAAAGAATGCACAATTCCCTGGTACATAATCAAAAAAATCACACTCAAAAGATTGTATTTGTACATACCTAAAGCTGTACACCACAGTGCTGCTAGAGAATATAGATACTTATTCCTGTCGATGACAAAGCCCAGTGTCGTGTTGTATCTTCAGCAACATTTCCACAGCTAATTACAAATCCATTAAGAAGTCCATCGATGAATCTCCTGGTGTTGCAATCTGACGCTCTCATGCTTCTGAAATTCCCCACGAGTCTAGTAATAGTAGGGGCAAATCTGCATGAACCAAAAATTGGTCAAGAAAAGCCATACAATTCCTGAACAGGTCACAGAAGGAGATTGAATCTTACGCGATAACACCGAGAAGCCGCTTGCGCTGGCTCTTCAGCTCTTTCGACCCGGTTCCCCTACATCGGCAAACATTAATACCCATCATTGGTTCATGTCCACCATGGTAACCAGTCTCGAATCCAGGAGAGTGACATCAAGAACCAGGAAGAGGAACGTCATGTACCTGGCCCCAAATCTGGTACTTGGATCCACAAGATTGGCACCCATCGTCCCGAGGAAGTTCTTGTCGGAGCTGCAGAAGACAACGTCCTGGTTCTGCGCCAGGATGGACTCCGAACTCCCTCTCCTCCTCCTCCGGTGCCGGGCCACTGCCAACTTCCGGTCCTATCACCCCTGCTCCTCCTGCAATCGCACAACAGAGAGACGGGCAAGAATCCTTATGGCACTAATCTCAGTAACCAATCACACCACTCTCCCCTGGATTTGGAATTTTGAAGCCGATGAAGCGAAGGAGGAAGGATGGGGGGGTTATCTCACGCTGGCGAGTAGAGCGCCACCCCTCTGGCACCGGTAGCCTTCTCCTGACGACGACGCAGGTGCACTTTCCGACGTCCAGCGGCAGTGGGCGGCACAGCAGCGCCCTGTTGGGCAGGGTGGCCCAGGACGCAGCCGGCGCCGCCTTGTTGTCGGAGAGGTACCACGCCTCGTAGGACGACGACGCCGGCGGGGGTGGCGGCAGCAGCTCCCTCCCCCTCGGCCCCACGAACACGGGCAGACCCGCCGCCGTCGCAGTCGCCAACGGCGCCTCCTCGCCAACCATGCGGGCCTGCAGCGACGGCGGCTTCAGCGGCGGCACCTTCGCGACAGCAGGCGTCGCCTTCTTCTCCTCCTTGCCAGGGTCGAGATTGGCCGCGCCCGAGCACCACCTCCACCACTGAAACCCTAGCGGGGGAAATCGATGGGGGCGACCGCAGGAGGCGAGGAAAAGTAGATCGATGCGGTGAAGCTAGTAGAGCTCGTCGAGGGGCAGCCGTGTATGTGTTGGGCGGCGCCGGAACTCACCGGAGCGGCCGGAATCAGCCGGCGACCGAGGAGGCGACAGTGGGGATCGAGAGAGTGGGCAAGAGGGGGGACGGGAGGAAGAGAGAGGGGCTGCGCGAGTGCGGGAGAGAGGCGGCTAGGGTCTCACCCCCGTGGTTACTGGGCCTTTTTCCAAGCATGTGAAATGACGGAAATGCCCTCGGCGGGGCACTGCAATTACACGTGATGGCACGAACGAGAGTGAAACTGTTCATGGCAAAAAAGGAGACGTGGATGGTGCCGCTAGCTGGGCGAGTGCCTTCACCTTTTACTATGTAAATAAAGCGGATGGAAACCCTTTTTCGTAAATTGGCATTCGCCACTCCATCTCCTAATTTTAGATGCGTACGTTTCCAAACCGTGACATGGAAATCAGTTTGCTAGTGCAGGAAACAACGGCACCAGCGACTTTGTCCTTCCGTGCAGAGTCACTGATGGGTGGGATCCACTCAGGTAAGAAAGAAAGACTCGATCGTGTCGAGACACTGACAAAACGGACCAACCAAGGAGAGGAAGAAGAAAAAAATAGCCCAAATCAAGCATATACAACTAGCTGGTCAGTATTTGATTGCCTCGTTGCCTCCAGAAAAAAATAGCCCAAATCAAGCATATACAACTAGCTGGACGGGGTACTATTAAACCATAGAAACTTCTGTCCGCTGATACCAACGCATTGAATAGGTCGTGCGAACAAGATAAAGAACCTGATTAAGAACTCAGATTGGTATACACACGCTAACCCGAAACTATACCATGCTAACCCAGAGATCTAGCCATCACATGACACGGCATGCACTTTTGATAGTATTCATTCTCCCTTACATATTGCTAGTATCTTATAATTTTTTACGGGCCTACTAGTTGTTAGAATAAATCCAAGGCACTTCGTCGATCATCCGAGGACCAAGCAATCACACGAGCACGACACCGAGATTTGTTAACGAGGTTCATCATCATGGCTACATCCCGGGGCCTGACTACGGGCGCTCCTCCCCGTGACACCGTCACAATACCGCACCCCGGCCGCCCGGGCGCCGGCACACGCCGTCGGCTCCCCCGCGTGCCTGTGCTATTATATTGGCATAGGTTACATCTGTTGGGAAACGTAGCATGCAATTTCAAAAAATATTCTACGCTCACACAAGATCTTTCTAGGAGATGCATAGCAACGAGAGGGGGAGAGTGCGTCTACGTACCCTCGTAGACCGAAAGCGCAAGCGTTTGACAACGCGGTTGATGTAGTCGAACTTCTTCTCGTTCCGACCGATCAAGCACCGAACGTACGGCACCTCCGAGTTCTGCACACGTTCAGCTCGATGACGTCCCTCGAACTCTTGATCCAGCAAAGTGTCGAGGAAGTAGATGAGTTCCGTCAGCAGAACGGCGTGATGACGGTGATGGTGAAGTGATCCTTGCAGGGCTTCGCCTAAGCACTACGAAGATATGACCGAGGGTGTAATCTGTGGAAGGGGGCGCCGCACACGGCTAACAGATATTGTTGTGTGTTCTAGGCGCACCCTCCCCATGTATATATAGGTGGGAGGGGGAGGGGATTAGCCTTGGGCGCCCCAAGTAGGAGGAATCCTACTTGGGGTTCCTAATCCAATCCCCCCCCCCCCCCCCCCGCCTTTCCTTTTACCGGAGGGGGCAAAAAGGGAAGAGAGGGAGGGAGGAATGAAAGGGGGGCCGAACCCCCTCTTCCTTCTCCCACTCGGACTCCTTCCTTAGGGGGGGGGCGCCACCCCTTGTGGGCTGGTGTGCTCCCCTCCTATGGCCCATAAGGCCCATTATTCCCCCGGGGGTGCCCGGAACCCCTTCCGGTGACCCGATATGTACCCGGTAACCTCCGGAACACTTTCGGTGTCCAAAAACTATCGTCCTATATATCAATCTTTACCTCTCGACCATTTCGAGACTCATCGTCATGTCCGTGATCTCATCCAGGACTCCGAACAACATTCGATCACCAAATCACATAACTCATACAATACTAAATCATCATCGAACCTTAAGCGTGCGGACCCTACGGGTTCGAGAACTATGTAGACATGACCGAGACACTTCTCCGGTCAATAACCAATAGCGGAACCTGGATGCTCATATTGGCTCCCACATATTCTACAAAGATCTTTATCGGTCGAACCGTTATGACAACATACGTTATTCCCTTTGTCCATTTGTATGTTACTTGCCCGAGATTCGATCGTCGGTATCTTTATACCTAGTTCAATCTCGTTACCGACAAGTCTCTTTACTCGTTCCGTAATACACCATCCTGTGACTAAGTCACTTTGCTTGCAAGGCTTCTTATGATGTGCATTACCGAGAGGGCCCAGAGATACCTCTCCAATACTCGGAGTGACAAATCCTAATCTCGATCTATTCCAACCCAACAGACACCTTCGGAGATACCTGTAGAGCAACTTTATAATCACTCAGTTACATTGTGATGTTTGATAGCACACAAGGCATTCCTCCGGTATCCGGGAGTTACATAATCTCGTAGTCGAAGAAATATGTATTTGACATGAAGAAAGCAGTAGCAATAAAACTGAACGATCATTATGCTAAGCTAACGGATGGGTCTTGTCCATCACATCATTCTCCTAATGATGTGATCCCGTTCATCAAATGACAACACATGTCTATGGTTAGGAAACTTAACCATCTTTGATTAACGAGCTAGTCTAGTAGAGGCTTACTAGGGACACGGTGTTTTGTCTATGTATCCACACATGTATCAAGTTTCCGGTTAATATAATTCTAGCATGAATAATAAACATTTATCATGATATAAGAAAATATAAAATAACAACTTTATTATTGCCTCTAGGGCATATTTCCTTCAGTCTCCCACTTGCACTAGAGTCAATAATCTAGTTCACATCGCCATGTGATTTAACACTAATAGTTCACATCTTTATGTGATTAACACCCATAGTTCACATCGCCATGTGACCAACACCCAAAGGTTTACTAGAGTCAATAATCTAGTTCACATCGTTGTGTGATTAACACCCAAAGTGTACTAAGGTGTGATCATGTTTTGCTTGTGAGAGAAGTTTAGTCAACGGGTCTGCCATATTCAGATCCGTATGTATTTTGTAAATTTCTATGTCTACAATGCTCTGCATGGAGCTACTCTAGCTAATTGCTCCCACGTTCAATATGTATCTAGATTGAGACTTAGAGTCATTTAGACCAGTGTCAAAGCTTGCATCGACGTAACCCTTTACGACGAACTCTTTATCACCTCCATAATCGAGAAACATTTCCTTAGTCCTCTAAGGATAATTTTGACCGATGTCTAGTGATCTACTCCTGGATCACTATTGTACCCCCTTGACAAACTCATGGCAAGGTACACAACTGGTTTGGTACACAGCATGGCATGCTTTATAGAACCTATGGCTGAGGCATAGGGAATGACTTTCATTCTCTCTCTATCTTCTGCCGTGGTCGGGCTTTGAGTCTTACTCAACTTCACACCTTACAATATAGACTAGAACTCCTTCTTTGACTGATCCATTTTGAACTCCTTCAAAATCTTGTCAAGGTATGTACTCATTGAAAATCTCATCAAGCGTCTTGATCCATCTCTATAGATCTTTATGCCCAATATGTAAGCAGCTTCACCGAGGTCTTTCATTGAAAAATTCTTATTCAAGTATCCTTTTATGCTATCCAGAAATTCTATATCATTTCCAATCAGCAATATGTCATCCACATATAATATCAGAAATGCTACAGAGCTCCCACTTACTTTCTTGTAAATACAGGCTTCACCATAAGTCTGTATAAAACCATATGCTTTGATCACTTTATCAAAGCGTATATTCCAACTCCGAGATGCTTGCACCAGTCCATAGATGGATCGCTGGAGCTTGCATACTTTGTTAGCACCTTTAGGATTGACAAGACCTTTTGGTTGCATCATATACAACTCTTCTTTAAGAAATCCATTAAGGAATGCAGTTTTGACGTCCATTTGCCAGATTTCATAATCATAAAATGCGTCAATTGCTAACATGATTCGGACGGACTTAAGCATCGCTACGGGTGAGAAAGTCTCATCGTAGTCAACTACTTGAACTTGTTGAAAACCTTTTGTGACAAGTCGAGCTTTGTAGATAGTAACATTACCATCGGCGTCAGTCTTCTTCTTGAAGATCCATTTATTCTCTATGGCTTCTTCATGGGAGTGACAACTTGCTTGCCATTCTTTTTGAAGTTCCCTTTCTTTCCCTCGTCCTTTTTCTTGAAACTAGTGATCTTGTCAACCATCAACACTTGATACTCTTTCTTGATTTCTACCTTCGCCGATTTCAGTATCGCGAAGAGCTCGGGAATCGTTTTCGTCACCCCTTGCATATTATAGTTCATCACGAAGTTCTAGTAGCTTGTTGATAGTGACTAGAGAACTTTGTCAATCACTATCTTATCTGGAAGATTAACTCCCACTTGATTCAAGCGATTGAAGTACCCAGACATTCTGAGCACATGCTCACTAGCTGAACTATTCTCCTCCATCTTGTAGGCAAAGTACTTGTCAGAGGTCTCATACCTCTCGACACGGGCATGAGTCTGAAATACCAATTTCAGCTCTTGGAACATCTCATATGCTCCGTGGCATTTCAAAACATTTTTTAAGTCCCGGTTCTAAGCCGTAAAGCATGGTGCACTAAACTATCAAGTAGTCATCATTACGAGCTTGCCAAACGTTCATAATATCTGCATCTGTTCCTGCAATAGGTCTGTCACATAGCGGTGCATCAAGGACATAATTCTTCTGTGCAGCAATGAGGATAATCTTCAGATCACGGACCAAGTCAGCATCATTGCTACTAACATCTTTCAACTTATTTTTCTCTAGGAACATATCAAAGAAAAACGGGGAGCTACATCGCGAGCTATTGATCTACGACTAAGTTCATGATAAATTAAGTTCAATTAATCAAATTACTTAAGAACTCCCACTTACATAGACATCCCTCAAGTCATCTAAATGATACGTGATCCAAATCAACTAAACCATGTCCGATCATCACGTGAGATGGAGTAGTCATCAATGGCGAACATCTCTATGTTGATCATATCTACTATATGATTCACGTTCGACCTTTCAGTCTCCAGTGTTCCGAGGCCATGTCTGTACATGCTAGGCTCGTCAAGTTTAACCCGAGTATTCCGCATGTGCAAAACTATCTTGCACCCGTTGTATTTGAACATAGAGTCTATCACACCCGATCATCGCGTGGTGTCTCAACACGATGAACTGTCGCAACGGTACATACTTAGGGAGAACACTTATACCTTGAAATTTAGTGAAGGGATCATCTTATAATGCTACCATCGTTCTAAGCAAAATAAGATGCATAAAGGATAAATATCACATGCAATCAAAATATGTGACATGATATGGCCATCATCATCTTGTGCTTTTGATCTCCATCTCCAAAGCATCGTCATGATCTCAAACGTTACCGGCTCAACACCTTGATCTTCATCGTTGCGTCGTGGTCGTCTCGCCAACTATTGCTTCTACAACTATCGCTAACGCATAGTGATAAAGTAAAGCAATTACATGGCGCTTGCATTTCATACAATAAAGCGACAACCATAAGGCTCCTGCCAGTTGCCGATAACTTTTACAAAACATGATCATCTCATACAACAATGTATATCACATCATGTCTTGACCATATCATATCACAACATGCCCTGCAAAAACAAGTTAGACGTCCTCTACTTTGTTGTTGCAAGTTTTACGTGGCTGCTACGGGTTTCTAGCAAGAACCGTTCTTACCTATGCATCAAAACCACAACGGTGATTTATCAAGTTTGTTGTTTTAACCTTCAACAAGGACCGGCCGCAGTCAAATTCGATTCAACTAAAGTAGGAGAAACAGACACCCGCCAGCCACCTTTATGCAAAACTAGTTGCATGTCTGTCGGTGGAACCGGTCTCATGAACGTGGTCATGTAAGGTTGGTCCGGGCCGCTTCATCCAACAATACCGCCGAATCAAAATAAGATGTTGGTGGTAAGCAGTATGACTATCACCGCCCACAACTCTTTGTGTTCTACTCATGCATATCATCTACGCATAGACCTGGCTCTGATGCCACTGTTGAAAAACATAGCATGCAATTTCAAAAAAATTCCTACGCTCACACAAGATATATCTAGGAGATGCATAGCAAGGAGAGCGGGAGAGTGTGTCTACGTACCCTCGTAGACCGAAAGCGGAAGCGTTTGACAACGCGGTTGATGTAGTCGAACTTCTTCTCGTTCCGACCGATCAAGCACCAAACGTACGGCACCTCTGAGTTCTGCACACGTTCAGCTCGATGACGTCCCTCTAACTCTTGATCCAGCAAAGTGTCGAGGAAGTAGATGAGTTCCGTCAGCAGAACGGCGTGGTGACGGTGATGGTGAAGTGATCCGCGCAGGGCTTCGCCTAAGCACTACGAAGATATGACCGAGGGTGTAATCTGTGGAGGGGGGCGCCGCACACGGCTAACAGATATTTTTGTGTGTTCTAGGCGCCCCCTCCCCAAGTATATATAGGTGGGAGAGGGAGGGGAGCAGCCTTGGGTGCCCCAAGTAGGAGGAATCCTACTTGGGGTTCCTATTCCAATTCGCCCCCCCCCCCTCCTTTTACCGGAGGGGGGAAAAAGGGAAGAGAGGGAGGGAGGGAGGAAAGGGGGGGCCGAACCCCCTCTTCCTTCTCCCACTCGGCCTCCTTCATCTGGGGGGGGCGCCACCCCTTGTGGGCTGGTGTGCTCCCCTCCTATGGCCCATAAGGCCCATTATTCCCCCGGGGGTGCCCGGAACCCCTTCCGGTGACCCGATATGTACCCGGTACCCTCCGGAACACTTCCGGTGTCCGAATACTATCGTCCTGTATATCAATCTTTACCTCTCGACCATTTCGAAACTCCTCGTCATGTCCGTGATCTCATCCGGGACTCCGAACAACATTCGGTCACCAAATCACATAACTCATATAATAGTAAATTGTCACCGAACGTTAAGCGTGCGGACCCTACGGGTTCGAGAACTATGTAGACATGACCGAGACACTTCTCCGGTCAATAACCAATAGCGGAACCTGGATACTCGTATTGGCTCCCACATATTCTATAAAGATCTTTATCGGTCGAACCGTTATGACAACATACGTTATTCCCTTTGTCCATTGGTATGTTACTTGCCTGAGATTCGATCGTCGGTATCTTTATACCTAGTTCAATCTCATTACCGGCAAGTCTCTTTACTCGTTCCGTAATACATCATCCTGTGACTAAGTCACTTTGCTTGCAAGGCTTCTTATGATGTGCATTACCGAGAGGGCCCAGAGATATCTCTCCGATACTCGGAGTGACAAATCCTAATCTCGATCTATGCCAACCCAACAGACACCATCGGAGATACCTGTAGAGCATCTTTATAATCACCCAGTTACGTTGTGATGTTTGATAGCACACAAGGCATTCCTCCGGTATCCGGGAGTTGCATAATCTCATAGTCGAAGGAATATGTATTTGACATGAAGAAAGCAGTAGCAATAAAACTGAACGATCATTATGCTAAGCTAACGGATGGATCTTGTCCATCACATCATTCTCCTAATGATGTGATCCCGTTCATCAAATGACAACACATGTCTATGGTTAGGAAACTTCACCATCTTTGATGAACGAGCTAGTCTAGTAGAGGCTTACTAGGACACGGTGTTTTGTCTATGTATCCACACATGTATCAAGTTTCCGGTTAATACAATTCTAGCATGAATAATAAACATTTATCATGATATAAGGAAATATAAAATAACAACTTTATTATTGCCTCTAGGGCATATTTCCTTCTGTTGGGGAACGCAGTAGAAAACAAAAAATTTCCGACCTACGCACCAGCCCAGGACCACTATGGAGACTGCATACAAGGTTTGATCATTTTCGTTACCGACTCGTAGCGCAGCGGAAGTAGAGTCGATGACGATCGTCGGTGCAGATCCCCACAGCTAGGATTTACAACCTCCCAACCGCGAGGATGTACTCCCTCATCCGCCACTCGGACAGCCCTCCGGGAGGCGGTCGGACAGTCCCCCGGACGGTGTCGTGGACAGCCCTTCGGGAGGACTCACAGAACTCGGACCGTCACTCGGACAGCCCTTCGGGAGGACACTCGAACAACCCCTCGGGCAAAAGGACGAAACTACGACCTCTCTACGGGGTTGCACACATACGGTGCCATCTATCCGGCAGGGCTTCGCCGTCCAAAACTAGTTCCCACCGGAACCCAGACAGCCTTTCGGCACTACGAAACTATTTCGTGGGAGGGAGAGAGAATGCCAGATCATGCATGGCTTGTGTGAGAGAGTTGGAGTGGAGTTGGAGAGCACCTCTCCTCCTCCTTATATAGTGGTGGAAGGGGTGGAGGGGGCTGAAAATTCAGCCCACTAAACATGGGGAAAACATGTTCCCACAAAACAAGGAGAACATGTTCCCACCAAACAAGGGAAAAACATGTTCCCTTGTCCATGGTGTTCCCCCATGGGGCCCCACCTTCCTCCCAACACTCTCCACCATTTGTGGGGGCTGCCCCCCACCATGGGGGCCCCCCCCCCCAACATTTTGTCCAGCCACAAGGGGGCTGCTCCCAAAGGGGGCCCCCCCAAAAACAGCCCCCACGATCCGTGGGATCTTGTCCCCTCACGCTGGGACAAGATGTTTTCCGCGACTATTATTTCTGAAAAATTCCAGAAGGTCCCAGAACATTTCCGGCACCCTCTAAAATTATCTGGACGCGCTCTGGAACATTTCCAGTATGGTGGTTTAATTTAAAACCATCTTTGTTTACCCGGTAAACAACTCCGGCAGCTCCGAAACTTTTTTTTTCGGTTTTTTCTCCAGAAAAATTCCAGAAATTACCAGACCAATCTGGCAACCTCCAAAACATTCCCGGTGCTTGCCGAAACCTTTTTGGATCAATGGTTTTATCCGAAACAACTTTTCGGTTTTACCGAAACTTTTTCAGTGTTCTCTCTCCGGAACTCTTCCGTTGTCTCCGAAACTTTTCGGTGATTTTCTCTCAGACTCCCTGTCTAGTATTCAGCAGATAGATGACCCTTCAGCGTGTGACCCTATAGGTTCGGTGAAGTATAGACATGACACGGAACACCTTCCGATCAATGATCAACATCGGAGCCGTGGACACCCATATTGACCCCTATACCCACACGAATGAATATTCGAGTGAACCTCCAGTTGCCGTGTGCTATTCCTGTTGCTTCACGATATGTTACAAATACCCGAGGTTAGACATGTAGGCATTTCCGTGGATCAACAACTTGTCCACTATGCCAGTTACCTCGTTACCGGTATTGTTCTCTTTTCTCGTTACCGTGTTCCGGCATCCCTGTGATCAAATCACAAAGTGTCTGGCCAGACGATGATGGATACCGTAACACCGAGAGGGCCCAGAGATATCTCTCCATCGTCGGAGGAGCAAATCCCAATCTCGAGCTATCAAGTTACTTGACACACTTTTCCATGAACCCGTAAGCCGCCGTAATATCCACCCATTTACGGATGACGTTTAACAAACCCCAAAGTTCATGAAGCAAGTATGAAGAAACTCGACACTCTCATGGTCTAAGGAATTTTGCAAACATTAACCATCTCTGTGTTATTAACCATTAATATGTGACGAATGTAACTCATAGCATAACATCAATTTGGGTCGATTCAACACAAATGTTCTTCTAACACTGTGCCCTCAAAATTGCTGGCATAGACATGCCCATGATCAGGAAAACAGAACCATCATGCAATACTTGATCTAGTCTTAGAGGCCAGACTAGGAATACATATTACCGTTTATTATTCCACACGTGCATATGAGTCTTCCTCCGAGCCTCGTTTTATTTGCAGACTCGAGAACCATAGCAGTTATAGCATGGAACATAAACCTAATTATGAACAGGGAGATAATCAATAACATTTATTATTGCCTCTAGGGCATATCTCCTACAGACTCCCACTTGCACTAGAGTCAATAATCTAGTTAATGCTAATGCACTTTACACCTGTGGCACACCGGTGTAAATATGCTTCGCTTGTGGTATAGCCTGAATGTTCAACGGATCTGACGACTTCAGCTCCGTGTGTATCTTTGCATATCCTCGCGTTTTCACGCTTTCACAAAAGTCATATTTTGTGTGGACTTGGCTTGATATGTATGCGAATCACAGGTCGAACCTGGATTCCTCAGACTGAGTTATGGAGCAACTACTTCCAGTAGTGTCCCATTGACAAAAGCCATCTTGGAACCATACTAAGTTCATGAATGAACTATATGATTCAACATCTTCTTTGTCGCTTTAAAAGCGGCAACATACTTTGCCTCTGTTATAGAATTCGCCACAGTAACTTGTTTGAACAAATTCCAACTAACTGTGCCACCATATTGTGTGTTACACAAAACCGTCAATTTAAATCGAAAATCGCATGGAGAAATGATGAAGACTGTATCGATGTAACCTTTTACAACGAACTCTTCATGATCTCTACTTGCGAGAAAACTTGTCATCAGTGCTACTATAGTACTCAATGACCCTTTTTCATTGTTGTCCCTTGATCAATACCTTTGATCACTTTGGTATCTATACTCGCAACAACTTTGGGAGTATTGGACATATCTGGTTGTTATACATACCATGGAATACATGATTAATCCAAACACAAGAGTGTGTGGAATCCCCATCATGTATTTTGCTCATCAGTGTTTTTGGGACACCGAGTCTTGCAAAAACTCTTTCCATGTGACTTCGGCAAGAATCACTCCTTGGCGTTTTAAATGCTAAAAGGTTTTAGCATCTTGTCAATATGTATTTATTGCTTAGCCCCATTAGGTAAATCTATCTTCATAGATCATCATGCCTAATATTAAGGCTATTTAGCCCAAGCACTTCATCAAAAAACTATTTTCAAATGAAGTCCTAATTCGTGTCAAGAATTTTATTTCCAATTAACAATGTGTCAAGCACACAAGGTTTTTAGAAATGTTATTAGGCTCCCACTTACTTTCTTGAATTACAAGCATCTTCGTTATCCATTGATGATGTCAAAACTCCTTTGACCATTTCATCAAAACACAAAGATTCCAACTCCACTTTGCTCTCTTCTGTCCATCGCTGGAACTCTGAAGTTTGCACCCTTTCTAGCATCCTCTGGATTGACAAAATACCTTGGACTGTAACACATGCAGGTCCTTGGTTTCATTTCCATCAGATGGAAATCCTTTTGTCATCCATTGTTTTATATCTCATGATATGAAATATGTATTAATTGCTAGTTCAACCCGAACCGAATTTAAGCATCGCTACGATGAAGCAACCTCATCGTAGTCAACTCCTTGAACTTGTATATTGCAACAAGTCGAGCTTTATGGATAAAACATTTTTATTCATATCAGTTATAGTTCCATAAATATTCGTCAGACTCTAAGTCTTCCGAAAGGTGTATCAAGGTTTTAATCTTGAATCACTTATATGGAAACTATCTCGGATTGTATTGGCATTTAGCCAATTCCGGAGTTAGGGCCCATCAACGCTTCCTTGTGTATCGTAGGTATACTGTTGTCTAACAACAATATCTCGTTTGCGCACCTGAGAGGTTTGCACGAGCCTTGCCTACGTGGTTCAGCTGTAAGTTCGACCGAAGTCCATACATTTTATTGTAGAGACTTCCGTATCAGTCGCAGTAGGAAACTCCGGAATTACTTCCAAGGTCTCTTTCCTTTGATCTGATGGCGAAGATACTGTTTATCTCGTCGAGTTGCACTATTCTCCCACTCACCTTTTTCAAAGAACCATTTTCTTCAAAAAGCATACCGTTTTGTGGCAAAAACTTTTGCCTCGGTATAGTGGTGGGGGAATACCCAATGACTTGGGATAACCTACAAAGTAGCACTTGTCTGATTTGGAATAGGTTTGTAACCTTTTACACAAGCCCCATATTCCAAATGTTAAGAAAAGATATAACATGGTTGGGCGTACCATACCATGGTGTCATTTCAACAGACCTGATGGAGCTCTTTTCAGTGTAAAAGCCGCAGTCTCTAAAGCATCACCTTTTAAAAGGGATAATGGAAAATTTATTTATGTCATCTTTGATCTTACCATGTCATAAATGGTTCGATTACATCTTCACGGACTTTCCACTTGCAGTGGTGTTCCGGGAGGTGCAAGTTATGAAACCCCTTTCACAACGCATCAGACATTCGCTAAACTTGTAACTCAAATATTTCTTTCTGCAATCGAATTGTAGAAACATAATTTTCTTGTTACAATAACTTCTACTTCATTTTGAAAACCTTTCAAATGATTTCAAAAGATCCAGACTTACGTCTCATCAAGTAAATATCCATATATCTACTTGAGTCATTTCTGAAGATAGATAAATCCACTACTTGCAACAACATTTATCGGACTACATACATCAAAATGTATGATCACCAATAAGTTCTTTGCTCGTTCCTTATGGCCTGTGAACAGTATTTCAGTCACTTCACTTTTCGGAGGAAAGTTGCAAGTGTCAGGTGATTCAAAATCAAACGACTTCAAAATCCATCATAATGGAATTTTCCATGCGGGTTTCTCCAATGTGACCAAATGCAGTGCCACACTTGTGTGGTATTCTTTTAGTCTTATGACATTTAGCGTCAGTGTTATGGATGTATCATATTACCATCAATATTCATAACATACGTCCCATCGATGATGGAAGTATGGCCCTCATGTTATTCATAATACTGAACAGCAATTGTTCTTCTATGAACAACCCTTTTGCAACAAACATTGTGCAATGGGCTAGAGTGTGTAAAACTCTAAAATGAATTATCAAAGTTAATACTGAGGTAATGTATTATTATCAATATTCATAACATACATCTCATTCATAATGAAAGTATGGCCCTTATGTTATTCATAACACCGAACATCAAAAGTTCTCTTATGAACAACCTTCTTGCAAGATAACTTATGCAATGGGCTAGAGTGTGTAAAACTCTAATTGAATTAGGAAAATAAACACAGACGGTAATACACCGATGGAAGGTACAGTAACATTTACTATGTTCCCTGTGTATACCTAAACCTCATTCCTGGCTAGTCTTTCAGGCCATAGTAGTTCTTACATCGAGTTGCAACAGAATGCAATCGAGCGTGTATCTTTGTGATTAACTCACAATACCCAAGAATCAGTGATTAACAATTTAATCATAATTCCCAAGAACTATATCTTTGACCAGCCTTCTATACATCAAAAACTTGTATGACATTCATACATGAGCTGGATATTCTAGTCTTCTTTCTCATTGCCTTTATACTTCTAACAGTTTAACTTTTAGTATTTCTCCTACTCTCAGAAGAAGCACACAACTTAAGAGTGGCATCAGCCCTGGACTTCCTAGGCGTGAAAGTTTCACTGACACCCTTCGGACACTTCCTTTCTCTTTAAGTTGTTGTTTTATTCACCTTTCATCATATGACAGGCGTTCTTCTGGATCCCTCTCTTATCAGTCTAATGCATAGTAAACTCCTTTACTAATAGTTTGCAAACAAACATTGCTTTGGATATCTCATATCTTTTAGCCTTTGTCTGTCTCTGAAAATAATTTTCAGATTCCATGAATATCACATAACTATCCAAACTTTCGAAGTTTGGGTCTCATGGAAACAAACATATTGCGCTTGACTGAAATGGAATTCTAGCTTTTGGATCAACGGACGAGAGTCACATGATCCATAGCATAAGCGAGAGAATACCGAAAGTATGCAATAGGACAAAGTCCTTCTCGGCACTCTTGAGAACAATCCTCACATTACGTTACCAACCGTAAAGTTTTAACCAGATATTTAACAGCTATTCAATTTTAATAGGGAAGGTGGAAATGCGAGCCATTATTCTACAACTATTATGCAAATCACACTTAGACAGTGTTCAAAATTAATTGCACTGAGAATTAAAAGAATTAATTCTACAGTGCGCTCCCACTCAAATCAATATCTCTCATAATTGATTGTGAGTGATTCAAGATCCGCATTTCAATTCAACGCCATTGATGGTAGCATCACTGATGACGAAAATCTCAATCGGTAGGCAAACTTGCCAATCACATCTCTATGTGACTCTTGTTCATCTTTCGATGCGTGTGTTCCGAGCTCATGACTTTCATGCCTGAACGTCAAGACAACCAAGTGATCTCGCTGCGAGGTCTCAACTCACCCGCCTCACACATCCCTAATCGTTCGTACCCATGTTAGCATGTGATACCCCGAAAAGTTAGGTGCCGTGACGGTGCTACACTTGGGAGAACATTAACTACTTGATATTTTTGTGAGAGATCACCCTAATAAAAGGCGACTACCGCGCAATCAAAAAGGGTGCATCATAATAGCATGATATGGTATAGCCCTTTCTGACGGAGAAGTCTTTCATTCCTTCGTCTTCGGCATTCGCGTCGGTGTTCACCATTGCGAAGATTGCCACCACCTTGTCGATGCACCAGATAATATTGCTATCTCTATAGCTAATAAAATAATGCATTACTTAAGGTTGACACGCAGGTCAATAAAGTGACAATCATATGGCTCCAGCCATCATGCCGAATCATGACACGCAGGTCATGTTAATCAATTTACATTATATAGTCATCTCATACATAATCAAATTATTATGAGCACTGCTATACCACATCACATGCACATGCAAACCCTCCTGCAAAACCAAGTTAGACGTCTCTAATCGGTTCATGCAAAAACTTGTTTTTCGTGGCTTCTAAGGTTTCGAAACAAACCAAAGCTACCAACGTCCATCATCAAGTATGATAATTCAAGTCGCTAGATTAACAACGAGGGGTGTATGAAACACGAGATAGTAAAATCTCGAGCCCCATACTGAACTTCGTCATACGCATGACCCCCGTGCAGATCATATCTGCATTGCCCTTTCGTCTGCGAAACATCCATCTTTCTTTAACTAAAGTGGAACCCAAAGAACTGTTAGCACTTCGTTGATCTGTCAATCAGCATACTCAGGAGCAGCATGAAAGGATCGCGGATTGCCAGAACTTTGTGAGATTCCACAATGCTGTCAAGATCAGGACTACGCAAATTCAAGGGAAGCAACAAGAACATCGGGTAACAGATTTCATCTGCTACCCGCACAAATAATTTTCAGTAATAGAACTCATCTACTACCTAATTATATTGTGCAACACCCATACATCTCTATGTATTCTAGATCGCAACCTGCATCTACGCATAGCACGGCTCATGATGCCACTGTTGGGGAACGCAGTAGAAAACAAAAAAAATTCGACCTACGCACCAGCCCAGGACCACTATGGAGACTGCATACAAGGTTTGATCATTTTCGTTACCGACTCGTAGCGCAGCGGAAGTAGAGTCGATGACGATCGTCGGTGCAGATCCCCGCAGCTAGGATTTACAACCTCCCAACCGCGAGGATGTACTCCCTCATCCGCCACTCGGACAGCCCTCCGGGAGGCGGTCGGACAGTCCCCCGGACGGTGTCGTGGACAGCCCTTCGGGAGGACTCACAGAACTCGGACCGTCACTCGGACAGCCCTTCGGGAGGACACTCGAATAGCCCCTCGGGCAAAAGGACGAAACTACGACCTCTCTACGGGGTTGCACACATACGGTGCCATCTATCCGGCAGGGCTTCGCCGTCCAGAACTAGTTCCCACCGGAACCCAGACAGCCTTTCGGCACTACGAAACTATTTCGTGGGAGGGAGAGAGAATGCCAGATCATGCATGGCTTGTGTGAGAGAGTTGGAGTGGAGTTGGGGAGCACCTCTCCTCCTCCTTATATAGTGGTGGAAGGGGTGGAGGGGGCTGAAAATTCAGCCCACTAAACATGGGGAAAACATGTTCCCACAAAACAAGGAGAACATGTTCCCACCAAACAAGGGAAAAACATGTTCCCTTGTCCATGGTGTTCCCCCATGGGGCCCCACCTTCCTCCCAACACTCTCCACCATTTGTGGGGGCTGCCCCCCACCATGGGGGCCCCCCCCAACATTTTGTCCAGCCACAAGGGGGCTGCTCCCAAAGGGGGCCCCCCCCAAAAACAGCCCAAAAACAGCCCCCACGATCCGTGGGATCTTGTCCCCTCACGCTGGGACAAGATGTTTTCCGCGACTATTATTTCTGAAAAATTCCAGAAGGTCCCAGAACATTTCCGGCACCCTCTAAAATTATCTGGACGCGCTCTGGAACATTTCCAGTATGGTGGTTTAATTTAAAACCATCTTTGTTTACCCGGTAAACAAATCCGGCAGCTCCGAAACTTTTTTTTCGGTTTTTTCTCCAGAAAAATTCCAGAAATTACCAGACCAATCTGGCAACCTCCAAAACATTCCCGGTGCTTGCCGAAACCTTTTTGGATCAATGGTTTTATCCGAAACAACTTTTCGGTTTTACCGAAACTTTTTCAGTGTTCTCTCTCCGGAACTCTTCCGTTGTCTCCGAAACTTTTCGGTGATTTTCTCTCAGACTCCCTGTCTAGTATTCAGCAGTTAGATGACCCTTAAGCGTGTGACCCTATAGGTTCGGTGAAGTATAGACATGACACGGAACACCTTCCGATCAATGATCAACATCGGAGCCGTGGACACCCATATTGACCCCTATACCCACACGAATGAATATTCGAGTGAACCTCCAGTTGCCGTGTGCTATTCCTGTTGCTTCACGATATGTTACAAATACCCGAGGTTAGACATGTAGGCATTTCCGTGGATCAACAACTTGTCCACTATGCCAGTTACCTCGTTACCGGTATTGTTCTCTTTTCTCGTTACCGTGTTCCGGCATCCCTGTGATCAAATCACAAAGTGTCTGGCCAGACGATGATGGATACCGTAACACCGAGAGGGCCCAGAGATATCTCTCCATCGTCGGAGGAGCAAATCCCAATCTCGAGCTATCAAGTTACTTGACACACTTTTCCATGAACCCGTAAGCCGCCGTAATAGCTACCCATTTACGGATGACGTTTAACAAACCGCAAAGTTCATGAAGCAAGTATGAAGAAACTCGACACTCTCATGGTCTAAGGAATTTTGCAAACATTAACCATCTCTGTGTTATTAACCATTAATATGTGACGAATGTAACTCATAGCATAACATCAATTTGGGTCGATTCAACACAAATGTTCTTCTAACACTGTGCCCTCAAAATTGCTGGCATAGACATGCCCATGATCAGGAAAACAGAACCATCATGCAATACTTGAGCTAGTCTTAGAGGCCAGACTAGGAATACATATTACCGTTTATTATTCCACACGTGCATATGAGTCTTCCTCCGAGCCTCGTTTTATTTGCAGACTCGAGAACCATAGCAGTTATAGCATGGAACATAAACCTAATTATGAACAGGGAGATAATCAATAACATTTATTATTGCCTCTAGGGCATATCTCCTACACCTTCAACATCGTGTGTCTACCCCCGCTATATATGAGAGGCCTAGGATACAAGTGTCCTACTAGGACACGACTCCATATCCTATGTAAACACAATACTACTCAAAGTCCAACCGTGACCTAACTTCGTACACAATATTCGACACAACTCTAACAAACTCCACCTTGACGAATATTCTCTACCACCCTGGATTCGTCCATGCGTTAAACTTCCATGTACATTGGACATGAGCTTATCCCGTGAGTACCGCTGCTACTCCAAAGACTCGATCGTGTCGAGACACTGACAAAATGGACCAACCAAGGAGAGGAAGAAGAAAAAAATAGCCCAAATCAAGCATATACAACTAGCTGGTCAGTATTTGATTGCCTCGTTGCCTCCAGAAAAAAATAGCCCAAATCAAGCATATACAACTAGCTGGACGGGGTACTATTAAACCATAGAAACTTCTGTCCGCTGATACCAACGCATTGAATAGGTCGTGCGGACAAGATAAAGAACCTGATTAAGAACTCAGATTGGTATACACATGCTAACCCAAAACTATACCATGCTAACCTGGAGATCTAGCCATCACATGACACGGCATGCGCTTTTGATAGTATTCATTCTCCCTTACATATTACTAGTATCTTATAATTTTTTACGGGCCTACTAGTTGTTAGAATAAATCCAAGGCACTTCGTCGATCATCCGAGGACTAAGCAATCACACGAGCACGACACCGAGATATGTTAACGAGGTTCATCATCATGGCTAAATCCCGGGGCCTGACTACGGGCGCTCCTCCCCGTGACACCGTCACAATACCGCACCCCAGCCGCCCGGGCGCCGGCACACACCGTCGGCTCCCCCGCGTGCCTGTGCTATTATATTGGCATAGGTTACATCTGTTGGGAAACGTAGCATGCAATTTCAAAAAAAAATCTATGCTCACACAAGATCTATCTAGGAGATGCATAGCAACGAGAGGGGGAGAGTGCGTCTACGTACCCTCGTAGACCAAAAGCGCAAGCATTTGACAATGCGGTTGATGTAGTCGAACTTCTTCTCGTTCCGACCGATCAAGCACCGAACATACGGCACCTCCGAGTTCTGCACATGTTCAGCTCGATGACGTCCCTCGAACTCTTGAGCCAGCAAAGTGTCGAGGAAGTAGATGAGTTCCGTCAGCAGAACGGCGTGATGACGGTGATGGTGAAGTGATCCTTGCAGGGATTCGCCTAAGCACTACGAAGATATGACCGAGGGTGTAATCTGTGGAAGGAGGCGCCGCACATGGCTAACATATATTGTTGTGTGTTCTAGGCGCCCCGTCCCCATGTATATATAGGTGGGAGGGGGAGGGGATTAGCCTTGGGCGCCCCAAGTAGGAGGAATCCTACTTGGGGTTCCTATTCCAATCCCCCCCCCCCCCCCCCCCGCCTTTCCTTTTACCGGAGGGGGGAAAAAGGGAAGAGAGGGAGGGAGGAAGGAAAGGGGGGCCGAACCCCCTCTTCCTTCTCCCACTCGGACTCCTTCCTTAGGAGGGGGCGCGCGCCACCCCTTGTGGGCTGGTGTGCTCCCCTCCTATGGCCCATAAGGCCCATTATTCCCCCGGGGGTGCCCGGAACCCCTTCCGGTGACCCGATATGTACCCGGTACCCTCCGAAACACTTTCGGTGTCCGAAAACTATCGTCCTATATATCAAACTTTACCTCTCGACCATTTCGAGACTCCTCGTCATGTCTGTGATCTCATCCGGGACGCCGAACAACATTCGATCACCAAATCACATAACTCATACAATACTAAATCGTCATCGAACCTTAAGCGTGCGGACCCTACGGGTTCGAGAACTATGTAGACATGACCGAGACACTTCTCCGGTCAATAACCAATAGCGGAACCTGGATGCTCATATTGGCTCCCACATATTCTACAAAGATCTTTATCGGTCGAACCGTTATGACAACATACGTTATTCCCTTTGTCCATTGGTATGTTACTTGCCCGAGATTCGATCGTCGGTATCTTTATACCTAGTTCAATCTCGTTACCGACAAGTCTCTTTACTCGTTCCGTAATACACCATCCTGTGACTAAGTCACTTTGCTTGCACGGCTTCTTATGATCTGCATTACCAAGAGGGCCCAGAGATACCTCTCCAATACTCGGAGTGACAAATCCTAATCTCGATCTATTCCAACCCAACAGACACCTTCGGAGATACCTGTAGAGCAACTTTATAATCACCCAGTTACATTGTGACGTTTGATAGCACACAAGGCATTCCTCCGGTATCCGGGAGTTGCATAATCTCGTAGTCGAAGAAATATGTATTTGGCATGAAGAAAGCAGTAGCAATAAAACTGAACGATCATTATGCTAAGCTAACGGATGGGTCTTGTCCATCACATCATTCTCCTAATGATGTGATCCCGTTCATCAAATGACAACACATGTCTATGGTTAGGAAACTTAACCATCTTTGATTAACGAGCTAGTCTAGTAGAGGCTTACTAGGGACACGGTGTTTTGTCTATGTATCCACACATGTATCAAGTTTCCGGTTAATACAATTCTAGCATGAATAATAAACATTTATCATGATATAAGAAAATATAAAATAACAACTTTATTATTGCCTCTAGGGCATATTTCCTTCAGTCTCCCACTTGCACTAGAGTCAATAATCTAGTTCACATCGCCATGTGATTTAACACTAATAGTTCACATCTTTATGTGATTAACACCCATAGTTCACATCGCCATGTGACCAACACCCAAAGTGTTTACTAGAGGCAATAATCTAGTTCACATCGTTGTGTGATTAACACCCAAAGTGTACTAAGGTGTGATCATGTTTTGCTTTTGAGAGAAGTTTAGTCAACGGGTCTGCCATATTCAGATCCGTATGTATTTTGTAAATTTCTATGTCTACAATGCTCTGCATGGAGCTACTCTAGCTAATTGCTCCCACGTTCAATATGTATCTAGATTGAGACTTAGAGTCATTTAGACCAGTGTCAAAGCTTGCATCGACGTAACCCTTTACGACGAACTCTTTATCACCTCCATAATCGAGAAACATTTCCTTAGTCCTCTAAGGATAATTTTGACTGATGTCTAGTGATCTACTCCTGGATCACTATTGTACCCCCTTGACAAACTCATGGCAAGGTACACAACTGGTTTGGTACACAGCATGGCATACTTTATAGAACCTATGGCTGAGGCATAGGGAATGACTTTCATTCTCTCTCTATCTTCTGCCGTGGTCGGGCTTTGAGTCTTACTCAACTTCACACCTTACAATATAGACTAGAACTCCTTCTTTGACTGATCCATTTTGAACTCCTTCAAAATCTTGTCAAGGTATGTACTCATTGAAAATCTCATCAAGCGTCTTGATCCATCTCTATAGATCTTTATGCCCAATATGTAAGCAGCTTCACCGAGGTCTTTCATTGAAAAATTCTTATTCAAGTATCCTTTTATGCTATCCAGAAATTCTATATCATTTCCAATCAGCAATATGTCATCCACATATAATATCAGAAATGCTACAGAGCTCCCACTTACTTTCTTGTAAATACAGGCTTCACCATAAGTCTGTATAAAACCATATGCTTTGATCACTTTATCAAAGCGTATATTCCAACTCCGAGATGCTTGCACCAGTCCATAGATGGATCGCTGGAGCTTGCATACTTTGTTAGCACCTTTAGGATTGACAAGACCTTTTGGTTGCATCATATACAACTCTTCTTTAAGAAATCCATTAAGGAATGCAGTTTTGACGTCCATTTGCCAGATTTCATAATCATAAAATGCGTCAATTGCTAACATGATTCGGACGGACTTAAGCATCGCTACGGGTGAGAAAGTCTCATCGTAGTCAACTACTTGAACTTGTTGAAAACCTTTTGTGACAAGTCGAGCTTTGTAGATAGTAACATTACCATCGGCGTCAGTCTTCTTCTTGAAGATCCATTTATTCTCTATGGCTCGCCGATCATCGGGCAAGTCCACCAAAGTCCACACTTTGTTCTCATACATGGATCCTATCTCAGATTTCATGGCCTCAAGCCATCTGTCGGAATCTGGGCTCATCATAGCTTCTTCATAGTTCGTAGGTTCGCCTTGGTCTATTAACATGACTTCTAGTACAGGATTCCCGTACAACTCTGGTGCGAATCGTGTTCTGGTTGACCTATGAAGTTCTGTAGTAACTTGATCCGAAGTTTCATGATCATCATCATTAGCTTTCTCTCTAGTTGGTTTAGGCATCACGGGAACGGTTTTCTCTGATGAACTACTTTCCAATTCGAGAGAAGGTACGATTATCTCATCAAGATCTACTTTCCTCCCACTCACTTCTTTCGAGAGAAACTCCTTCTCTAGAAAGGTTCCATTCTTGGCAACAAAGATCTTGCCTTCGGATCTGTGGTAGAAGGTGTACCCAATTGTTTCCTTTGGGTATCCTATGAAGACGCACTTCTTCTATTTGGGTTCGAGCTTATCAGGCTGAAGCCTTTTGACATAAGTGTCGCAACCCCAAACTTTAAGAAATGACAGCTTAGATTTCTTGCCAAACCACAGTTCATACGGTGTCGTCTCAACAGATTTAGACGGTGCCCTATTTAATGTGAATGCAGCTGTCTCTAATGCATAACCCCAAAATGATAGTGGTAAATCGGTAAGAGACATCATAGATCGCACCATATCTAATAAAGTACGGTTACGACGTTCGGACACACCATTATGCTGTGGTGTTCTAGGTGGCGTGACTTGTGGAACTATTCCACATTGTTTTAAATGAAGGCCAAACTCGTAATTCAAATATTCGCCTCCGCGATCAGATCGTAGAAAATTTATTTTCTTGTTACGATGATTCTCCACTTCACTCTGAAATTCTTTAAACTTTTCAAATGTTTCAGACTTGTGTTTCATCAAGTAGATATACCCATATCTGCTCAAATCATCTGTGAAGGTCAGAAAATAACGATACCCATCGCGTGCCTCAACACTCATCGGACCTCATACATCGGTATGTATTATTTTCAATAAGTCATTAGCTCACTCCATTGTTCCGGAGAACGGAGTTTTAGTCATCTTGCCCATGAGGCATGGTTCGCAAGTATCAAATGATTCATAATCAAGTGATTCCAAAAGCCCATCTGTATGGAGTTTCCTCATGCGCTTTACACCAATATGACCTAAACGGCAGTGCCACAAAAATGTTGCACTATCATTATCAACTTTTTATCTTTTGGGATCAATATTATGAATATATGTATCACTACGATCGAGATTCAATAAACCATTTACATTGAGTGTATGACCATAGAAGGTTTTATTCATGTAAATAGAACAACAATTATTCTCTGACTTAAATGAATAACCGTATCGCAATAAACATGATCCAATCATATTCATGCTCAACGCAAACACCAAATAACATTTATTTATTTAGGTCCAACACTAATCCCGAAGGTAGAGGGAGTGTGCGATGGTGATCTTATCAACCTTGGAATCACTTCCAACACACATCGTCAGCTCGTCATTAACTAGTTTCTGTTCATTTTGCAACTCCTGTTTCGAGTTACTAATCTTAGCAACTGAACCGGTATCAAATACCCAGGGGCTACTATGAACACCAGTAATATACACATCAATAACATGTATACCAAATATACCTTTGTTCACTTTGCCATCCTTTTTATCCGCCAAGTATTTGGGGCAGTTCCGCTTCCAGTAAACATTTCCTTTGCAATAGAAGCACTCAGTTTCAGGCTTGGGTCCAGCTTTGGGCTTCTTCATGGGAGTGACAACTTGCTTGCCATTCTTCTTGAAGTTCCCTTTCTTTCCCTCGTCCTTTTTCTTGAAAGTAGTGATCTTGTCAACCATCAACACTTGATACTCTTTCTTGATTTCTACCTTCACCGATTTCAGTATCGCGAAAGAGCTCGGGAATCGTTTTCGTCACCCCTTGCATATTATAGTTCATCACGAAGTTCTAGTAGCTTGGTGATAGTGACTAGAGAACTTTGTCAATCACTATCTTATCTGGAAGATTAACTCCCACTTGATTCAAGCGATTGAAGTACCCAGACATTCTGAGCACATGCTCACTAGCTAAACTATTCTCCTCCATCTTGTAGGCAAAGTACTTGTCAGAAGTCTCATACCTCTCGACACGGGCATGAGTCTGAAATACCAATTTCAGCTCTTGGAACATCTCATATGCTCCGTGGCGTTTCAAAACATTTTTTAAGTCCCGGTTCTAAGCCGTAAAGCATGGTGCACTAAACAATCAAGTAGTCATCATTACGAGCTTGCCAAACGTTCATAATATCTGCATCTGCTCCTGCAATAGGTCTGTCACATAGCGGTGCATCAAGGACATAATTCTTCTGTGCAGCAATGAGGATAATCTTCAGATCACGGACCAAGTCAGCATCATTGCTACTAACATCTTTCAACTTATTTTTCTCTAGGAACATATCGAAAAAAAACGGGGAGCTACATCGCGAGCTATTGATCTACGACATAATTTGCAAATATTATCAGGACTAAGTTCATGATAAATTAAGTTCAATTAATCAAATTACTTAAGAACTCCCACTTACATAGACATCCCTCAAGTCATCTAAATGATACGTGATCCAAATCAACTAAACCATGTCCGATCATCACGTGAGATGGAGTAGTCATCAATGGCGAACATCTCTATGTTGATCATATCTAATATATGATTCACGTTCGACCTTTCAGTCTCCAGTGTTCCGAGGCCATGTCTGTACATGCTAGGCTCGTCAAGTTTAACCCGAGTATTCCGCATGTGCAAAACTGTCTTGCACCCGTTGTATTTGAACATAGAGTCTATCACACCCGATCATCGCGTGGTGTCTCAACACGATGAACTGTCGCAACGGTGCATACTTAGGGAGAACACTTATACCTTGAAATTTAGTGAAGGGATCATCTTATAATGCTACCATCGTTCTAAGCAAAATAAGATGCATAAAGGATAAATATCACATGCAATCAAAATATGTGACATGATATGGCCATCATCATCTTGTGCTTTTGATATCCATCTCCAAAGCATCGTCATGATCTCCATCGTTACCGGCTCAACACCTTGATCTTCATCGTTGCGTCGTGGTCGTCTCGCCAACTATTGCTTCTACAACTATCGCTAACGCATAGTGATAAAGTAAAGCAATTACATGGCGTTTGCATTTCATACAATAAAGCGACAACCATAAGGCTCCTGCCAGTTGCCAATAACTTTTACAAAACATGATCATCTCATACAACAACGTATATCACATCATGTCTTGACCATATCATATCACAACATGCCCTGCAAAAACAAGTTAGACGTCCTCTACTTTGTTGTTGCAAGTTTTACGTGGCTGCTACGGGTTTCTAGCAAGAACAGTTCTTACCTATGCATCAAAACCACAACGGTGATTTATCAAGTTTGCTGTTTTAACCTTCAACAAGGACCGGCCGCAGTCAAATTCGATTCAACTAAAGTAGGAGAAACAGACACCCGCCAGCCACCTTTATGCAAAACTAGTTGCATGTCTGTCGGTGGAACCGGTCTCATGAACGTGGTCATGTAAGGTTGGTCCGGGCCGCTTCATCCAACAATACCGCTGAATCAAAATAAGACGTTGGTGGTAAGCAGTATGACTATCACCGCCCACAACTCTTTGTATTCTACTCATGCATATCATCTACGCATAGACCTGGCTCTGATGCCACTATTGGAAAATGTAGCATGCAATTTCAAAAAAATTCCTACGCTCACACAAGATCTATCTAGGAGATGCATAGCAATGAGAGCGGGAGAGTGTGTCTACGTACCCTCGTAGACCGAAAGCGGAAGCGTTTGACAACGCGGTTGATGTAGTCGAACTTCTTCTCGTTCCGACCGATCAAGCACCAAACGTACGGCACCTCTGAGTTCTGCACACGTTCAGCTCGATGACGTCCCTCGAACTCTTGATCCAGCAAAGTGTCGAGGAAGTAGATGAGTTCCGTCAGCAGAACGGCGTGGTGACGGTGATGGTGAAGTGATCCGCGCAGGGCTTCGCCTAAGCACTACGAAGATATGACCGAGGGTGTAATCTGTGGAGGGGGGCGCCGCACACGGCTAACAGATATTTTTGTGTGTTCTAGGCGCCCCCTCCCCATGTATATATAGGTGGGAGAGGGAGGGGAGCAGCCTTGGGTGCCCCAAGTAGGAGGAATCCTACTTGGGGTTCCTATTCCAATTCGCCCCCCCCCCCCTCCTTTTACCGGAGGGGGGAAAAAGGGAAGAGAGGGAGGGAGGGAGGAAAGGGGGGGCCGAACCCCCACTTCCTTCTCCCACTCGGCCTCCTTCCTTAGGGGAGGGCGCGCCACCCCTTGTGGGCTGGTGTGCTCCCCTCCTATGGCCCATAAGGCCCATTATTCCCCCGGGGGTGCCCGGAACCCCTTCCAGTGACCCGATATGTACCCGGTACCCTCCGGAACACTTCCGGTGTCCAAATACTATCGTCCTATATATCAATCTTTACCTCTCGGCCATTTCGAGACTCCTCGTCATGTCCGTGATCTCATCCGGGACTCCGAACAACATTCGGTCACCAAATCACATAACTCATATAATAGTAAATTGTCACCGAACGTTAAGCGTGCGGACCCTACGGGTTCGAGAACTATGTAGACATGACCGAGACACTTCTCCGGTCAATAACCAATAGCGGAACCTGGATACTCGTATTGGCTCCCACATATTCTACAAAGATCTTTATCGGTCGAACCGTTATGACAACATACGTTATTCCCTTTGTCCATTGGTATGTTACTTGCCTGAGATTCGATCGTCGGTATCTTTATACCTAGTTCAATCTCATTACCGGCAAGTCTCTTTACTCGTTCCGTAATACATCATCCTGTGACTAAGTCACTTTGCTTGCAAGGCTTCTTATGATGTGCATTACCGAGAGGGCCCAGAGATACCTCTCCGATACTCGGAGTGACAAATCCAAATCTCGATCTATGCCAACCCAACAGACACCTTCGGAGATACCTGTAGAGCATCTTTATAATCACCCAGTTACGTTGTGACGTTTGATAGCACACAAGGCATTCCTCCGGTATCCGGGAGTTGCATAATCTCATAGTCGAAGGAATATGTATTTGACATGAAGAAAGCAGTAGCAATAAAACTGAACAATCATTATGCTAAGCTAACGGATGGATCTTGTCCATCACATAATTCTCCTAATGATGTGATCCCATTCATCAAATGACAACACATGTCTATGGTTAGGAAACTTCACCATCTTTGATTAACGAGCTAGTCTAGTAGAGGCTTACTAGGACACGGTGTTTTGTCTATGTATCCACACATGTATCAAGTTTCCGGTTAATACAATTCTAGCATGAATAATAAACATTTATCATGATATAAGGAAATATAAAATAACAACTTTATTATTGCCTCTAGGGCATATTTCCTTCAACATCGTGTGTCTACCCCCGCTATATATGAGAGGCCTAGGATACAAGTGTCCTACTAGGACTCGACTCCATATCCTATGTAAACACAATACTACTCAGAGTCCAACCGTGACCTAACTTCGTACACAATATTCGACACAACTCTAACAAACTCCACCTTGACGAATATTCTCTACCACCCTGGATTCGTCCATGCGTTAAACTTCCATGTACATTGGACATGAGCTTATCCCGTGAGTACCGCTGCTACTCCAAAGACTTCATGTGACTCCACCTGCAACTTGTAGTTCCTTCTTTTCTTGAACATTGTTAACACTCGAACAAAATTAAGTTCCTTGTTACTCTAGTTTGTGCTCCCAACTTCCATGGTATCCGTCCAACGCCATCACACACTGATCACTGACCTGCGTGAAAGTGAACAACTCACATATTGTGTGTCACACATAAGAGTTACCTGAACTCAACATCACCGCTCCTTTCTTGACCGCTTGTCTGAAACTTGAAGGAATTTCACCATTGCTTGTAGTCATCCAGAGTCAAATTCACAGTTGTCTCACCACATGTATGACCACCAGAGCCCTGGCCCGTCTCCATGTCCCGTGCGTGCCGCACGCCTCGCCGCTATTACCGCGTCGAGCCTCCGCTGTGCTGGTCGAGTCTCAAGGGTCGCGAACCCACACCACTCAACCCCACTGCAAAGTACCACCGATCATCACCGATCGATGACGAGTTTTACGCTTTCATCAGACCACTGGGCTCCGGTCCGAACTACGTGTCACTCGCTTTTTTTCTCGCTGAATAGGCTCCGACTCCCTGTCAACTTACGCCGTAGCCCCTCAATCAGCACCGAGTGAAGTCTCCCGTCGGTCCCCCAGCTCCACATTCAAAATGACTCCATGGTGGTTGTACGTGCCACCCCGCGCCCCGTCGACTCCAAGCTCTCATGTGCGCACCATCTTGAATCAACCCCGCGTCATAGTCTTGTCGAAGCCGCACAAGCCCTCGGGCCTGTGCCACGTGTTTCCACGCCCCAGAAGTCGGTCACCATCAGCATAACTGTCGCCGATCCCACCACCGTCTTCTGTACCAACCAACCTGGTCCATAGACTTGCTAGCCCTGCTTGGGCCAGCGCACTACTCCTGATGGGCCTCCTGCCATGGGCCGCCAGCAGCAGATATCCACAGCACGTACGCGCACGGCAGCCTGACTCTCGCCCGATCGATCCATGTGATCAACCGCCGCACGTCTCTCCTGTACGCCCGCCCGATCAATCCGCCGATCGATCGCCGCACTCCCTGCCACTCCAACGCGCACGCGAGCCTTCCGCTGATCCGAAGCCTGCTCGCCGATTTCGCTGCCGACTGCCTTAACTACCAAGAAGATTCTGAGTTCCCGTCGATTTCCCTGCCTCCTGTTGACCACGATCTCTTCCGAGCTTTGGTTCTCGTGATCCCTCGACTGTAGCTTCAATTAAACTGATCTCTCTTCTCTCGGCTCTTCCTCAGATCAACACCAAACGACCTCTTCGAAACCTTGCTCTGATACCACTTGTTAGAATAAATCCAAGGCACTCCGTCGATCCGTCAGACTGCCTAGTCCGACTCACGTCGATCATCCGAGGACCAAGCAATCACACGAGCACGACACCGAGATTTGTTAACGAGGTTCACCATCATGGCTACATCCCCGGGGTTTGACTACGGGCGCTCCTCCCCGTGACACCGTCACAATACCGCACCCCGGCCGCCAGGGCGCCGGCACACGCCGTCGGCTCCCCCGCGTGCCTGTGCTATTATATTGGCATAGGTTACATCATGTGTCTACCCCCGCTATATATAAGAGGCCTGGGATACAAGTGTCCTACTAGGACACGACTCCATATCCTATGTAAACACAATACTACTTAGAGTCCAACCGTAACCTAACTTATACATAATATTCGACACAACTCTAACACTAGTTTGATTGATTTAGGAACATTCCATGTAGAAGACGTGGGACTATTAATTAATTTACTACTAATTTTATGGGTCCAACCCAGGTATTCAATTTGGCTCCCGGGAGCACAAATCTAAGCACAACATAACAAATCAAACTGTAACAAAGCTATGCTTTTGAAAGCCCTTGATTATTGCAAACTTATTTTCCGAACATAAAGCATCATCGTATGTGCCTCGTGACAAAAATAAACACGTGAGCCAATTAATTTGACTAGGTAGCGGGTAAAGGAGCATGGGTCGTCGTCGTCGTCGTCTCCGCCGCTAGCAAGTCTTCCGAAGAAGACGAGGGTGGATTGTCACAGTGTCTCTTGCATGCGCCCATGGTTAGGTAGCAGCGGTCATATATCAGGCAACAGTAGCAAAATTTAGTGGTGCAATGCTTGTTCTTGCCGCACAGCCCGTTTGGAAAGTTGATCTTCTCGTGGTGCAGGTTGCTGATGGTTCGGCCTGCGGATCAACGTGCAGATGATGAAACATTTTTTTTCTTTTGAAAAGGAGATGATGAAACAATTGGCGGATTTCTTAACAAGGGAGAAACTTGCCTCGACGAAAAGAGGGAAGCAAAAAAACAAGGAACGTAAGAGAGTACGAAAATCGCACGTGCATAGTAAGAAGTAACTTGATGAGCTGGGCTTAAAACAAGGAGAAGATAAACCGGTGGGAGAAACAGAAGAGAGATGTAGAAAAATAGCACGTGAATAGAGCTTGAAAGACGACTAGTATCATCACAGTGATAAGACAAAATCGGCGAGAGAAGTTGTAACTTTGATGCCTATATATGTATTTTTTTTGCGGGGTGTGTATATATGTACTTACATTGCGCGTTGGTGGCGGAGCACAGGAGATGCAGAGACAGCAGGGCTAGCGCAAGGATGCGGATCGTGTGCCTGTCCATGGTCGTCGATCGATGAAAATATATCTGTGTGTGTGTTCTACTTCTACTACAAGATTGCTTGCTGTGAACGAAGAACTCGTGTGTGTGTGTGTGTGTGTGAGTTTCGAGAGGAGGGAGATCAGGCGCTATAACTCGTCTCGATCCCGTGCGGGAAAGATCAGGCGATAGAATTAACTAGGCAGATCGATTTGCTTCTTATTCTTCTCTCCTTCTTTAGACAAGTTTCCAAAATTTGGTGGTAAAATACAAACTGTAATATGGTAGTTACTTCTTGCCAGATTTATCTCCGGTTTTTAGAAGTGTGTGTTTTCCGACTGTGATATGGAAATTATTACGCAACTTTTAGTCTTGAGCCCCTGGTTTTTCTGTCGAGTCAAAAACACAAAAATCCTACCCCCTTCATTAGCAAAGGCATGATGTTCTTATTTGTAAAAGTCGCCCGCCTGTCGTGGGGACGTGCACTAAGTATTGTACTACCCCTTCATTAGCAACCGTGATTTTTTTTGTCCATTCCAGGGCCGCGATATTTGCGTGGCGTGATGTGCCGCGGCGCGCGGAACGGTACAATGCGGCCGGCTGACAATCCTGGCCGCCCGTGCCGCGCTGCCCGCTGCCTGCCGCTGCCACGCGCCCACGCCCCTATCGCTGCCCCCTGTCGTGCCGCATGCCGCCTCGCTTGCCGTGTCTCCTACTGCACCGCCTGCCGCTGCCGGCTGCCGCCTCACCTGCCTCGCCATTAAGTCGTCGCGTCGGGCTGCCTGCCCCCGCATTCACACCGACGTGGCACCTTCCAACCCCCCTTCCCGGCAGTCCCTGGCTATAAAAAGTCGAGGCTGGCCATCCGCCGCACGTCGCCACCTCCTCCTCCGCCTCAGCCCCCCGTGTTGGAAATATGCCCTAGAGGCAATAATAAAATGATTATTATCATATTTTCCGTTCATGATAAATATTTATTATTCATGATATAATTGTATTGATCGGAATCCATCGGGGGGCCCATCTACCCCGAGGGCCCACATGGGCTGTAGGGGGTGCGCCTTGGCCTATATGGGCCAGGGGCACCGGCACCAAGAGGCTCATGCCCCAAGAGGGGAGGAGGAGGAAGAGTCCTAAGGGGGGAAGGCACCCCTAGATGCCTTGGGGGGGAGCAAACCTCCCAAGGCCGGGCTGAACACACCAATTTCCACGCTCCGGCGGCAGCCCTACCTCTCTTATAATTCTGTTTTCTCCTCTGATTGGTTCCGGTAGCATTTGGCGAAGCTCTGCCGGCATTGCACCACCACCATCTCCACCACGCCGTCGTGCTGGTTGAGATCCCATCTACTTCTCCTCTCTTGCTTGCTGGATCAAGGAGGTGATGTCACTGAGCCGCACGTGTGCTGAACGCGAAGGTGTCGTCCGTTCGACTCTAGATTGGATTGGATCGTGATCGGATCGTGAAAAGTACGACTACATCAACCGCGTTATATACACTTCCACTTTCGGTCTACAAGGGTATGTAGACACATTCCCCTCTCGTTGCTATGCGTCTCCTAGATTACATCTCGGGTGTTCGTAGGATTTTTTTTATTTCATGCTTCATTCCCCATCACCCCGTCGCCTAGGTTCTCCCCCGTCACCCCTTCTTTTCTCGATGGCGAGCTCCAGATCCGATAGCGACAGCGGATGGTGGAATATCAAGCAGCGCCGCCGTTTTTGGAGGGGCAAACGCTACCGCGAGGTCATCCATGTCTTCCGTCGCGCGGCATCCCCACCCCGACCCAATGGCAGCCGGCACTCACGCCCCGCCTGCCGCGTCCATCGCGCCCCTCCGGAAGTGGAGCTCCCACCGGCGCAAGTGGCGCTGCGAGATGAGGGCGACCCCGCAGAAATTACGTGGTTAACTCGCGGTTCTCCGAGGGTCCGAGGTGGCACCGGACGTGGCGGCCGTCCGCGAGTCGGCGAAGGCAGCGGCGGACGAGGTGTGGTGGAAGGACGTCGGCAGCAGCAGCGACGACGACGGCGCCGGGGGCTTAGTCAGGGTCTTGGTTCTCTGCGAGGACGAGGGTTTTTAATTTTTGAATGTAAAATTTCGTTCAAAAAGATGTAATATATCCTAAATTTGAATGAAATTTCAGCGCGTTAGTATGCAAATACAGACTGACCACTGTTATGTATGCAGTTTCTATTGATCAATAGAGAGATGAGATTTCGTAAAGATAGATCGGAGAGAGAAATACTTACATTCCGTAATGGTGCGGGAGCCAGGGCGAGGACGTAGGCCGTGTGCTTTGTTCATCCTCTGACCTGATGCAAGAACACTAACTAGGCACTGACGTGATCTATAGTTGTCGATGAGAAAATACATGTGTGTGCTCCATGGCTCGTATATATAAGGAGATAAGTGAGAAGGGAAAGCCGGTGCTATAAATCATCCAGATCCCATGAAGAATACAATCGAGCAGTTTATTATGTTAATTCATCAGATCATTCAAGTTCTTAATTTGTGAGATCATTTTTTTTTTCCTTTTTACACACAAATTCTGAAAATTGGTAGCGAAATATAAGAAGTGCGATATGGGAATTGTCGATTACCGGAGTTATGATTTTCCGTTTATAGGTGCATATGTCTCCAAACTGTTACATGGGAATTGCTCAAATTCGTATACACACGCTAACCTAGAGATATGCTTTGTATCTGCTTGATGCTACATCTTAAATTAATAAATTAAAACGCCCTTTATCGAAAAACATGCTAACTTGGAGATTCAGAACACTGCATGCGCTTTTGATAGTATTCATTCTCCCTTTACCTATCAGTACCTTAATTTTTCATGGATTACTGCCTATTTCTATCGATTTAGTAAAAGACGGCACTATAGTTAATTTTCTAATTTTGTAATACGTCCAACTAGGGTATTCAATTTGGCTCCCGGGAGGACAAGTCTAAATGCAATATGACAAATCAAACTGCAACAAAAAGCTATGCTATCTGAAAGCTCTTAATTATTGCGAACTTGTTTTCCGCACATAAAGCATCATATCATATATGCCTCGTGACAGAAAAAAAAGTGAGCCAATCAATTTGACTAGGCAGCGGGTAAAGGAGCATGGGTCGTCGTCGTCACCGTCTCCGCCGCTTGCAAGTCTTCCCAAGAAGACAAGGGTGGATTGTTACAGTGTCTCTTGCATGCGTCCATGGTTAGGAAGCAGCGGTCGGTTATCAGGCAGCAGTAGCAAAATTCAGTGGTGCACAGCTTCGCCTCGCCGCACAGCCCGTTCGGAAAGTTGAGCTTCTCGTCATGCAGGTCGGCGATGATTCGGCCTGCGGTGCAACATGCAGATGATGAAACAATTTTTTTTTTCCAAACGGAGAGGATGAAACAATTGTTTCGGATTTGTTAACAAGCGATAAACTGGTCTCAGGCAAGAGACGAAAAGAGAGAAGCAGAGAAATCAGGGAACATAAGAGAGAAGTGGTAAATTTTCACGTGCATATGCATGCACTAACTTGTTGAGCTTGAAAGACAATTAGTATCATCACAAATTAGATAAAACGGCGACAGAAGTGTTGCAACTTTGATGCATATATATACTTACATTGCACCATGGTGGCGGAGCACGGGAGATGCAGAGACAGCAGGGCTAGCGCAAGGATGCGGATCGTGTGCTTGTCCATGGTCGTCGATCGATGAAAATCTATCTGTGTGTTTCAACTACAAGATTGCTTGCTATGAACGAAAACTCGTGCGTGTGTGTATATATATCTATAGGGGTTTTGAGAGGAGGGAGAGCCGGCGCTATAACTCGTCCCGATCCCGTGCGGGAAAGAAAGATCAGACGATAGAATTTGGAAAGATTATGTATTTCTTTCCATGTGCGCTAGGCAGATCGATTGGCTTCTTATTTTTCTCTCCTTCTATAGACAAGTTTCCAAAAAAAATTGTGGTAGAATACGAACTGTAATATGGTAGTTACTGCCTGCCGGATTTATCTCCTGTTTTTAGAAGTGTGTTTTCCGTCTGTGATATGGAAATTATCACCAACTTTTAGTCTTGAGCCTCTGGTTTTTCTGGGAGTCAAAGGCAAAGATTCAACTTGCTCCGTCTCAAAATAGGGAAAAGATTCCCATCAACCAGCCGATTACAACGCACCGTCGGGCGACTTAGACGTGCGCCACGCGTCCTGTGTGAGGTGATGCCATCACCGTTCATCCTCCTTATCCTCATATGTCTTCTATATCAAGCTTGCATGCTGATATAGATGCATCTCTCAATCCAAGTGTTGACCTCGTCCGTGACCAGAAGCACCCCATGGCACAACGGCCTGCGAGTATGCACCAGCGGCTGGTTTCTAGATGCTCGAAGCCGGCCACTCGGGTGCTGCGTGCCGGCCGCCGGACTGCACCGCTCACGTCCGCTAGTCACGCCACCGTTGAAGCCGCGTCTGCCGTCGCTCGTCGTTCCACATCACGACCATCTTGGAGGAGCATCGGCGTCCATGGCTGCCGCCTTCTCGAGCCGAGACGCAACAACATATACTGCAATGTAATTTCTGTTACAAAAAATTCTGCAACATAACCATTATTGCAAAAAATGTAGACTTTTTTGTAACATGATCTCTGTTGCAAAAGAAAACAGTAACATAACCTCTGTTGCAAAAAAGATCTGAAGATGTTTCTGCAACATGGTCTTTGTTGCAAAAACATGCTGCAACATAACCTCTGTTGCAAAGGTTTCTGCAACATTACCTTTGTTGCAATGGTCGAGGGTGCTGATAGCCGCTTGATGACGCCAGATCTGACGGCTCGCGACCCGGCTGGTCCCTTAAAAAGATCAGCCAGCGGACTGTGTATCACCTCGCGCCTGTCTCCGCCCGCCACCGCCGGCCCATGGACCGGCCTGCCGCCGGATCTGCTCCTTGAAGTCTCCGGCCACCTGCGGCACGCCGCCGACGTTGTCCGCTTCCATGCTGTCTGCACGTCATGGCGTGACGTGGCGGCGCAGCTCGCCCCCGAGGCGACCCGGCCTTGCTTGTGCTTCCCGTGGGTTTTAACGTCGTGGGACGGCCACCTCATGCACTCCAGCGTTGACTTTCGTTGCGCCCCCGAGAAGCCGCCCTACCACTGGGCCGTGGCGACGTTATCCTCGCAGAGCCATTAGGGGCAGCACCTATCAATGCCGGGAACCTGGTGGCTAGTGTGGACGGCATGGCCGCCTGGTTCTTCGCTGCTCGTCCCGAGCCGAGACTCATCGACGTTTTTACCGGAGACATCACCCGCCTACCTCCCTTACCGGATCAGACAAGGAAGGCAATGGACAATTTTCGTGGCACCGTCTACAACGATCGCACCGTCTTTCTGTACAGCTTTCAAATTAGGTTCTGCTTGGATCGGTTCACTAGGTATACAGCCTTTACGGCAGCTATCTTGTGCCCTGGTGATGCGACATGGACTGTCATAGAAAAGAGACTGAATTTGTTTCCACAACCCTATGCCATGTATCATGACGGCAATGTCCTGGTGTGGGACGATGATTCTTTCTTGTGCTCCTGGAAAGATGGAGATATCGACAACATATTCGAGACAGGGGGGAATGTGGATCCGGATATAAATATTTCTCATGAAGACAACTACTTACTGGAGTCCAACGGTGACCTGTTGTGGGCATCCGTCCTGGTGAAACGAAATAGGAATCTGTATGGCTATGATAAGCCGTCGATGCGGGTGATGGTACGCACGCTGCAGAAAGAGCTAGGGAGTGGCAAGAGGCAATGGGTAGTGAGGGAAGGTCGGATCCTCCGCAACGTCACCCTATTCCTTGGGTCGCCTGCCAGCTTTGCCACGCGTCTGGATATAGGTGAAGGTTGTGCCTATTTTGTCTTTAGGGGTGGCGTATTTAGATACAGTTTCGTCGAGAACAAGGCCAAGCCCGTGAAGTGGGTGCCTTTCGAATTGAGAGGTGTGAGAGTATGGCTCCGCCCCAACCTTACATTTACTTCAACCTGTGAAATTCAAGAAAACTCAAGGCTCAAAAGAAAACGCGGAAGAATTAATTCCAAAGTCAAAACGTCAAAATCATAATTTAGCAACTCTGATCTTGGCTTGTCTCGAAGTATTCTAGAAGCAAGTGTTGTTCTTGTTTGCGGCCATCTATTTTGTTAATAATTATTACTTTCTTGTTGAAGGCGTGAAAACCTTAATTCTTTATTGAATATAAATTGGTATTTACATGTTTAAGAATTCCATAACTTTGCAATTTACTTCCCAACATGTGGACGTATCGTCGTTTAATGTGTTACCAGCATGATAGCCCGTGTTGCTACTCCTTGTCTCCTTCTCTCTGGGTGTAGAGGGCTTACGTTTATTTCTAAGTCATATCACGTCACGATATCGTCCAATCTTCCTTTCGAATGACCACATAAAATTTCTTCTCAAAATCATCGTCCTATTCTTATTCTTCCTCCGAAGAAGAGTTGTTGATAAATTCTCCCCATAACCTTTTCATTTACACATTGCAAAGTCCAACGATCATATTCAGGGCATAATGAGGATAAAATCGAGAAAAGGGAAAACATTACCTCGGGGACACTTCGTCGAGCACCTTGCTAGGAAGGGAAAGGTGTGTGTCACATCAATGATGTTGGTGCACCGGCGAGGCTGCCGAATATGAAGACGAGAGGGAGGGAGAAGGGGTGGATGCGATAGAGCCGATTCCTGTCCTTGTTGTGGACCTATGGAGCTGCAACGAATTCTGCCACGGCCCGGCTCCAGCGTCGGTGGTGGTCGCCAAGGTGGACGTTGGGAGCTTGCATGGGGGGTCACAGGTTGCCTCCTGCTCCCCTGGCGGATGAGTTGGGCACAGCATTAGGATGTCGTGGCGTTGGCCTATGTTTGTTGTTGTTGTTGCCGCTCCCCCTTGTCCAGTGGCGGAGCCAGAACTTTTCTGGAGCCTGGGCAAGTTTGAGCCTTAGGGTGAAATGAAAAATCGGGTGTTTGGAAGTACAACATATAAATTGGCACCAAATTTTCGAACCATAAATTCTATTTTGTATGTTGGATTCAGGAGGATACCCACAATTTTTTTCCTCTTTCCTAGAACATGTTCAATTCGTATTTCACGGCGGAGCCAGATCTCTTCTGTTTCGGTTACACTCTATTCACATTTGGAGTGCCTGGTTTATTAACCCCAAACCTCCTCATCTCTGAATTATATGATTTAAATTTTGAAATAACATCAACTATTTAGAACAAATCTTTAAAGAAAAGACTATGATCATGAAGGATCGTCACCAATGACCAATTACCCACACCCTGACCATAAAATTTAAGCCCTAACAAGTCTCTCAATCTTAAAATTAGTTAGCAATCTCATATAATTATGAAGGAAGGGATAAGCAGACTATGATGCAAGCCGTTCCGCAGAATGTCGGACGGATCCGCTATGGCTCCACCCCAGGCACACGCCCTCTAGCCTCCACTCGCGGTTGATCCGTCTCCATATC
This sequence comes from Thinopyrum elongatum, assembly GCA_011799875.1. Classification (NCBI taxonomy): domain Eukaryota; kingdom Viridiplantae; phylum Streptophyta; class Magnoliopsida; order Poales; family Poaceae; genus Thinopyrum; species Thinopyrum elongatum. Next base: position 17,746,249 of record CM022298.1, on the reverse strand, counting down.
TCATATCGACCGATGATGCCGCTGCCTCGAACGGTAATAGCCGAATAGGCTGGGCCGTGGAGAGGTGGAGTGATCGATGGATCATGTCTCATTTCGATTAAACGAGTTGTGCTACACCTACAGGTAATTACGAGATGATGGGAATTAGGGAGCGATTTGACAGCGTTTAATTGGACATTAATGGGGTGGCCGGCCCACCCTGAAATTCAGAGAAGGGGTTTGGTTAGTGTGGAAGCAAGTTTCGTGCATTCTAAAATAAGTGCCGTGCTTTTCGTTCAAATTTTAACTAAAACCACGACATTTCTTTTGGATCAGAGGAAGTAAAAAAAGCTTACTTTTTTAGAGAGAGTAAAAAGCTTTTTTTCGTTCGTTCTAAAATAAGTGTCGTGCTTTTAGTTCAAATTTGAGATAAATCCATTACACTTATTTTGGAATGGAGGGAGTAAAAAGCTTACTTTTTTTAGAGAGAGTAAAAAGCTTATGTAGTTTTTTTAGATTAGAAAAAAAAACTTATGTAGTTTTTTTTTTAAGGAAAAGCTTATGTAGGTTATTTTTAGGGGAAAGCTTATGTAGGTAGGTCTAGCATTTTTCCGAGTGAACACAGCAACAAATGAGCCGAACAACATGTCTTAGGTAGCCCATTACAGAAGGAAACGCACAGGTAAACCATGATTAGCCCATTAATCTATTAAATATTAGTCCAGCTATGCATGTCTTTAGTAGGCCTTCTCGTTTTATGAACTGAGCAAACGGAAGCCCATTCGGCCACTGCTGTCCAGGTAAACCACGGTGCGATGACAATTTTTCCCGTTGTGACATGGCCATCGCTAGCTTGCGTGTAGCTAGCGAGCCCGGGCAAATGCCCAGGCTAGCCGGGCGGTGGCTCCGCCACTGCCCTTGTCGTGCATTTTTCTCTCGCTCTCTCTTTGCTCTCTTGAATTGGCCACTTTTTCTCAAAAGTAGAACAATTTAAACCCTAAAATGTAGACAAGGAAAAACCAACACATGAAACTCTACATTTTTTCAGCAACAAAATTTTAAATTGAGTAGAGGGCGTTGCGCTAAAAATGCCATTTTTTTTTCTAACTAACTAACTAGAGATAGAAAGTACTACGGGCCCAGAAAGGGTGCACAAGGCAACCAGACGCAACACGCAAAACTGGGATATTCTTCTTCTCGCCTCCCATCCGCCGCCGGCGAAAATGTTCGCGGTTCGACGCCACGCCGCCTCCATCTCCGCTCCACTCCTCCGCCGCCGCCTCTCCGCCCATCCCAAGCCCAAGGCTCCTCCGCCTACTCCACCAACATCGTCCAACGATGGCGCGTGGGCCTGGGCCGAGCGCGCGGCCAAGCTCTCCCTGCTGGAGCTCACCGGCGCCGCCACCGCCTGCGCCGTCAGCGACACCTCCGTCTTCCTCGACCGCACCAGGTCCAGCGCCCGCCCACTCGCCCGTTTACCTGTTATTCGTTTCCACAAGTTCTGCGTGTACGTAGTGTATGATCTGATCTGCTATCTCCTCGATCCTCGATCGTGTACTCAAATTTGGTTTGTTTATTTACCAAAAAAGGGTGGAGTATGTTTCCAACAAGGTAATGGAGATGGCTGCTCAGAACCAGCAGATAGCGAGCACGATCGGCGGGCCTATGACGCCGGGGTTCTGGCACAGCATTTCCATTGCCTGGAAGTGGAACCTCGCGTGGCATTCCCCCTCCGGCACTCTCCAGGTATCCGGGCCCCAAGGTGACGGGCTTCTTACCTTCGAGGCAGTTCGCTCCAGAGGTGGGTGTGTCTTCTTTAATTTCTTCTTCGTTGACATCTCAACTTACTTATGTGTGTGTCCAAGTGCTCAATAATTGGATTAGAAGCCTTATACTATGTATCTCGATGTTGTCGAGATTGTCCGCTGTACTGTGTTCCTGCATTGCAGATATATATGTTTATTGATAAAGAATGTTGATTCCTATTCCTATTTTATGATGTGCCTTGAGTTCTTATGGATTCCGATTTAACATCACAACATCATTCTTATTTTTTTCGCATCATGTGTTTTTCTTTGCAGATAAATCCTGGTTCCGGTTTCTACGGTACAGCGACTGGGAGATACCCATAATGGATGCCATCCTTGATGTTCCTACTGAAGACGGGAAGCACCAACAAATAAGGGTAAGGATTCAAGACAACACGACTGCTCCACCACATCAAGAGAAGACACGTTATTTTGTCATTACTCAGAACATGATCGCTATCAAGAAGTGATTGTTTTCTATGCATTATCGGTGAGAGAAATAAGTAGTGCACACATAAGTATTACACCCTCTGTTCATAAATATAAGACGTTTTGTCAGTTCAATTTAAACTGCCAAAATGTCTTATATTTAAGAAAAGAGGTAGCCAGTACTAGATAAGTAGCCCATATAATGGATGGAGACCAAAGTAAGTGGGAGATTGGATGATTTCCTGATGTACTGAAAGGTCAAGTTCTTTTGGAGGTTCATTATTCACTAATATCTTTTGCTGGTTGTGGCGCCTGTGATCATGGTTTTAAATAGCGCGCTATAGCACGCTATAGCATTTAGAAAAGGTCCTGCGCTAAGGGTCTTTTCTCCAAACACATGAGCAAACATTTTAAATAGCACGCTATAGCATCGCTATAGCATGCTATAGCATTTAGAAGAGGTCCGCCGCTAAAAGGCTTAGCGCGCTAGAAGAGGTCCGCCGCTAAAAGGCTTAGCGCGCTATTTAAAACTTTGCCTGTGATGCATACTTTGTACCAACTCTGAGATGAACATATTAAGGCAAGTTGTTGCTGTGCTACTCTCTATTTATTAGGTAAATTGGGTAGATGAACCTTGCACCACATAACTAGTTGTGCAATAGAACTTAGCCATAAATAATTTGAAATAAAAAGTTCTAACAAAATATGACAAGTCAAACTGCAACAACTTAGCGTTAACAAAGACGAAGTGGACAACTGTATTCATGGCCAACTGTATGGAGCTAAACGTCACGGAGATGGAGCGACAGGGCTAGATCGGGAATTAGGTCGGTGGATTAACATGCAGATGATGAAGCAATTGTTTTTGACTTGTCAACAAACAAGAAACAAAAACAGAGCAACACATATCTCTGTGTAGGGCAGGAGGAACATGTATACTTACATTGTGCAATGGTGGCAGAGGACAGCGGGTGTAGAGACAGCACGCCAGCGCAAGGATGCGGATCATGTGCTTGTCCATCGTGATGGTCGTCGTCACGTCGATCGATGAGAGAAAACACCTCTGTGTTCTATGGGGTATTGCTAAAAAAAAGACCCCAATAGCTGACGAACATTCCCAGGGAGGGATGGCATTTGCCTGGAAAACTGCCACCGCGTGATTTTGATCAGATGGCCGTGGTGCCGTTCCCCGGGACCTCCTCTCTAGGGAACATTCCCTAGATAACATTGCCGCAAAAAAACACTACGACAATTTGGGCATGTGTCCCCAGAACGACAACAATTCGGGCATGTGTCCCCCTGAACTACCGCTCAACAAAAAGTCCCACAAAGATACCATTTTGTCTCTATTTTTTTTGCCAAAAACTGTCACGTATTGTAAGGTACCGATTAGGGTATTTAAGCCGGATTATGGCAGGGCTGGCCCACCCGTCAGGGTAGACGTGACAAAAAAGGCAACACCGTTAACTTCAACTATGATCTCTTGAAATGTAGCGGTAGACGTCAAAGGCCAATCGACGTTGTTGGTGGCACAACATACGTAGCATACAAGCCCTAGAAACTTTTGGCCGCCGGTACAAACGTATGGGATAGGTCGTGGGAACAAGATAAAGCACTTGCTAGGTCGCGCGGACGAGATAATGACTAAGCACTCGAGTTTGGGGGCAGCGTGAGTATGTTGTTGCTCTTGGTGCTTTGGGATGTGATTGACACTTCGCGTTAACGAAGACGAAGTGGACAACTGTATTCATGGCCAACTGTATGGAGCTAAACGTCACAGAGATGGAGCGATAGGGCTAGATCGGGAATAAGGTCGGTGGACTAACATGCAGACGATGAAGCAATTGTTTTTTTTTAATTATGAAGCAATTGTTTTTGACTTGTCAACAAACATGAAACAAAAACAGAGCAACACATATCTCTGTGTAGGGCAGGAGGAACATGTATACTTACATTGTGCAATGGTGGCAGAGGTCAGCAGGTGTAGAGTCAGCACGCCAGCGCAAGGATGCAGATCGTGTGCTTGTCCATCGTGATGGTCGTCGTCTCGCCGATCGATGAGAGAAAACACCTCTGTGTTCTATGGAGTATTGTTAAAAAATAAAGACCCCAATAGCCGATGAACGTTCCCAGGAAGGGATGGCATTTGCCTGGAAAACTGCCACCGCGTGATTTTGATCAGATGGCCATGGTGGCGTTCCCCGGGACCTCCTCTCTAGGGAACATTCCCTAGATAACATTGCCGCAAAAAAAACACTACTACAATTTGGGCATGTGTTCCCAGAACGACAACAATCCGGGCATGTGTCCCCCTGAACTACCGCTCGATAAAAAGTCCCAAAAAAATACCGTTTTGTGTCTATTTTTTTTTTTGCCAAAAACTGCCACATTTTGTAAGGTACCGATTAGGGTATTTTAAGCCGGATTATGGCAGGACTGGCCCAGCCGTCAGTGTAGACGTGACAAAAAAATCAACGCCTTTAACTTCGACTATGATCTCTTGAAATGTAGCGGCAGGCGTCAAAGGGCAATCGACGTTGTTGGTGGCACAACATACGTAGCATACAAAGCCCTAGAAACTTTTGGCCGCCGGTACAAACGTATGGGATAGGTCGTGGGAACAAGATAAAACACCCAATTAAACACTCGAACTTAAGATATACACATGCTAACCCTGAGATTTGATCATATTCCATTGCATGAGCTTTTGATAATATTCTCCTTGTTTTAGGGATGAAATACTCTTGTTTTCATTAGTACCTTAAATTTTTTGTTGTCCAGAGCCCACTAGTTCGGTTAATTCAAGCACTTCATCTATAAGACAAGCAACTACAATATTTTTTCATTGATCGGAGCCTACTAGTTTTTGGAGAATACTTATGTAGTTCATGTTTCATGTTTTTGTTAAAAAATGGCATTCGATCTGTTAACTTCAATAGGAAAAACGCTTTTTTGACTAGATCTTACATGCTTCATATGTTCTATTATTTTTTAAATTTAAATTGAGAACACTTATAGCATCTTTGTATTAGTTACTTTTTAGCTCCTGTTTACTAATTTCACATGTCTTTTTAACTGGATTTTACATGCTTCATATGTTTTAGTCACTTTTTAGCTCATGTGAACTAATTTCACACGTCTTTTATAAATTAAGATGTGTCCAATGCGGATATACAATCTGCCTCCCGGGATCATAATAATTTTAAATGCAACATGACAAATCAAACAACAACTAGCAAGGGCATTACTCTTATTACAAACTTGTTTTCCCACACAGTAAGCCTTACAAATGCCTTAAGGGGAATAAATATGAAATATGTATGCCAATTTGACTACGCGGGTAAAGGAGCAGGGGTCGTTGTCGCTAGAACGTCTTGTGAAGACGAGGAGCAACTTTCCTTGCATAGATCCATACCGGCGTAGCATAGGTTATTTATGTGATAGTAGTAGCAAAAATGGTCAAGGAATTTTTTCGCCCTGCGGCACAGCCCATTTGGTAGATTGATTTTCTCATCGTCCACGGCCGCAATGGTTCAGTCTACGAAACAAGAAAAATTCCGTTAAAAGACAAGCAACATGTCAGACATGATGTAGTATCACAAAGTTGCGTATATACTCACTGGATACTTACACTGAGCCATGGTGGCAAAGCATACGAGGTATAGAGACATCAAGGGCAGTGCAAGGATGTGGATCGTGTGATTGTCCATCCCTACCTCTCTGATGCAACAACAGGGCACTCGCGCGATGTGATGGTTGTCAATGATGAGAAAATGTGTGTGTGTTTTACTACAAGCTTGGTTGCTTGTTGTTAAGGTTTATTCTATAGAAGGGGAGGCTGAGAGAAGGGAGATCTGATGTTATAAATCGTCTTTCATCCACGACCAAGATCAAGAAATTCAGTGTCTTTCCATAGTATGTGCTTCGCGTGTTATTACTCATTAAGATCCATGCGCACATAAATCAAGTTTTCAAAATTTGGTGGCACAATAAGGTGAGTGATTCGTGCATGCATGCGTACATTAAGAGAGAGAAGCCCGCTTTTTGGTAATTCTCCAGAATTTAATTGCCTTGTATATATCACAGAGAGAAGAGTTACTCCACGCAGGGACGAATCCAAGGGGGGGCGAGGGGGGGCGAGACCCCCCCTAACGATCTCATTTTACTCGGTAGCGATTAGCAGGTCGGTAGAAAAAAGTGGATATTTAGCTAATATCGCCCCCCCTGACCACCTGAAGCCCAACTAAATCACAAAGCCCATCTTTAACACCCCGCAGGAAATAGCCCAGCACGAAGGGAGACGGTCAGATCGTTTGATTTTCCATCGTCCGATGCCTGTCGCCAAGGTCTAGCTGTCTAGGGTAGTTCCTGACCAGCGCCGTTTCAATCTGAGCTCTAGGGCAGTTCATGACCAGCGCCGTTTCAATTTGAGCGGAGAATCCTTGCTTGGACGAGATCGCGTCTAACGTGAACGAGGGCCATCTTGCGCGGACGCTCGGCTGGCCGGCCGCGCAACCAGTGGAGAGAAGCGGCGACCAAGGAAAGGGTTAGGTTAGTCTGTTTCTCACTCATTGGTTTGTCCTTGCTTATGTTTCTAAATCAGATTAATGGATGCCTTCAGAACTACACAAGTCGAATGGTAGTAACTGTATAAAAGTAAAAGATTGGGGATATATCCCTGTACCCATCGGACAAGCTTTTGCATTGTTTATCCCATCCAATAGTAGAAAGATTTAGTTCATTAACACGTGAATTGCTTTGGCATTTGCTTGATGGTAACTTCTAATAAAAATTCAACTTGCTCACAGCAGAACATGTTTTGACAAAGATTTAGTTCGTTAACTAGGCTGTCTCTTCTATTTTTTTACGAGTCTCTACACTAGAGGATTTTTTTTTTTTTGCCCCCCCCTATGTTCAAATCCTGGCTTCGTCCCTGACTCCACGATACTCAAATAAAATTAGGAAGAATAGATGTACTAGTACTACAGACCCTGGCACTTTTGGCCACCAACACCAAGGCATGGCATAGGTTGTGGGATAAAGATAAAGGCCTACATGTACTTTTGATGGTATTCTTTTTCTTATAATTTACTAATTTCATACATCCAACGAGGATATTCAACTTGATTTCCGGGGGCATAGGTCTAAACGCAACATGACAAATCAGACTGCAACAACGACTAACTGGGCTATCAAGCTAGCTCTTAATTATTGCAAAGTTGTTTTTTCGCACATCAAGCATCATCACACATGTCTTAGGACAAAATAAATACACGAGCCAATTAATTTGAGTAGGCAGGGCCGTCGCCGCCACCGCCGCTAGCATGTCTTGCGAAGACGATGGTGGGTTGTCGCAGTGACTCTTGCACACATCCATAGTTCTGTAGCAACGGTCGTTTAACAGGCAGCAGTAGCAGTGTGCGTCTGTGCACAGCTTCTCCTTGCCGCACAGCCCGTTCGGCAGATCGATCTTCTCGTCATCCACACCGGCCGCGATGGTTCGGCCTGTGGAGTGACATGCATATGATGAAACAACTGTTTTGGATTTGGTAACAATCAAGAAACATATCTCAGGCAAGAAACAAAAAGACAAGTCAAATCAAATCAAGAAACGAAAGAGAGAAGTGCATGATATAATTAACTTGTTGAACTAGGGTTAAAGAAGCTAATATCGCAAAGATAAACCGGCGAGAGAAATAGTATCTCTGCTGCATATCTATTCATAGATACATCACGTGGGACCCGCAAAAAAAAAAGATACATCGAGTGATAGTAGCAGAGAAAAACTACGTTTGCGTATATATATATACATCCTAACATTTTGGGCTTGAAAGACAAAGTTGCATCGTAAACAAAACTCCGGCAGAAAAATACAAGTATGTTGCATATTATACTTACATTGTGCGACTGTGGCAGAGGACATGAGGTGTAGAGAGAGCAGGGCCAGCACAAGGGTGTGGATCGCGTACTTGTCCATGGTTATGGTCATCGATCGATAAGAAAAAAAAAATACCTCTGTTCTACGACAAGATTGCTTGTTCTTTTCCATTTTACATGACTCGTTTGTGTTTATATAGGGGGGTCGTGAGAAGGGAGATCCGGCGAGGAAATTAAATTGGGAAGATTTAGTGACATGGAGTATGTGATCCCGAGCTCCAGTGATCCCGAATGAACAGTAAAATTCAAAAAAATAGTAAACAATTTTAAAAAAACTCCAAATTTTTTTGACAAGAAACATTGATGTTTTTTCTACATGCATGCAAATTGTCATGATGAAATTACATTTGTGGAGGTGTGGGCAAAAAAACAAAATTGATGTTCTAAAAAACTATTTTTGGAAGCACTTTGGAACATCAATTTTGTTTTTTTCGCCCACACCTCATCAATTTTTTTTTGCCCACACCTCCACAAATGTAATTTCATGACAAAAATTTGGATGCATGTAGAAAAAATGACAATTTTCTTGCAAAAAAAAATCAGATTTTTTTGAATTTTTTTTCTATTTTTCAGATTTTACTGTTCATCCGGGATCACTGGAGCTCGGGATCACATGAGTACTTTCGGAAGATTTAGTATCTTTCCCCATATATAGTCGCTTGCGCATATATTTAAATCAAGGAACTCTTGATGTCAAAAATGATAATCAAGGAACTCTTTGTACGCAAGATTGTCTTCTCCTTTCCTACACAGTTTCCTTCCAGATTTTTGTGGCGAAACACGAACTGTAATGCAAATTACTGTTTGCCGGATTTATCTCCTGTTTTCTTTAGAGACGTACGTGTATTTCTAAATTGTGGTATGGTAATTATCTTTTCTAGTGTACTCCATTCCTAAATATAAACGTCTTATTTTTCGAAAAAAAGAACATATTAATGGGTGCATCTACGCCTCAGTCGAATGAGACTTTGTTATGTCTCGGTTGGTTGACGTGGCTTAGACGTATTTTTTTTACAGTGCTTACATGTTGTGTTGAATGATGAATCGCTATTTTCCTCTTTCCCCTTTTTTTTTCTTAGAAACTGAATCGCTGTTTCCTTATAGCTAGCCTTTTTTTTTGAGACGCCTTATAGCTAGCCACCACGTTATGTGTGATCGCTATTTTTTTTCTCTTCGTGTGCCTCCTGCCTTTTCTTTTCCTTATCATTTTCTTCAAAAAATATTTTGTATTGTTAAAAAGTAATCCTTTACATAAGAAAGAAATAAAAACAGCAGAAAAAAATTATAAAATGTAAAGAAAATGTAATTGTGTGTTACTGACGAAATGCAATTGCGTGAGGCCGACGTGCATGCAACTAGTGACGGTACTTTTGAAAACAAAAATAATCACATGTACGGTGGACATGCAATTGCACATGATGGCAAAAAAAATAGAAGGAGAATAATTAAGTTTTTTTTTTGAGAGAGGAAAATAATTAAGTTGCACATAGACAATGGATATGCAATTGCGTGTGCTCGACAGACAGGCAATTGTGTGTGGTTCCCGTCGACTACAAGGCGCCTTTGATGACTTCGTCAATCTCAAGATGATATGCGAATTCAGTGTCTTGGAGGTGCTCATAGGGAATAATATATAGCTGAAAAATGTTACTGTAGATGTTAAATTATATATGTATGCTCTAGTAATTGTTAGAGGGCTTTTATATTTAATTTAGAGAAAAGTCCACTTTTCGTCCCTCAATTCTTCGGTTTGCTCATTTTTCGTCCCTCAACTCTAAAACTGGACAGATTGCACCACGAACTCTCGAAACCAGCCACTTTTCATCCCTGCGGGGTTTCGCTTCCGAGTCAAACCGGTTTTGACCACTGTGTGAATAGTGCATGGGTGAACAGTAAAATCAAAAAAATAGCAAAAAAATCTGAAATTTTTTTACGTCAGAGATAATCAGATGCGCAAGGTGCATCTCAATTTTTGTCATGTTTGGACGTTCAAGGAGCTCGCGGCAAAAAAAACAAAACTAAATGTACTCGGTGGTGAACAGTAAATTTAAAAAATAGCAAAAGAAATCAAAAAATCTGAAATTTTTTTACGTCAAAGATTCTCAGGTGCGCAAGATGCATGCAATTTTTCGTGCTGAAATGACATCCGAGGGTTTGAAAACCACCCGAAGCGGCGCGCACACGTACGCTTTTTTTTTTTTGCCACGAGCTCCTCGGATGTCAGTTCAGCACGAATTTTTGCATGCATCTTGCGCACCTGAGAATCTTTGATGCCAAAAAAATTCAGATTTTTTTTGATTTTTTTTGCTATTTTTTCGATTTTACTGTTCACCGCCGAGTACATTTAGTTTTGTTTTTTTTGCCGCGAGCTCATCAAACGTCCAAACATGACAAAAATTGGCACGCACCTTGCGCACCTGAGTATCTCCGACGTAAAAAAATTTCAGTTTTTTTTTAATTTGCTTGCTATTTTTTTTTCATTTTACTGTTCACCCACGCACTGTTCATCCCGTGGTCAAAACCGGGTTGACTCGGCGGCGAAACCCCGCAGGGACGAAAAGTGGCTGGTTTCGAGAGTTCGTGGTGCAATCTATCCGGTTTTAGAGTTGAGGGACCAAAATTGAGCAAATCGAAGAATTAAGGGACGAAAAGTGGACTTTTCTCTTTAATTTAATATCAACGGATCTTAAAAGGCCAAGTGGTGAAAGGCAACTTGGACCACAAGGGCCCAAGCGGAGGTGCCCCCCCCCCCCCCAAGCGCCCTTCCTCTCCCCTCTAACATATATATGCATGAGGAGTGGTTGGAGCAAGCAGGGATTGAAAGATTTGTTCATGCATCAGTTTTCTTCTCGCCCGCAAGGTATTCCAAGAGAAAGTGAGTGTGAAGATCCACCATCTTGCATCTAGCTCGGTGTTAGGAATCAGAACATCAACCTAGTTCAGCCCCTCAAGTGCCCAAACGCAGCATGACATGTTGCACCCCAAAAGAGAATGTCTCCACGGGTCCTCCATTTGCGGAATTGTCACAGTTGCTGACGGGTTTCATATTTCTATGCTTCAGCAGATCCGAAGTTGGTAGTTACTGTTGGGCTAACCTCCACAGTAAAATTTTAATCTTCGATGGCACCAGTACTTCCCACAAGCTGATCCACGATTTTGGGTCTACTTCATAATTTGAAGTGCCTGAACGTTCGTCAAGCCAGGCCTCTCGCTGAAGTTTCGTGGAAACTAGTATGCGGTAAGCTGAGCGACGAAGAACACACCTTTCTTCTTCATGCTCCAAGACCAGATATCATCCATCTACTTGGTGTAAACAGGTATAGATAGTATCTGTTGGACGTTAGTAACAATGAAAAATTGCTCAAGCTTAACTTGGTCCAATGTAGCGGAATTCTGCATGATCAGTTCGCTGACCAACTAGAGCAGATCCGCAGCTATGCACGCAATAGGCCACATATTGTGTTCCCTGGGTATCCAGTTTTGATTCCGGATATTACTGTGATGTCCTTCATGTGCATAGTATTTAATGGTAGCTTTTTTTAAGTAAGAGTATCGATCCCACGGGAAGCATAGGAATCAGTGTTTTGTCTCTTGAAAGGTTTAAAGAATATGCCTGCAGGTTGTAAGTTATCTAAAGCGTAAAAGTAAACAAAGTAGGTAAAAATAAATGACAGAGGTAGCACAAAAGAACTTTGGAGTCAACAAGATTAAGGCGTTCCAGGGAGTCCGGATTCCCCACTAGCGTGCATCTATAGCGGTGCCTACGAACGAAAAAAAATAGCACGCTATTTCGGCGTTTAAACTTCGCTATAGCGTATCTGAGGGTGCCACGTTATATTTTAGCCATTTTACACGCTATGCCGCTATTCACGTTATAGGGTGCTGTAACGGCGCTAAACGCAAAAACGTTTCAGCGTTTTTAGCGTGGAGCGATCGAAACACAGCAGGCGCTCAGCAGATAGCAGCCCATCGAGCATCGGTCCATTGCAATGCAACAATAGGCCCATTATCCATCCTTCTAATACCCTAACTTGCCAGGTCGTGGACAATGCAACGGAGGCAACTCAGTCCCTAGTTTTCCTCTTTCCTTTTCCCACCCAGGTCGTGGCGAGGTGTACTATGCTCCTGTTAGAATTATGTTCATTTAAATAATGCTCCTGTCTCCTTTGGTGATTGTAGGCCTTGGCGTGTCAAGCACAACATCAACAGTAGAAGGACGGGCTGCTGTTGTGAATGTGAAATCAAAAGATCCAGGATGAAAATATTGCATTTGTCCGGAAGAAAACAAGAATAATTCTCTAAAGTGCATCTAATGTCATAATGTGTACACCAACTGTATGCATGTATAGCTCCTGGACAAATTTTTAGATGTGGAGATCCTTAATTTCTACGATATATTTGGCATTTTTTCGAAATGCTATTTTGAATATAGCACGCAATAACTTTTATAGCATTTGGAGAAGGGCCACGCTATTTCAGATAGCACGCTATTTTTTTCGTTGGTGCCTACACACAATGCTACGTCGGGTTCCTAAGCCACTTTGCATATTTCTATTTATGGGCAGAGCCGGTACAGATACGTGCATACTCTCGGCAGCCCCGTATCACATACGCCACCACTGTTCTTCTCCATTTCGGTTACCAAACGGTGATTAGGGGAAATAGGTCCCCGTGGATGCATCCAAAGTGGTCTCTGTTTTACCCCCTGCTGCAATAGTCCGGGACGAAGGGAGATGGGGCCTCTCACACCACCCACCAGCACAACCAGCCGGTCCGCCAACAATAATAAGCTTCCGCTCAAAACTGGCATACGTTGGATGGTGGACTTCACCCAACATCAAGAAGATTATTAACATAAACATGCAAAGAGGATATTAAATCCCAGTATCAAACGATCTATTGCACACAAGGGTTCATCCATTTCCCCTAGAACTAGGAGGACTACTCACACATGGGGGCAACAAACATCATAATAAGGGTGATAGCCAACATGAATGATTCACAAATGTAACACACAAGTTGATCCACTAGGGTTCCTGATGTTACAATGAGAAGGATGTGGATGATGATGGGGTGATGATGGAGATGATGATGACGACGGCGTGGATGATGTTGAGGCCCTCCTTGTGGATTTGACAGGAGGGAACTGCCATACCTTCAGATTTAGGGCCTTCAGCCGGATAGGGCCTCGACCACAACCCACCGAATCCTCGCCGCCCACACGATCGAGGGATTCAGTCACCAGCAATCGCAGATGCCGTCTGCCGCCTAGACGCTGCCGCTTTGCTGGTTACTGAATCCATCAATCTAGGGGTTGTAGAGACACGTCTTGTGATCGTGCAAAGACTCTGCCCCAACGTGCTAGTGGCTTCTCACGTAGAACTTAAATTAACGATCACCTAGCACTTGATCCTAGTATGGTTGATATTTTGGCAAATAGGGGTCCTAGAAGAGACTTGTCAAGTCCGAAAGATCTTAAATATATATTGTTTGGAAGGCTTTCTGTGGTATTAATTTCACAATTGAATTCCGTCAAAATGGATAAAACTGCGATAACGTATTGTATTTTGGTTGCAAATTATATGGACAGGGACATCAAAAAAGACATTAGCTAAGCGGTGGAGGAGGATGAGAAAAACTAAAGTGAAGGAACTCGTAAGTATATAAAAAAACTTATGTAACCGATCCAATACAATGCGGCCCACCACCAGCCATCAGAAACGGTGCCGCACCGCACCGTCCATCAGATTCGGTGGCTGTTGTGGCTAGTGCGCCCCATGGAGAGCTCCATAAATTATGTCCATCGGGAGGCATATGGCGGCCCTACTAGAGTGTCATTTTGAGCTAAAATCGCCATATTGGCAGTTGTTAAAACGACGGTCGAGGTCATAAGGTGACTCTCTGCTCTCACTTCCATGTTTAAAAGAACAAGAATCAAATTTAAATGTCTAACGAAATGAAAAACAATTGTGAACGTTCACAACACATGTGCCTACAACCTCCAAAAAGAAAAAAATTGCACGCAGTGAGAAGACATATTCACTTTCATGGTAAAAAATTTATATTTGTGTACTTTTTCAATTGGTATTTATGATTTAACTGTTCATACAACAAGAATACTGCATGCTCCCATGTTTTGATATTTTAAAGTAAATTTAAATATTTTATTTTATTTTCAAAATAATGTGCATGTTCACAAGACTTGTCTCCACGACCCCTAGAAAGCTTCAATCCAAATTCGAAATACTACACGTAGTGCACAGTACTACAGCCCGTTAATGAACCCGCGCGCGTTCCCCGGCGACCGCGCCGACCCACCGGGGGCGTTTTGGATGCAGATTTTTTGAGCACCTACACCCGGGCCCTGTTATTCTGGCTCTTCAATGTCGCTTTAAGATCTGTGCGACACAACTAACTTCCTACATGAAATTTTCTGTTTTTTGTTTCTCTCATATAGAACTTGTCTTGAACTTCAAACTTTGCAGCGCAGCCAAACTTTCTAACTAGAATGTGGAATAAAACATTCAGAATTTTTTGTCCGACATAAATACTAAAAATAAGATTTTTGTAATCAAACAAAACTTATTTTGTATATTTATGTTGGACGAAAAAATATAATTTTTTTATCCAAGATTCTAGTTAGAAAGCTTCATTGTTCTGCGAAGGTTTGAACTTTAAGACATGTTTTATATGAGAGAAACAAAAAAGAGAAATGTACTTGCTTGAATCTTGATGCGAAGAATGGATGGCTAGATAAGAGGGACCTGGGTGCAGGTGCTCTAAAACATGTTTTCGGGGGCGTCTTGGTTCCGACGATGACGGGGAGTCCGACGAATCGAAGGAAGACAAGGAGGAGGCGCTCGTGGCCTGACGAGGGCGCTGTTAAGGAAGAAGAAGGTTGTCGCTGCGGCTTCTGCACCTGCTGCCGAGGCGCCGGCGAGGGCATCCCTAAAGAGGAAGTCAGTAGCGGCTGGGGTAACGGCGAGGACGGCACAGAAGAGGACGGCTGCCGAGGCGCCGGCGGCAAGGAGGAGGACCTCTCCGACGGCAAAGCACTGATGGTCCATTTCTTGGAGATGCAGCACGCTGTTTGTTCGTTGAAATGGTTGCAACGAAATCTGGTGTCAGTGCTCCTATATCTGAATCAAATCCCTCCAGAAAAATACTACTAGTCCCTGTACTGTACTGTACTGAGATCTGAAAATGTTGGATGCTGTTTCTTACACCCTTTTTGATCAGTTGAAGATACCATCTGAATTACAAAAAGATTTCAAGTGCGTTCCCAGTCTCTTATTTTGGTTTTTCAAAGGCAGTCTGTTCTTTTGTTGGTAGGTATTCAACATATACTATATGACAATCTTCCCTTTCTTGCTTATGGTTGATGGTACTTCCAGTAACATTTTTTTACTAGTAGCTGAAACCACCATGTGATTTGGTACAACTTTGTACTAAATCAGCGACAATTATTATGGATTGAAGGGACTAATAACTAATCGGTGCTGGAATTTCTACATATTATTCTTCCCTATGTAAAACCAGAGATATGTTTTTGGTCCGAATCAGAAGCATTTATTAGAGATCTTGTTTCATGGCACTCATCACGGCAGTCAGTCGCCAGATTCATACACGCTCCACATGCATGTATGTATGTATGGTGGGAAAACAGACACTTGTTTTAGGCCTCACATTACTTGTTGTACGATATAACTTAGCCAGAAATAATTGGAAATAAAAAAGTTCAAACAAAATATGACAAATAAAACTGCAACAGCTATTTAGGGTATTGCAAACTTATTTCTCCACACATCACGCATTAAATATGCCTTAAGGGACAAGTAAATAAATTCGGCTAGGCGGGTAAAGGAGCAGGGGTCACCGCAACGATGCTATACTACACATGACAATTGCCGAACTCTTCTGGGATGACGCCTGTCATCAAGCCGTCCGTGCGTACTGCAGACCTGGTCAGCACAGTTTCGGGGGTTACCGTCGCCGCGGCTAGCATTTCATCAGAATGCGAGAAGGGTTCCCCGCAGTTTCTAGCGCACCTCGGGAAACTTGTGTAGCACCAGTCAGTAAGAATACAACAGGCGCAACAATTGAAGAAGGAGCACTTTTTCTTGCAACTAAAGCTCGCATGGATATCGTCGTTGTCCACGCCGGCCGCGATGGTTCGGCCTGTCGAATAGCATACAAATCATGTTTCTCTCTGGATTGGTAAACAAAACAAGAAACAACCGAAATTTTGCGAAGATATATATAAATTAGATAGTGAAATAGCAATGTTGTTTGCGGATGCACTGCTTACATTGCGCTATGGTGGCGGAGCATAGGAGGTGTACAGATAGCAGGGCCAGCGCAGCGATCCGGATCGTGTGCTTCTCCATCCTCTCCTCTCATGCAACACTACTAGGCACTGATGTGATGTTCTATGGTTGTTGATGAGAACATGTGTGTGTGTGTGTGTGTGTGTGTGTGTGTGTGTGTGTGTGTGTGTGTGTGTGTGTGTGTGTGTGTGTGTGTGTGTGTGTGTGTCTCACTTGTAAGATTGCTTACCGTCGAGCACATGACTCGTACTACATATAGAGGGAAATAGTGAGGAGAGAGATCAATTTATTATCTTTCATTCAAGAGCCACGTGGGCATAAATGAAGTTTGTAATTCGCAAGATCATCTTCTTTTTTTCTTGACACAAGTTTCCGGAAATTGATGGCGGAATATTTTCATAGTATCTTGTATCATCAATCTATATATCTCAACTATTCTTAGAAATCTTGAAAACATATTAATCGCAATTAATTTTACAAATCATGGAAACATCATTTATTGCAATTACTTTTTGAAAACATCATTAATTGTACTCCCTTCGATCCATAATCCCTCTGTTTCTAAATATAAATCTTTTTAGAGATTTCAATATGGACTGTATATGGATGTATATAGAAGTAGTTTAGAGTGTAGATTCACTCATTTTGCTCTGTATGTAGTCCATATTGAAATCTTTAAAAAGACTTATATTTAAGAACGGAGGGAGTATTAATTGTCATTGATTTAATACAACTTCATACTAAATCAGCGGCGATTAATATGGATCGGAGAGAGTAGAAATTATATTTGTAAAAATAAACTCTCATTGCGCCTCAAGATAATATCAAACTTGCACATGTTTTTTTTTTCACTATTTGTTGCATGTGCACGATTATGGAAATTACTCTTTGTCGCATTTATCCACTGTTTTTTCCTAAATATGTATGTTTCCGCACTGTGATATTGAAATCAGTTTGCCAATACAAAAAACAGTACAGACGAAGTTCATAAGAATATTTTTTTGATGAGAACCAAATCGGCCATGGCACCCGAGCTTGCCTGCTCATCCACACAAGACTTACCTAGGAATTTCTTTTAAGTAAGACCTCGCGAACAGCGCTGCCTCCGGCCCTATCCTCCCTTCCTAATAGCCGCCACCACCCAAAACCCGAGCCACCGCTGATGGTTGCATGTTAAATGATATTTGTTGGGCTTCCAAGCGTAGGAGTTTGTAACAACCAGCAAGTTTTCCTCCTGTAAGAAACTAAGGTATCAATTCATGGAGGCAAATATATCGTGTTTCTTGTTACAAACTCCACTTGCGTCCCCAACAATATTAACAAGGGTGTCAACCTTTCTAGTCCTGCATTCATTCAGGAACACATGCTTTTTAAATCTATAAATAACATGTTTAAATAAATAGTTCAAATGAATTTATTACACTAAACATTTTAAACGACTTAACAAAGGTATGAGCAGAGCGCCAGAGCGCCAGTATGTTTAAGCTACTGAACCCAAAATATATTTTAAAATCAGAGAATAAAATAAAATACTGCAATAATTTTTCGTTGCAAATTCGGGAATGGCGTTGGTGGGCCGTAGTTTTCAGGCCCAGCCAACGAACAAAGATGATGGATGAGGAGGATCTTCTTCGTCCCATTTTCTTTGGCGCCAAACCAATTTTGTCTTTCCCGCCGCGCGCGCTCTTCTCCCTCCCACCGATAAACTCTCCCGCCGCAGTCAACGTCGGCACCTACCCACCTCGAGAGAGAGAGAGGGCAAATTTCTTTCCGGATCAAGAGATCAAGAAGCTAGGCCGGATCTCGCTCGCCATGGTGGCCGAGCTCGGTCCGGGCAGGTTCTACGGCGGCGGGCTCCCGCGGCCGCGCGTGTTCCCCGGCGGCGACCGCGCCGATCCGCCGGCGCTCCTCTCCTGGGCGCGCGAGGCGCAGTGGTCAACGGGCGCGCGAGGGGGCAGGCGCCTCCGTCTCCAGGGCCGCATCGAGGGCAGCCTCGGCAGGCTCCGCCGCGCCGACGCGCTCGGCTCCGACGACGACGAACCGGACAAGAACGAGGAGGATGGCGGCGTCGCGGCCCAGGAGCACGAGGCCGTCGACGATAAGAAGGACGAGGACGAGGAGTCCGGGGAGTCGGAGGAGGACGAGGAGTCTGCCGAGTCGGAGGAGGACGAGGAGGAGTCCGGCGAGTCGGAGGACGAGGTGGCTCTCGTGACTCCGGCGAGGGGGCTGCTGAGGAAGAAGGCTGTCGCGGCGGCTTCTGCTCCTTCTGCCAAGGCACCTGCGAAGGCGTCCCCAAAGAGGAAGGCCGCGGCGGCTGGGCTAACGGCGAGGACGCCGCCGACGAGGAAGAGGAAGGTTGCCGAGGCACCGGCTGCAAGGAGGAGGACCTCCCCGCGGCGGCTGGGCTAATGGTCCACTTCTTTGATGCGTCATATTGGATTTGGTGCTCTAGCGACTGAGGCGTGATCTTGGTGATGCCGCATGCTGTGTGTTCGTTGAAATGCTAGAACGAGGTCTGTTGTCAGTGCTCCTATATCTGAATCAAATCCCACCAAAAACATACTAGTCCCTGTACTGTACTGTACTGAGATCTGCAAATGTTTGATGCTGTTTCCTACACCTTTTTTGATCAGTTGAAGCTACCATATGAATTCAAATGCATTCCCAATATGTTCTTTGTTGGCACTGAAGATATGAACATCCTGTGTTTCTTGGTTATGTCTGATGCTACTTCTACTAACATCCTCTTGTGTAACCAGCTGAAACCAGCATATGAATTGCAAATGTATTCCCAATCTGAATTCAAATGCTACTTCTAGGAACATTCCCAATATGAACTGCTACTTCTAGTAACACCATTTTTGATAAGTTGTAGCTACCATCTGAATTCAAATGCATTCCCAATCTGTTCTTGTTGGTACCGGGATTTATGTGTTTTTTGCTTTTGTTTGATGCTACTTGTAGTACCACTCTCTTGTTTAATCTGCTGAAAGCAGCATATGAATTGCAAAATGGACTCAAACTTTATGCCCAATCTGCTCTTGTCGGTGCTGGTACCTTCTAAAGATTACAGTAGTAGTAGCATGGAACCAAAAGAATGGTGCATCCAGTTCCCAATCTGTTCTTGTTCATGTTGAGTACATCTGTATCCAGGGAGCAGACCAGAGCAGAGGGACAGGGGGTCTGTAGTCTATGGTGTTAGTCTATAGTAAACAGTTTGTTGAATAATTTAATAATGATTGTTGTGTGCATCTTTAATGCATAGGCCTGTGGTTTTCAACCTCCTTTTCCAAAAAAAAAAAAAACTGGATGAAGGTCAGCTTCATCTGTTTTGGGACTGCACATTTGCTCAAATATGCTGGAATTCCAGTGTCAAACAGATGCAGTTGGCACCCCCTTCAGGCCTCGTTTGGTTTCAGCAAATCCCTCCGGGATACCCGCCTATTACCTGGGCGCAAAAACCACGAGGTAAATCAGCCCGTGGAAAATCATCTACGCACTTGGAACATCTGGAAGATAAGAAATGGCAGAATATTCAGAAATGAAGAGCCCACTTTTGGCAGGTGGCTAAGATTATCCAGGGATGATCTTGCTCCGTCTACACATAGAGAGTTAAAGCCAAGCACCTCGCTTTTCTTCAATCATGGATACAACATACTTTGCAATTTCTTGGTGTTTTCCTTTTTTATAACACACTTCAATAGAAAATCACGGTAGGATACTTTCCTACTGTTTTCTGGTGAAAACAAGCGCAGTTGAGTTGGCACTTCCATTCAGTGTGTCAGTCGATTTCTAGACCAGTATATATTTTCTCTTTTTTCATGCTTTTCTTTCTTCTTCCTCCTCCGGCCGCTCACCTCCAGACGGTGTATAATCCGGGCACACTAGTAGAAACTGGGCTTTGGTCCTGGACAGATCAGAGCATTAGTCCCGGTCGTGTTACGAACCGGGACTAATGGGAGCATCAGTCCCGGTTCGTGAGGTTAGGACGCCGGCCGGGCCTCGCCAGGCATCAGTCCCGATTCGGCTGGGACCTTTAGTCCCGGTTCCAGCCAGTCCCGGTTGGTGGCTGGAACCGGGACTAAAGGGTAGGCCTTTAGTCCCGGTTTTAGACACAAACCGGGACTAAAGTTTTGCCTATATATATCCACGCCCCCCCCCCCCTCCCAATCTCCTCTGTTTTCTGGCCGTGGAAGGGTGGGAGGTGTGCTACTCTGTTTTGTGCCTATATATGCACATGAGGTGTTCGATGAAATGCCCGAGCCACACTTAAGCTTCCTCCTCTGCTCTTCCTCCAAGCTCGACCTCCAAGCTACATTTTCCCCAAGATTTGTCTAGGTTTGGCGGTGCACCAGCTACATAAGTGTTCTAAAAGGTTAGTAACTTCATCCTTTCATCTCTCACTGCTAGTTTAGCTCATTTCAAATGCTCTAGAAGTAGAGTGGTTTGTGGGTTTTAGTGTAGGAGTGTATGTGGGACTCCATTTGATTTAGATGCACAATTTGAGCTCAAATTAACTTCTTAGAGTCTGCACATGTTTAGGGTGCCGTCCCGTCCCCGTCCCCGTCTCACCGTCGTTGATCGTCCGCGCCGATCTCGTCGCCGGCACCACCGTGGTGAGCCTCTTGTTCATATCTTCTTTTTAAAAGAAAAAAAAATTCTTACTTGTATGATTTAGATAGATACTTGTATAAATTTCTTACTTTTATTATTGTTTGTTATTATATAGTTCCATGGTTTTGGTATCCGCCCCCGTCGGCCCTCTTCCGGTCTATGATTCGGATGTGGTATATTATCTTTTATAACTATTTGTTTCATTTAGTGTTTATGACAATTATGCCGACCAACGTGACATAGATGTTTTTATCTAGGAGGTATGTGAACCGGAAATTTTAACTAACCCTCTTGTCGAGAGGTTAAATTTTGTTAAAAAAAAACAATTACTTGAAGAAAAAATTGAAAAGAATTGAGGAGGAGAAGATGGAATTGGAGTTGCATGTTGTCGATGTCGTCGATGATCACAAGATCCTGATGGATGCAATGCGCTTGAAGATTAGAAAGATTCGAAAATATGCCATTGATAATGAGGCTTGGTATCATTATGCTGTTGGATCAATTGTTATCTTAGTTGCGATTATGATCGCATTTGTTGTTGCATTTAAATGTTTTACATAGTTGTATGTTTGTTTCAATGTATGTTTTAATTAGATGCTCTAGAGAGCTATATGTTGTTCTATGAGAACTATGTATTTATTTTTTCAGTAACATTTGAACTTTGGTTTTAATGTGATGATGAACTTGTATTAATTTGGTCACTTCTCTATTCATGATGTTCTGTAATGGTTTTTGATACACTTAATTATATAATGCACGCAGATGAACCAGCAATGGATGTACGGTGACCGACGCACCTCCGAGTACATTGAGGGCCTGCATAAATTTCTCGAAGTGACTGAGGCAAACAAGCAGAATGGTTTTATGTATTGTCAATGCCCTGTCTGTGGGAATACGAAGGATTACTCTAACTCGAAAACCCTTCACTTGCACCTGCTTGAGAAGGGTTTCATGCCACACTATAATGTTTTGACCAAGCACGGAGAAAGAGGGGTTATGATGGAAGACAACGAAGAAGAAGAGGATGATGACAACTATCCTAAGTTCCCTGAATACGGTGATACTGCAACGGGGGAAGCTGAAGATCAAGAGGCACCAGACGATGTGCCCGATGATGATCTTCGCCGGATCATTGTTGATGCACAGAGAGAATGCGAAAGTGAAAGGGATAAGTTGAAGTTCTATCGCATGTTAGAGGATCACAAAAAAGGGTTGTACCCAAATTGCGAAGATGGCAACACAAAGCTTGGTACCACACTGGAATTGCTGCAATGGAAGGCAGACAATGGTGTATCTGACAACGGATTTGGAAAGCTACTGAAAATTATGAAGAAGAAGCTTCCAAAGGATAACGAATTGCCTGACAGTACGTACGAATCAAAGAAGGTTCTCTGCCCTCTAGGATTGGAGGTGCATAAGATACATGTATGCCCTAATGACTGCATCCTCTATCGCTGTGAGTACGAGGATTTGAACGCATGCCCGGTATGCGGTGCATTGCGGTATAAGATCAGACGAGATGACCCTGGTGATGTTGAGGGCGAGCGCCCCAGGAAGAGGGTTCCTGCGAAGGTGATGTGGTATATGCTCCTATAATACCACGGTTGAAACGTCTGTTCAGAAACAAAGAGCATGCCAAGTTGTTGCGATAGCACAAAGAAGACCGTAAGAAAGACGGGAAGTTGAGAGTACCCGCTGACGGGTCGCAGTGGAGAAAAATCAAGAGGAAGTGGCGGGACTTTGCAGATGACGCAAGGAACGTATGGTTTGGTTTAAGTGCAGATGTCATTAATCCTTTTGGGGAGCAGAGCAGCAATCATAGCACCTGGCCCGTGACTTTATGTATCTATAAGCTTCCTCCTTGGTTGTGTATGAAGCGGAAGTTCATTATGATGCCAGTGCTCATCCAAGGCCCTAAGCAACCCGGCAACGACATTGATGTGTACCTAAGGCCATTAGTTGAAGAACTTTTACAGCTGTGGAATAAAAAAAAGGTGTACGTGCGTGGGATAAGCACAAACAGCAGGAATCTGACATATGAGCATTGCTGTTTGTAACCATCAATGATTGGCCTGCTCTTAGTAACCTTTCTGGACAGACAAACAAGGGATACAACACATGCATGCACTGTTTAGATGAGACTGAAAGTATATATTTGGACAAATGCAAGAAGAATGTGTACCTGGGACATCGTCGATTTCTTCCGACCAAACATGCCTTAAGAAAAAAAGGCAAGCATTTCAAAGGTGAGGCAGATCACCAGAAGAAGCTCGTCCTCCGTACTGGTGCTGATATACTTGATATGGTCAAGGATTTACAAGTAATCTTTGGAAAGGGTCCTGGCAGACAATCTGTTCCGAATGACGCTGAGGGACGCGCACCCATGAGGAAGAAGAAATCTATATTTTGGGACCTAACCTATTGGAAAGACCTAGAGGTCCGCTCTACAATCGACATGATGCACGTGACGAAGAATATGTGTGTGAACCTTATAGGCTTCTTGGGCGTGTACGGGAAGACAAAAGATACACCGAAGGCACAGGAGGACCAGCAACGTGTGAACGAAAAAGACGGCATGCATCCAAAGTAGTATCAAGGTCCTGCCAGCTACGCTCTTACCAAAGCAGAGAAGAAAATCTTCTTTGAATGCCTTCTCAGTATCAAGGTCTCGTCTGGCTTCTCGTCGAATATAAAAGGAATAATAAATATGACAGAGAAAGAATTCCAGAACCTAAAGTCTCATGACTGCCACGTGATTATGACGCAACTGCTTCCGATTGCATTGAGGGGGCTTCTACCAGAAAATGTTCGATTAGCCATTGTGAAACTATGTGCATTCCTCAATGCAATTTCTCAGAAGGTAATCGATCCAGAAATCCTACCAAGGTTACGGAATGATTTGGTCCAATGTCTTGTCAGTTTCGAGTTGGTGTTCCCACCATCCTTCTTCAATATTATGACGCACGTCCTAGTTCACCTAGTCGATGAGATTGCCATTATGGGTCCTATATTTCTACACAATATGTTCCCCTTTGAGAGGTTCATGTGAGTCTTAAATAAATATGTTCGTAACCGTGCTAGGCCAGAAGGAAGCATCTCCACGGGCCATCAAACAAAGGAGGTCATTGGGTTTTGTGTTGAATTTATTCCTAACCTTAAGCCGATTGTCTCCCACAATCACGGTATGAGGGGAGACTGACTGGAAAAGGCACGCTAGGAGCGGATTCAATAATATGTAGGGATGGGCATTCTTGGGCTCAAGCACACTACACAGTTCTACAGAATTCTACCTTGGTGACCCCGTATATCAATGAACACAAGAATATTCTACGCTCCAAACACCCGGAGCAGACTGACGATTGGATTACATGTGAACACATCAGGACTTTCGGCGGTTGGTTGCAAACACACCTCATGGGTAACAACATTGTTGGAGATGAGTTGTACTTGTTGGCCAAGACACCATCTTTGACTGTATTGACTTACCAAGGGTACGAGATAAATGGGAATACATTTTACACAATCGCCCAAGATAAAAAGCGCACCAACCAAAACAGTGGTGTCCGCTTTGATGCAACAACCAATAGGGGAAAGGACACATATTATAGTTACATAGAGGAGATATGGGAACTTGACTATGGACATGAATTTAAGGTCCCTTTGTTTCGGTGCAAATGGGTCAATCTGTCAGGAGGCGGGGTACAGGTAGACCCACAGTATGGAATGACAACAGTGGATCTCAACAATCTTGGGTACACAGACGAATCATTCGTCCTAGCCAATGATGTGGCGCAGGTTTTCTATGTGAAGGACATGTCTACCAAACCGAGAAAAAGAAAAGATAAGGAAGCGAATACATCATACGATGAGACAAAGCGCCACATAGTTATTTCAGGGAAAAGTAACATCGTGGCAGTGGAGGGCAAGACAGACATGTCTGAAGATTATGAAAAGTTTCATGAAATTCCTCCCTTCAAAGTGAAGGCTGACCCAACCATCATGTTAAACGATGAAGATTATCCATGGTTACGGCGCGATAAGCAAGGGACACACGCGAAGAAAAAGTGAACACTTTCTCTCTAGTGAAGATAGATGAAATCCCTTTTGTAATAGATGAGTTTTCGTCCGAAACCCTGATACTTCAAAAGAGATTGTCCAGTTTGTACACGGAGTGCATCCAGTTTTTCCCGTAACCCTCTCAACTTTTTAGCACATGCTATGTGGGTAAAATTATGATACCATGCCAAGTTTCAACCTTTTCAGAGTTTATTTGTAGTGCTTTTCAATTTCAGGGTCATTTAGCTCAAAATAAATCATTAAATGCATGAAAAATAGCAAATGAAGTCTGAAAAGGGTTGAAAATTGATGATGTTCCTTTGAATGGTGTATATTGAACGCACAAAAAGTCTGGAGTTAAAATATGTTAAAAAAATGAAATCCTTTTTGTAATAGATGAGTTTTTGTCCGAAACCCTGATACTTCGAAAGAGATTGTCCAGTTTGTACACGAAGTGCATCCAGTTTTTTCCGTAACCCTCTCAACTTTTTAGCACATGCTATGTGGGTGAAACTATGATACCATACTAAGTTTCAACATTTTCAGAGTTCATTTGTAGTGCTTTTCAATTTTAGGGTCATTTAGCTCAAAATAAATCATTAAATGCATGAAAAATAGCAAATGAAGTCAGAAAAGGGTTGAAAATTGATGATGTGCCTTTGAATGATGCATATTGAATGCACAAAAAGTCTGGAATTAAAATATGTTAAAAAAATGAAATCCCTTTTGTAATAGATGAGTTTTCGTCCGAA
Organism: Thinopyrum elongatum; assembly: GCA_011799875.1. Taxonomy (NCBI): domain Eukaryota; kingdom Viridiplantae; phylum Streptophyta; class Magnoliopsida; order Poales; family Poaceae; genus Thinopyrum; species Thinopyrum elongatum. The sequence continues at coordinate 17,720,347 of CM022298.1, read as the reverse complement.
ACCCTGATACTTCGAAAGAGATTGTCCAGTTTGTACACGAAGTGCATCCAGTTTTTCCCGTAACCCTCTCAACTTTTTAGCACATGCTAGGTGGGTGAAGTTATGATACCATGCCAAGTTTCAACCTTTTCAGAGTTCATTTGTAGTGCTTTTCAATTTCATGGTCATTTAGCTCAAAAAATGAACTAATAGCAAAAAGAATGAACTAAAAAGCTTTTAGAAAACTCTAATAGCAAAAAGAATGAACTAAAAAGAATCAATTAAAATATTTCTTTATGATCAACTAAAACAAAACTATAATATTCTTCAACAGCAAAAAGAATCAACTAAAAAGAATCAAAATAATATTAACTAAAATTATCAAAGTATTTTTTTGTTAAAAACTTTAATAGCAAAAAGAATTTTCATAAAGTATTTTTTGTTACAAACTTTAATAGCAAACTAAAAAGCTTTTATAAAACTCTAATAGCAAAAGGAATCAACTAAAAAGAATCAATAAAAAAGAAAACTTATGCAACTAAAGTTATATAACTAAATTATATAAAATTATGCAACCAAAATTATATAAAATTTATGCAACTAAAATTATATAACTAAAAATAACATTAAAAATTTAAAAACATAACATATGCAAAAAAAAATGCCCGCCTACTAAGCAACCACGGCCTGCATATGACTAGAAACCCTACATATGGGCCAGGATGCAGGCCCGCAGTGCAAGCAGGCCCAACAGGGCGAGAGGTACGCATGTACTGCTTGCATTAGAGAGGAGCTCGACAGGGTAGCCGCACCAACGCTTATAAACCACTGCGAGCTCCTCTCAACTAGCGAGGTGGGACTAAACTTTTGGTTGTGCCAGCACCACCCTTTAGTCCCGGTTGGTGGCTCCAACCGGGACTAAAGCCCCCCCTTTAGTCCCGGTCCGAGCCACCAACCGGGACTAAAGGCCTGGGCTTCCCGCCCTTTGGGCTGGTGAAATTCACCTTTAGTCCCGGTTGGTGGCTCGGACCGGGACTAAAGGGGAGCCGTTAGTCCCGGTTGGAGCCACCAACCGGGACTAAAGGGTGGGGTATATAAGCAGGACTTAGGAATTTTTCCCCCACCTCTCGCATTCTCCCCCCGACGCCAACGCCGCCAGGCTGCTGCCGTCGTCGGGCCTCATCACCGTCGCCGCCCGCTCCTCGTCGCCGTCCCCGAGCCCCCGCCCCGACGCCGTCCCCCGCTCGGCCTCGTTCGTTGCCGGGCCTCCTCGCAATCGCCGTCGCCTCGAGCTATGCCCGCTCCTCGTCGCCGCCCTCGAGAGCACGCCCTCATCGCCGGACGGACCTCCTCCCCGAGCCCTCGTCGCCCCCGCTCCCCGTCAAACGCCGCCGCCCCATGTTTCTTTTCCTTCATACATGTTCACATATATGTTCATACATGTTTAGATGAATAGATAGATGGATGTTCAGACTAAATTTTTTGTGGAGATGAGATGAGATGTATGAAATGTGCTCTGTTTTTTTAGATGAGATGAGATGTTTTGTGGAGATGAGATGAGATGTTTTGTGGAAATGTGCTCTGTTTTTTTAGATGAATAGATAGATGGATGAAATGTAATAAATCAATGTGATAGATAGATGTTTTGTGGAGATGAGATGAGATGGAAGAGAATTTTTTTTAGGTTTTTTTAGATAGAGAGAAAAATGTTAAATTTTGAAATGAATATGTGAAGCTCCCTTTTTTTGAAATGAAAATGTGAAGGTAGTATTTTTGTTAAATGAAAATGTGAAGCAAGTCTTTTTTGAATGAAAATGTGAAGCAAGTCTTTTTTTGAAATGAAAATGTGAAGCTACTATTTTTTTTAAATGAAAATGTGAAGTTTTTTGTGGCATAATGACATTCTTATTTTCAGTAAGCATTTAATTTGTATAGAATTGAAATCACCTGGTTTGCATGAGCATTTCAAAGAGGCAAAGATAACATACTGCCTATGTTTGTTGGTTAGTCGTGCATAGTTATAATCTGTGTGTCAATTGAAATCAGTAGCTCATTTTTCTGCCTATAGTTATAATCACCTACTAGCATATACTCTACTCTTCTCAAGATCGATGAGATCATGGACAAGTTCCAATGCATTTTTTGTCAAGTTTCTGTCAAGTTCCAATGCAATTTTTGTCAAGTTTCTGTCAAGTTTTTGGCTTAGGGAGAACACTTTTTGCCAGCGCTACTATACTTGGGTTTTGCCTAATTTTTTTTTAATCGGTGGAATTATTACAGGTTGTGGTGTTGCATCTCCGTGGAGTTGGTCCCTGATCGTCCCTCCGCTGTTCGACAAAAGGTGTCCATTTGTTGTATGTTGAGTTTTGTTCATAGGATGATGGTTGGTTCATTTGTTGAGTTGTGTATTCATCCATGTGTATAAATCTTATATTCATCTTGTATTCATTGTGTATTCATCTTGTGTATAAATCTTGTATCATCTTGTTGTTAAAACATAACCCCGATATATAACTTTGATTTTGAGGCATATGAAAACATGAGAGAGGGGGGCGTTAAAACATAACCCCGATAACTTCGACATGAGGGGGGGGGGGGGGTCGTTAAAACATAACCCCGATAACTTCGACATGAGGGGGGGTCATTAAAACATAACCCCGATAACTTTGATTTTGAGGAATATGAAAACATCATTTGCACGTCGGACGGGCATGAGAGTGGCGGTCCGCAAAGTATCCTCTCTCGAAAGATAGGACGACTCATCAGACATGAAGGGGGAGGAGTCCTCGACGATAGTCTGAAACTGACTGTTATAAAACTTGTGAACTTTGCATGATGTTTGCCACTAATGCATTGCTCATATGCATATGATTACTTGTTGTGAGCAGGTCTATGTTTGCCACTAATCCATCTCTCATGGTTGTATATTGCCATGTTGTAATATTTGCAGAAACTATGGACAGAGACTTAGAAAAAGAAGAGTTGTTGGGGGATATAATCCACGGCGGAGGTGATATCACCTTGTCATTTCTCAACGACACCGATGGTGAGGAAAGAGAGGATGACGGCTCAGGTGATCGAATGGAGGAGGAAGGAGATCATGACGGCTCCGGTGATCCAATGGAGGAGGGAGGATATGACGGCTCCGTCGGTGTTGGAACCTTAACTGTTGCAAAGTTCGGCGAGGTATATATATATATATTAATTAAGACTCTGCTGACTAGATGCATTAATTGTTTTGTATGTACATATATTAACGCTTCTTTTTTCTTTTAGCCCTACCGATCGAGCCAAACTTCTGTAAGGAGACGAGGCCCGAAGAAAAAGTTGGGCCAGGATGAAAGGTTCACGATCGAAGAAGTCGCTCCAGATGGCCAACCGATTGCTCCCAAGCGGAGCAAAGACACATTTGTACATCAGTGCGGATTTCTTGTTAGGGACAGCATCTCGATCAGCGTCCAAGAATGGAATTAGAAGAAGGACCCTGAAGTTTCTTATGTCCACGATAGACAGAAAGATGATCTTTGGAACTCGCTGATGATAAATTTCAGCCTACCGCCAGAGGAGGATCCGAATAACCCAGTTATACAGCGAAAGGTCAAGGCGTTTGCTCTTAAGAAGATGGCAGAACTATTCAAGAACTGGAAGAAAACATTGAAGAAGTTTGTCGACAAAGACGAGACTCCTCCAGAATTCACCGGTCAATATGAGAAGATAAAAGATCACTGGCCCGCATTTGTGGCCTACAAGAAATCGGAGAAGGCTAAGCAAAGGTCACAAATAAATAAGCAAAATGCTGCAAAGAAGAAGTATCACCATGTTACGGGTTCAGGTGGCTACAGCAAAGCCCGGCCTACGTGGGACAAAGCTGAGAATGATCTGCTTGCTAAAGGGGTCCAACCAGAGGCATTGAACTGGCCCGATCGGGCAAGGACTTGGTTCTTCGGGGTTGGGGGAACTTTGGACCCAGAAACAGGGAAATGTGTTTACACGAAATCTCAACTTGAAATACCCGTCAAAAAGATTCGGGAAGCAATCCAGGATGTGCAGGAAGGGAGGTTCCATCCTGACAGAGAGAAGGATGAGCTGTCAAAGGCCCTCGGGAATTCTGAACAACCTGGATGAACACGAGGCACATCAGGCTCCATTCCCTAGAAGTATGGGTTTCCGGACAGCAGTGCCACTTATAGAAGCCGAGGGAGAAAGAAGAAAGAAGAAGCAGACCAAATGTAGAAGATGGAACAAAGATTAGCGAAACTAGAGGAACTTGAGAGCCAGCGAACTACCGACCCACCATCTCAGCAACACGAAGATCCTTCATTTGATACTGCCGGCCATGAAGCTACCCCACCATCTCAGCAGAAAAGCAGCGTGGCTTCCACGGAGCTCGTTCAGCCTGATATCACGGCTCGTTGCTACCCCGTGGATGGTATCACGGAGAATGAACATTGTGTGCTAATGGCGAAATGCCATAACCTGACCTTGAAGGTGGCGGTCGGCTATGTCTTACCTCCTCGACCTGAGGGAACTTTCCATTGCCGTCCGATTCCTCATGGCTTTGCTATTGTCGGGGTGGATAAAATAATGGACGGATTTGAGGGGCTGGAGCTTGAGTACCCTACAGGTGAAGGGGAGATTCTTCTGGAAAATGCCTTAAGGACTACCTATCTATGGAGAAAGGAAAACATCTTGCTTCCAAACTGGACGCCGCCTCAGCAGACTCAGTCAGAGGAGGCCCCTCAGTAGACTCCTCACAGTCCAGCTCTGCTATCTCCGCTGCCTCAGTCGTCTCTCGTGCGTCAGCCGTCTCCGCCGCCTCAGCGGACTCTGGCGGAGGAGGCCCCTCAGCAAAATCCTCCTCCGCCTCAGCTTTCTCCACCACGTCAGCGGACTCCGCCTTCTCCGGCGCATCAGCGGACTCCATTGCCTCCGCCGCGTCAGCAGACTCTGCCTCCTCCGGCACGTCAGCGGACTCCATCGCCTCAGCAATGGCGAAAGAGAGCCACCGCCGCTCCGGCGGGTAGCAGTACAACAGGGAAGAAATTCAGAGCTGGTCCAAGCCTCAAGTCTCCTCCCAAGTTACCATATAAGAGGACTAACAAGGAAAACAAGGGCATCGTGGCTGCCGAAGTGAAGGCCCATTTTGAACCGAAACGTCCACCTTCGAAGGAAATAATAGATCCGGTGAAAGCGAAGCGCTCTCTGGATGCCCTTATGCGACCACTACCGCCTCCGCCACTATCACACTATGACTGCTGTATTGCAAAGACATTTGATGAAGCGTGGCGGTCGGAAAGTACTACCAGTGCTGCAAGACAAAGTGGGAAAACAATTCCCTAGCTCGGCGAACAGGAGAAGCAATCGTGCCCCCCGCTCAAGGTGTTTACCGATATCGCTAATCATCTGGGGCTAGCGCCCGGTACCACTCTTGGTGATTACGTGGGCGATGATGTACAGTTTGAAATGGCTGAGGTAGTAGCGCCCTTTAGATACGCGCACGGGAAGCCTCTCGTCAAACCTGATCAGCTCCCGCATCTACCAACGATGATGCGAAGATTGCATGACTAGTACTTGGAAACCTGCAGCAAGGATGGGACCGACAGTATCTTGCTGGGAATTAAAGATGAGCACGACTTCATTGGAGTCAACCTGATGTACGTTGAATTTGTGGGATTATTTCAGTTATTTAATCAAGACGTCATCGACAAAACTCTCATGACTTGCTACTGTCTGTAAGTATTATTTCTATAATTAAGTCTCTAGCTCAGCTCGTTCATTGCATGTATATATAATTATCCTTACTATATTATGCAGATTGAAGATCGTCGAATGCAAAAGAGGACAAATCTATGACATTGGGTTCATTAGCCTAAATACCGTAAATGAATTTACGGTACAAAACAGAGCCAAAGTTACTGAGAAAAACTTGCTAGACGCGTTCCTTCGACAGCAAAACAAAAGGAAAATACTCTTTCCTTACAACTTCAAGTGAGTGTTACTGTCTTGTGCATATTCGGTTTCGCTTACTCGAGGTTAAGTGTAATTGATGAGTTATGCGTGCGCAGCTTCCACTTTATTTTGCTATCCATTAAGCTTGACGGGGGAGTAGTAACTGTCTTAGACTCGAGACGTAAAGAGCCTAAGTTGTGGGCGGACATGAGTGAAATGCTCCAGAAGTAAGTTCAATCATTATCGCACCATATCGGCAACTTTCGTTCATTTTTTGATATCAAGTAATCATTTTCTTTGCCGGGCAGGGTTTGGAAAAAGTTCACCAGAATGGTTTCGGGTTTGAAGGAGCTGCAATTTACACACCCCAAAGTAAGTAGTACTAGTTAGTTCCGCTCTCATTGATTCTAGTTTCATCAATACCATTATCATGCTTGATTATTAGTTTGATTGAACTCTATTCTCGTAAAGTGCTTGTGGCAGACACCCGGGAATAATTTATGTGGATACTACGTTTGCGAGTTCATTCGCCACTCGACCTCTGAGCGGGGCTTATCTGACCAACAATTTGAAGTACGTAAACAATATTCACAATTTTATTTCATTACCATCAATTGTGTTGAGTTTCATTCATATATATGTATTGACCCCCTTCTTTAAATTAGATCTGGGAGAAGCGGAACCAAACTCCTACCACATGATCGCATACGAGCAATTCAAGAGGAATTAGCAGGATTCTTTGTTGACCACGTCATACCTAAAGAAGGAGAATACTATCAGGAATTACAAATGGATTTTGGTAGATGATGTCAGGGATCGTAAGAGATGTTATATTGTATATATGTAGTACCGTCGGATAGATATACGAAAACTTGTTGTTCGACCAAGCACGGAGAAAGAGAGGTCACTTCTCTCTACATATGTTCATGACGATCTTGTGTAATGGTTCCTTCATTGCTATACGTAGTAGCTAGCGTCGAGTTGAATGGAAAACATTAAATAAAAATGAAACCCTAAATGTAAAAGAATTGAAGGGTAAACGCAAAATAAAAGGGGGAAACACAATATGAAAACCCCAAAACCCTTCAAAACCCCTAAACCCCTCCTTTAAAAAAAAAACCCCAGCGCCTGGCAGCTGCTGACGTGTGGCTGCCTTTTAGTTCCGGTCGGTGTTACCAACCAGGACTAAAGGTCCTCCTGCCTGGGCGCCCCACAGCGGCCACGTGGAGCCCCTTTTAGTCCCGGTTCGTAACACGGCCGGGACTAAAAGTGGTGGGCATTAGTCCCGGTTGCAGAACCGGGAATAAAGGCCCTCTGGAACAGGGACTGATGCCCTGTTTTCTACTAGTGGCAGGAATCTAATACAAACAGGACCCCCTACCAATGCCTGTCAAGCCTTCGCCACGCTGCGGCGAGCCGTATCGTCTCCAGCTAACTGATCCAAATTTGTTTTCCAGGCAATTTACATATAGCATGTGTTCTTTGACGGTAAGATCTATATGGCGGTTGCCCTGAGAGACATCATCATCATGGATTTGATGACCTCGAGTTTCTCGGTAATTCAGCTCCCGCAAGGACTGGAGTATGGCTCCTTCGACGCCGAGCTGTCAAGGGCCGATGATGCTTCTGGTGTCTATCTCATCCATTTCACGGAGCTTCAAGTTTGCATCTGGCTCCACAATGGGGACACCTGGTAGCTAGTGGATACCATCTGTTTGTGTGGGATGCTTGCTAATGTGAAGATGTCGGGTTGCGCGGCAAATGACTATCATCTTTTTCTTCGGCTAAGCCGGGTGGGGGACAATGCTGAGTTTGTGTTCTTGCAGATGCGTTGATGTGTGTTATATCTCAATATTGGTTAAGTTTCCTTTCGGTTAGCTTTGAGAGATATTGGTTAAGTTTCCTTTCAATTAACTGAATGCCAGAAAAGAGATCAAAATAATAATCTGAATCAATATAAATTATATAATAAATAGAAGTACAAGATTTTGAAGAGAGGGTGGTGACATGATAAAGGTGGGGGGAAGGAAGGGTAGGACGAAAGATGTTGCTTTATTTCTTCTTACAAGGAGAGGGCTGTTTAAAGGGATTCAATGACTGCCTAGATAAAATAAGTTGGAGAGAGAATCAATTTGTTGTTATAGGAATGGAAACCACATGCTATGATTGTTGGAGCACACTTCTTAATTAGAACAATTGTTTGATCTCTATGCTCTTTGTTGTTTCGTGGCAATGCACGGACATTCAGCTAGTGTGTAGAAATACGCCAGTACAAAGCTTCGCAGATGGGTCATTGATGAATTGACATGGTGTTTCCGGCCACGGCAATCGCGTGGCTTTCATTCTAGTGGTGATGATCCCTGACGTCCCTGAAGATCTACGTGTTATTATGGCTTCTGGATGTAATATGCCCCCCTGAGTATTTCATACCCATTTTCTAAAAAAATGAAGATAGAAAGAATAGGTTTTTCTCTAGAAAATTAACGGGCTTTTAGGCCATTAGCTTGCGTTGAAAACAAGGAGAGCCTGTCACTAAAATATGCACCAATTTAATGATTAGGAAGTCAATTTTTAAAGAGTAATGATTCAAATCTTACATTCTTAAGAAGTTGCTCCCCACTACAAGGTATTCTCTTAACATGCAAATGGTCCAACTCAGCATGCCATGTCATCATATACCAGCCAATCACAGGTCAGCGATTACATGAGAGACCCACCATAGGTTGACAACAAATCATGTGATTAAATTATAATTTGCATGTAGTCATTCCCTGGTCACCGAAGAGACCATCGTTTCATCTTCAATTCTGTTACAACTACAGAACGCACCCACCACAAGATTTGTTTTTTGAGAAACACCCACCACAAGATAACCAGCGTTAAATGATGCACTGAAGCCCAACAAAGAAGCCCGGCCATCTCATTAAAAAGCCCAACCGTCTCACTCTCTCTCCTTGATCTATAAAGAAACAATCTTTCCCTGAACAAAGAACCCTAATCGATCTATAAAGAAACAGTCTTTCCCTGGACAACGATACAGTGCGACGGCTGTATAGAAAAGATGTGATCTCGCCGTGTGGTCTGGTCCTCTAGCACGACCGCTGGTCTTCGGCGCATATGCCGGTTGTAGTTCCTTTCTTGGTGTAGACCGTTCTGGTGCCCTGTAGCATCGTCGAGATGGCTGCGGTGGTGCTGCTTTCCATCTCTCTGTTCCGTTCGCATTGAATCGGTGTGGCGCCCTGTAGCGTCGTTGAGATGCCGGTGGTCGTCCTCCTCTCTCTGCTCCGGCGAAGCTAAATCCAACGTCTGTTGGGAACTGGTGGAGGTTGGTTCCAGTTGTATCCAGTCTGATCTAATTTACAATAGTCCTATGTTGGCTTCCTTTCAGACTACGAGAGAAACTGGTGGGTGGAGACGCTGGCCAGGTATTTCAACCAACGATGCCCACTCCTCTATTACTCATCTTCTACCTTCATATTTTCCATTTTTTTTCTTAACACACCAGCTAATTTGATTTGAGTCATATTCGTGTAGTTTGATTAGATAGTGGTTAAGGTATGCTGACTTGCTGAGTTCATTTGGTTACATTAGCAGGGAGCTATGGCCCATGGGTGGGATTGGGTAAGGGTAAGGGTATGCTGATTCACAGTCAGCGCAAATCAATCCATCTGTGGTGGATTTGATTGTTGTAGCACGTCCGCGGTATCGAGCAGCAGCAAACTCCAGTGCAGATCGATATCTGAAGCACCACCGTAGGCAACCAGAAGGTGCCCCTTTTTCTTATGCCAGTCTGCTTTCCCTCAGTTATTTGCTGCATCTCCTCTGCACCCAATTATCTTAGAACATTGATGTGATTTACTTTCAGATTTTAGTACCTACTCCCTCCGTCCGGTGAAAAGTGTACATATAGAAATTTTAGACAAATTATGGAGTGGAGTAAAAAATGCATTGGAAAGATGCAAGCCACCATCTCTCTCCTCTTTAATTACCCAACCCCCAATGAGCTAAGTGGATGTAGAAATTAAGGAGATCATGTGCAGAATATTATTGGTCTTGATTACCGTGTGATGAGAAACATATTTTTCTATTTTAAAGTGCATTGGGAAGATAGAAGTACACTCTTTTGTGGACAAATTTTAAAGCCAAATGCACACTCTTTACCCGACAGAGGGAGTATTATGCTTTTTTATATAGTATGTAAATTTTGGGAGGAGAACTGATTTCAGTTTCAGATGTTGCCGAGTACTATTATTGGCAGCTCTATTTTTTGTCCTTAAATATTTTTGTTGGCGTATTTTTGGATCAGGTTCTGGTCATTCATGCCTTTCTGTTGCCCTTCAAATGTTTTGTTTGCTATTTTTTAAACATGCTCTATTAGTTCATGCTCTTTATATTTATTTTTATTTTCTTTGCAAGCCCCGAGCCTTCTTGGTACTACCCGCTACAGAATCCCTCATGTAACTTGCTTTGGCCTCAAAGGTCCTGCCTCTATGTTGTGTTACTGACTAAGCTTGTGTGTCACTATGCTTTCCTCTGTTTCAATCTGTCACCATGAAATTCACAGGTAATTCTCCATTGATTACCCCTACCGTTGCTTGCTAATGTGATACATAGTTTTCTATTTTTCCTCAGTACATATTATATATTGGCTCCTTTCTGCTACCACAATATGTTTGCATGTATACTTTTGTTACAGTTTCCTTTCAGTTTCTATGCTATTACAATAACTTATAAGAGACATGGTGACAAGAGGGACGACGAGAATCATTTCCTTCCAACATTTTAGTGTGTGTACTCATATATGAAAAACAAATCATGCTTTTCCCATACAGGTCGCCTACTGTATTGCTCTAATATTCGAACCCTTTGTGTTACTAGGATGTGTTAAATTAATCATACTTTGTGTTTTGTGTGGAGCCACGTTTTGATCTATGTGTAGTATGCTCATTTGTTGATACCACATTTTTTCCCGCGAACGAATGTTTTATCCATATATTTAATAAAAAGTGTAACGGATTGTGATATCTAATTATCTATGGAAGTTTACTTTTTGCAATGATACCAGTGTTTTACTAGGAACTAGTGTTTTAATGCATATCAATATTTATGCTTCGGGTTTTCCCCAAACATAGGTTTCCTCAAGAATGTTTTGTTATTTGGACTTATATTTGAAGAAATGTTCAGTTATTGTATTGATACTTTTATTTTTAGCATGTAATTCCCGCAGCAACGCGCGGGGTGTCATCCAGTATTCTAAATGTCACTACTATTCTTATGTAGTTGTAAAAGGCACGTGTCCCCCCCCCCCCCCCCTCTCCCGCGGAAACATATATATGAAGTAGCATGTATACTTGTATGCAACTCTATAGCTCTATATATAGGTTTAAAGACATTTATTCAAAGGCTGATTTTTAGGGGCACACAATCAAGTATCTGCTCAACTACCTAGTTGACAAAAATAACTGGGACGATTCTCATGTTCGAGCTATTTACGATGCATTCAAAGTGAAACTCTTTAGAATATAATCTAACGTTGAAACCTCTTTTTTTAAAGATTCATTGAAGTAGAACTTCCATTTATGTTGTGATCAGGTGCTTCGTGTTGACAAGATAGCGGATTTGAAATCTTGTCTGCAAGAAGTGTAGGATGACCAAAGCCTTCTACTCACTGAAAGACCCACCTTAGTAATGTATCCCGCCTCGTGTGCATGCATTGTGGTCTTTTTTGTTTGCAGTGAAAAAATGACTACAAATATTATTTTTACTTGTCATTCAGGTGAAGGATTTTCTTCAAAAGCCAGTGAGTTGTAAGAATGAAGAGGCTCATGTTTGAGTTTGGCTTTCAGTACGTTGAGATTTGACTTTTGAGGTGGTTAAGAGCATCAATAGTGTGTAGAGGCGATCCTGCCTCTAACATGGGCCCATATGCATTGCCTCTAATTTTTACTGAAATTACCCCAGTGTATGGAGACTCCCAGCTGCCTCCAAGGTGGACCCACCAAAAAATAGAAAAATCCCATGCCCAGCCGTGCTGCTGGGTCCCTTGTCTTCCTCCTGTGTCAATTATGTACTGACAATTGGGCCAGCCTAATTTATTTATTCACTAGATACAGGAGACAACCTCTAATGTAAGAGGCGTCGCTACATATAGAGGCAGGCACGCAAAAACTAGTAGTGTATAGAGGCGGTCCGTGAGACTCTAGAGGCGGCCTTAGAGGCGAGAAAATGATACATTGTGGATGCCCTAATAGGATTGGACAGAGCCGCGTGTGACCATTCCGGCTTAAACGTGCACTAATTATACACGCAAATGCATACGATCAAGTCTAAGGACTCACTTGAAGATATCACAACACAACTCTAAAACATAAATAAAGTCATACAAGCTTTATATTACAAACCAGGGCCTCGAGGGATTGAATACATAGCTCAATGGCATACAAGTGTCAGCGGAAGCATCAGATATTTGGATACAGATATAACAGAGTTACAGATAGGCCTTTAAGAAGGCGGGGTAAAATAAAACACTACGATCGAAAGGCGTAGGCCTCCTGCCTAGGACTCTCCGAACCTACTCCTGGTCGTCGGTCGGCTCCTCGTAGTAGTACTCGCCGGAAGGGTAGTAGTAGTAGCCATCGGCGGGGGCAGTTGGCTCAGGGGCTCCGTCATATGGTGGCGACAAACGGATATGGGGAGAAAAAGAAAGCAAAGCAAACGTGACTACGTGAGTACTCATCCGAAGTACTCAGCAAGCAAGGATCTACACTACATATGCAACATTATCAAAGGAATGTTGTATATATATGGACTGGGCTACAGAAATGCCAGAATAGAGGGGAAAGCCTAGTCCTATCGAAGACTAGCATCTTCAGCATCTTCATCGGTCTTGCAGCATTAGAAGAGTGCAGATTAGCATAAAGTAAAGTAGTAGTAGTGTTATCAACCTCGCCCAAAGATCCTTTCTCGACTCCCTGCGAGAAAGCAATCCCAGAGCCATACTATCCAGTTATCATCTCAAGTGTCAGGTTCTAGTTGTATCGATCGGGATACAACTCCGAGCGTCCGTTACCGTAGGACAGGCTATCGATAGATTGTTTCTTCCCTGCAGGGGTGCACCAACTTACCCACCACACTCGCTTAACTCCGGCAGGACACATTTTTCTGGGTCATGACCGGCCTCGGCCAAACGACACGCCGCAACCCGACCAAATACTTAACAGAGAGGTCAGCACGCCGGACTAACCTATGCGCCCAGGGGTCTTGGGCCTTCGTGCCGGGGACTCCTGCGCGTTACGTGCACCGCCGGTGAGCAGACCTAGCAACCCCTTAATACAAGTGCGGTTGCGCTCCCAGTCCAACCCAGCGTGTGCCGCTCCTTGCTGACTTCAATTAAGCTCCGGCTGAAGTATACGACGCAGAACGCCCATACTATGCCCACGTGATGGTTAGTGCTATCAGGCCAGAGGCCCCTCGGATCAAATATCCAAACCGTTAGTGTGTTGGAAGTGCGGTAACGAGCAGAGACTCATGAAAGATGTGACCCCGTCGCCCCGTCTCGAGGACTTGCGGCAAGGGCTAAGAATGCCCGGCCACGCTTCGTATTCATCTCTCGGACACCCTCCAGGTAAACCCGTCTCCACATCACTTCACAAATATGCTCGCGCGGGTACCCCTCAGGGCCGACCCGTCTTTAGTAACATGGTTCAGTGTAAAGTCATAGTAACCATAGTAACCGTGTGTCTAACACCAAGGGAAATCCTGACGAATCACCCTCGATGGAATTCCATCTGATGTTATCGTCAATATGAACGAAGGAGGAATCACCCTCGAGGTCCACACTCGAGCAGTTGCACGACGACGTCGTTATCGGGGGTGGTGTAGGAGGAATCACCCTCGCTGACAACGACCGATTAACTAACCTACAAGGTTATCATCAGAAGTGCTGACGAGGTATCACTCTCGGCACTCGATAGTAACCCAGTAGTGTCGAGCAACTAAGGGGGAAGTGATGTGCGGTGCCGGAGCCTGGTCTTCGATCCTGTTGATCAGGTCTTCTGTTAATCCAGCGGGGTAGTCGGGATAAGTGGGGTCTCTGATGGGTCTCTACCCAACCTATACTAAACAGTTTAGGATAAGCAGGTAGGTAACAATAGCAGGTTACAATAAACAGGCTATGCAGCAGAAATAGGATAACAGCAGCAGCAGTAACTTCTAATGCAAGCATAAGAGAGAAGAGAATAGGCGATATCGATATGCTCAAAAGGGGGGGGGGTGCTTGCCTGGAAGCTCTGTGGCAATTGTCTGGTCGTCGGGGGCGTAGTCGACCTCCGGAGCTGCGTCGGCCTCGGGGACTACGTCGGTGTCGGGGTCTAACGAGAGAGAAGAGGGGGAGGAAACAAATAAATACACAGCAATAATGCAACACAGAGCATGCTATGCCTAGGATGCAGTGCAGGGTTGCCTAAATATTTGTCCAAGTCATTTTAGTTATTTTAGGATTAAAGTGGGATTTATTAACCGGTAAGTATGCACTATTCATCTACCGGAATCGGGCTCAAAGTTATGAGTTCTCCTATGTAGGGGGTTCCGACATGAAAACAGACGACACGATCAGATTCGTCTCATCATTCTGATCAACTTTCATGTAGAAAGTTTTTCGATCCGAGCTACGGTTTATTTTCTACGAATTTTCAAAGATTTAAATATTTTCTAGAATTTATTTATTTATTTAATCCAGCATTATCCAGAATAGTGAAAGGTGACGTCAGCATGACCTTAATATGACGTTAGCAGGTCAACTCTGACTGACCAGAGTCAAACCTGACGTGTGGGGTCACTGGGACCCACATGTCAGCCTGTGTTAGTGTTAAACAGAGTTAAATTTAAACTAATTAGCTAATTAAGCTAGTGGGCCCAGTCAGTCAGAGACTAATTAGGTAACTAATTAACTTAATTTGTATTAACAGATTTATTAACTTATTATATATTTATTTTAAATCGTTTAATCTCGCGGGACCCACATGTCAGTGACATGGGCCCAGCCCAGTCAGCTTTGACTAGGTCAATGGGCCCAGTGGGACCCAGGGTCAGTGGCTGAGTGGTGGGGGCCCGCGCTGCCACGTCGGCGCCACGTCGGACGGCGACCGGAGTCGCGCCGGCGACCACGCTCGCGGCGGAAGTTCGCCGGAGATGGCCGGAAATCGCGTACAGAGCGCGGGAGGGGGTGCGGCCAATCTCGTTCGAACGGGCGTTTGACGCCGCATCGATCTACAGCGGTCCCACAGGCTAATTCGGCCGGAGTTGAGCGCTACGACGATCGCACCGGCGCCGGAGTTCGGCCACCACGCGAACGGCGGCTAGAGGGCACGGCAGGACCAGCGGGGAGGCTCTACGGGGTCCTGGCGAGGCCTAGAGCACGGAGGCGAGCTCGGGTGAGCATGACATCGACGAGGACGACGGTGGCAAGCTCCGCTGCGGAGTGAGCTTCGGGCGGCGATGGCAGCGGTGGCTACGGCGATGGATCCGTGCGGGGAAGCGAGGGGAGAGACGCGGTGGCTCACCGGGAGCCGTAGGGAAGTGGCAGCGTGCTCGGGGAGGCTTGTCGGAGGCATACGGCGGCGGCAATCGGCAACGGCCGGTGTCGGGGAGGAGCTCGATCCCGAAGCGATGGTGGTGCCGGGCTCAATCCAGAGGGCGGAGAGGTAGTAGAGGAAGCAGGCGGAGCGGTCGGGCTCGTCGGAGAGGCACTCGGGGCTCGGGGGCCACGCTAAGACACGGCCATGGCGGCGGCGACGACGGGTGCTCGTGGGGAAGGAAGAAAGCGGGCGAGGGAGAGAGCGAGGGGGAGACTGGGGGTAGCTAGGGTTTCGGGAGGCCACTGGGGTCCTTATCCACCCCGGGGAGGCGACGGATGGCCGTCGCGTGGCCATCCACGGCGTCGGGCGCGCGAGGCGTCGACACGGCAATGGAGGAGGTAGGCGACTAAGGTGGGCTGGCTCTGTTGGGCTGGGCCTGCTTACTGTACACTAAGGCCCAGCCAACAGTGTCCCTTTTCATTTTCTTTTATTTCTTCTTTCTGTTTTTCTTTATTCTTTCTGTTTGACAAATGTTTAGTCACTTGTATACTTTTACACAAATATGAGACTTGGTCCAAAAATTACAATGCAATGTTACCTACCTCCAGAAATTGGTTTGGGCAAAATATGATTTCATAAGAATTTTTAATAAATGAAATGGATTAAAAGGGTGTTGGTTTGGTACTGTTTCTTAATGATAGAGTCACTTAACTAATTTAGTAGATGTTGAATATAATTTTAGAATTGTCTCTGGGTTATTTACAATATTAGGAACATTTTAGTTCCTGGATTTGAACAACTTTTATTATCACTTTAAGTTTGAATTTCCATTTGAATTGGAATTTGGAAATGAGACATGGTGCAATGATGATCAAGCATAGTTAATCATGGTGACTTGGCATAATCAGAGGGTGATCACTGTGGTGTGAGGCTGGGGATGTTACACCGCGTACCCTCAAAGAAGCCATTACTTGTTCAACACCGATGCCATAATTTTAAATATTCACTAATTATCAATAAAAAATATAGATTTATGTTGAGGGCAAATGCCCCCCCCCCCCCCCCCCCCCCAAACAATGCTCCATGGATTTGGAGTGGTTATTGATGTGAATTATTTGAATTTTCCACCTAATGAGTTGTCTAGACAGACACCAGTATGTAGTCAACGATTAGGGAATGTCGCTTAGATGACACCCCGCGCGTTGCTGTGGGAATTACGTGCTAAAAATAAAAGTATCAATACAATAACTGAACATTTCTTCAAATATAAGTCCAAATAACAAAACATTCTTGAGGAAACCTATGTTTGGGGAAAACCCGAAGCATAAATATTGATATGCATTAAAACACTGGTATCAATGCAAAAAGTAAATTTCCATAGATAATTAGATATCACAATCCGTTACAGTTTTTATTAAATATATGGATAAAACATTCGTTCGCGGGAAAAAATGTGGTATCAACAAATGGGCATACTACACATAGATCAAAACATGGCTCCACACAAAACACAAAGTATGATTAGTTTAACACATCCTAGTAACACAAAGGGTTCGAATATTAGTGCAATACAGTAGGCGACCTGTATGGGAAAAGCATGATTTGTTTTTCATATATGAGTACACACACTAAAATGTTGGGAGGAAATGATTCTCGTCGTCCCTCTTGTCACCATGTCTCTTATAAGTTCTTGTAATAGCATAGAAACTGAAAGGAAACTGTAACAAAAGTATACATGCAAACATATTTGTGGTAGCAGAAAGGAGCCAATATATAATTTGTACTGAGCAAAAATAGAAAACTATGTATCACATTAGCAAGCAACGGTAGGGGTAATCAATGGGGAATTACCTGTGAATTTGATGGTGACAGATTGAAACAGAGGAAAGCATAGTGACACACAAGCTCGGTCAGTAACACAACATAGAGGCAGGACCTTTGAGGCCAAATCAAGATACATGAGGGATTCTGTAGCGGGTAGTACCAAGAAGGCTCGGGGCTTGCAAAGAAAATAAAAATAAATATAAAGAGCATGAACTAATAGAGCATGTTCAAAAATTAGCAAACAAAACATTTGAAGGGCAACAGAAAGGCATGAACGACCAGAACCTGATCCAAAAATACGCCAACAAAAATATTTAAGGACAAAAAATAGAGCTGCCAATAATAGTACTCGGCAACATCTGAAACTGAAATCAGTTCTCCTCCCAAAATTTACATACTATATAAGAAAAGCATAATACTCCCTCTGTCGGGTAAAGAGTGTGCATTTGGCTTTAAAATTTGTCCACAAAAGAGTGTACTTCTATCTTTCCAATGCACTTTAAAATAGAAAAATATGTTTCTCATCACACGGTAATCAAGACCAATAATATTCTGCACATGATCTCCTTAATTTCTACATCCACTTAGCTCATTGGGGGTTGGGTAATTAAAGAGGAGAGAGATGGTGGTTTGCACCTTTCCAATGCATTTTTTACTCCACTTTATAATTTGTCCTAAAATTTCTATATGTACAATTTTCACCGGACGGAGGGAGTAGGTACTAAAATCTGAAAGTAAATCACATCAATGTTCTAAGATAATTGGGTGCAGAGGAGATGCAGCAAATAACTGAGGGAAAGCAGACTGGCATAAGAAAAAGGGGCACCTTCTGGTTGCCTATGGTGGTGCTTCAGATATCGATCTGCACTGAAGTTTGCTACTGCTCGATACCGCGGACATGCTACAACAATCGAATCCACCACAGACGGATTGATTTGTGCTGACTGTGAATCAGCATACCCTTACCCAATCCCACCCATGGGCCATAGCTCCCTGCTAATGTAACCAAATGAACTCAGCAAGTCAGCATACCTTAACCACTATCTAATCAAACTACACGAATATGACTCAAATCAAATTAGCTGGTGTGTTAAGAAAAAAATGGAAAATATGAAGGTAGAAGATGAGTAGTAGAGGAGTGGGCATCGTTGATTGAAATACCTGGCCAGCGTCTCCACCCACCAGTTTCTCTCGTAGTCTGAAAGGAAGCCAACACAGGACTGTTGTAAATTAGATCAGACTGGATACAACTGGAACCAACCTCCACCAGTTCCCAACAGACGTTGGATTTAGCTTCGCCGGAGCAGAGAGAGGAGGACGATCACCGGCATCTCAACGACGCTACAGGGCGCCACACCGATTCAATGCAAACGGAACAGAGAGATGGAAAGCAGCACCACCGCAGCCATCTCGATGATGCTACAGGGCACCAGAACGGTCTACACCGAGAAAGGAACTACAACCGGCATATGCGCCGAAGACCAGCGGTCGTGCCAGAGGACCAGACCACACGGCAAGATCGCATCTTTTCTATATAGCCGCCGCACTGTATCATTGTCCAGGGAAAGACTGTTTCTTTATAGATCGATTGGGGTTCTTTGTTCAGGGAAAGATTGTTTCTTTATAGATCAAGGAGAGAGAGAGAGAGAGAGACGGTTGGGCTTTTTAATGAGATGATCGGGCTTCTTTGTTGGGCTTCAGTGCATCATTTAACGCTGGTTATCTTGTGGTGGGTGTTTCTTAAAAAACAAATCTTGTGGTGGGTGCGTTCTGTAGTTGTAACAGAATTGAAAATGAAACGATGGTCTCTTCGGTGACCAGGGAATGACTACATGCAAATTACAATTTAATCACATGATTTGTTGTCAATCTATGGTGGGTCTCTCATGTAATCGCTGACCTGTTATTGGCTGGTATATGATGACATGGCATGTTGAGTTGGACCATTTGCATGTTACTAGTCAATGTGTACGTGCAATGCACGTTAATTTGAAAGTATATTAAATGCATGCGGATATTAAGTAGGATATTATTTGCGTGTTATTATGTGATTAGCACTATATTTGGCATGAAATTAATTGCACGCTAAACGTGTTGAGCGCTCGACATTGAAGCAGTCTAGGTCGTTGGATTGACATGATTTGATGGCCGAGATTAATTGGATCTGCCCCTTTGGGTTTTTTTATATTGGTATAGAAAAATATAGATTTATGTTGAGGGCAAATGCCCCCCCCCCCCCCCCCCCCCCCCCACACACACCCAAAAAAAAACAATGCTCCATGGATTTGGAGTGGTTATTGATGTGAATTATTTGAATTTTCCACCTAATGAGTTGTCTAGACAGACACCAGTATGTAGTCAACGATTAGGGAATGTCGCTTAGTTAACTCTAGGTACAAAACGGGAAGGGGATTATGCATACATGACTTTGATGTAAGTTGGATTGAATGTTCACGGGAAATTGGTTAATAGAGCTCTTGGGCTGGTATGGTGCTGTATGTAGCTCAAAGATATGGAGAGTTTGTTGTTTTTGCACATAATTTTCAGTTTATTTTCTGGGGCTTCTAGATGCATGGGTGACAATGTTGGCGAGCAGCAATTGAGTGTTTAATCAAATAAATTATGGAGAAATTATTGTTGACAAGCATCAAAGCTCAGTATTGGTGATTAGGTAAATATGATGTATTTGTCTCCAAAAAAGGTAAATATGTTGTATTTACTTCATAATTTTGATACAAAAATATAGGACAAATGTGGAATTTTAAATTGTGAACTTTTTTTAAAATCATAAAAGAAGTTGAACTTTAAAAAAATCACGAATATTTTTCAAACCCGTCAATATTTTAAAAATTTCAGGAACTTCTTTGAAAAAATTACGAAGATTTATATATTGATTTGGCATTATAGATGTTGATAATTTTAATATAAATTTAATCAAACTTTGTAAATTTTGACTTACGTAAATCTAATACGCGGAGTAAAAAATACAGGTGGGAGCGGCTGAATGTTCCCTCTCAGTCCCCCACAATTTTAAAACTGGCAATATAAGGAAGAAAAAAAAACTCGTTCTTTTCTCCTCCTCCCAGACTCCCAGTCCCACCACCGGCGCCGGCGAGTCGTCCACCGGATCCGGCCGCCATGGAGTCCGGGGCGCCTCCCGCGTTGCCCTGCCCCGTCGACGACGACGACGATTTCTACTGGGACGCCGAGGCCGAGGCGGAGCTCCAGGCCATCGAGGCCGCCTACGCCGCCGAGTCCGCCAAGCGCCGCCGCCTCCCCGACTGGTCCAAAACCCCCGCCGCCCCCGCCCCCGCCCCCGTCCGCCCACGACCCAACCCGGTCGCCGCGGCCGCGAGCGCCTCCTCGCCGTCGTGGGTCCTCTCGCCCCCCACTTGCCAAGGTGCGGCTCCCCCCTCTTCTTGCCCCTTCCTCCCGAAATCAAAGAACCCAAGAACACATCGTTGGTAAAATCCCAAATGTGCGCGGAAGAACTAGGGTTCTTGGTGCTACAGTTTCATCACCTGGAAGAAAATCCCCCAGTTTTTGGTAAAATGGCAGCTCTGTCCGATTGTTCATGTGTTATATACTCTGTTAGGGTTCAGTTTCGTCACCGACAGTGCTAGATTTCATATGGATGGGTTGGTTGGTTGATTTGTGTACTGGCATCTTGTGGGAGCAATCTCCCGGTAGTGTATCTTTATCTGTCTTAATCGTCTTGTGGGATTGACATCTGAATGCTGTCTCCGCTGGATTTTGCGCCGCAGGGAGTGTGAAGGCTAGGTACCAACAGGTAGCATTCAGCGGCAAGATAGTGTACTGCCGGACAGCAACTGAAGTGGAGAAAGCTACACGGGAGATTGTACGCAAAGTAGAAAGCATGAAGGCCTCTGGCCCAGTCTCCCTTGGTTTCGACCTCGAGTGGAAACCCTTTCCAAGAAGAGGTTTGCTGTTCTGCCCATAGCCTAATGTATAGTTGCATTTTCAAACTGCAAAATGTGGGTTTCTGGATTAATGGTTTTTAAGTTGACCCTTGCAAATGATCAAACCTGACAGAACAACCATTGTCGTGGATTTTGCAGGAGAACCGCCCTGTAAAGTCGCGCTGATGCAATTATGCATGGACAAAACTCATTGTTATCTCATGCATATCATTCACTCTGGCGTGCCTCCCATCTTGAAATCTCTTTTGGAGGACAGTTCATCCGTTAAAGTGCGTAATTTGATTTTCCTCATGAGACATTTGCTTATTTCTCCATACATGTATGCTCTTCCCCCCAGAAACTGGTTTCCCCTTTTTGGTCATCTAAGACATTGTTGTCTTGTCTATGTAGGTTGGAGTATGTATAGACAACGATGCGAGGAAAATGTTCAATGATTATGAAGTACGTGTACAACCATTGATGGATTTATCAACTGTTGCAAATGTCAAGTTAGCTGGGCCTTATAAAAGATGGAGTCTTGCTGCATTAACCGAAATGATCACATGTAAAGAGGTAATTCCTCTTGTGTTACCTATTATTTAGTATTGCTCTCTTTCCCCAGTTCTGTTAGCACTGGAAAGAAACAGTCCTCAGGCCTTTATTTATGTGTTCTATGTATCACGGCAGTTTGGTTGGTTAAACGATAGAGGTTCAATTATGATTAGGTAGACAGAACACCCAGATGCCTGCGGAACACAAGCTTTTTTATAATCAATAAACTATTAAATTGAAATTCTTCTGGTTGCTGATATTTGCATGCTTGGTCTATATCTCTGTATTGTGGCAATGCCTGATGGGGTAGTTCCGTGGTTGAGACAATTTCAGTTATTGTTTAGCAGAACAAACTCTGAAGTTTCTATGAAATGTAAACATTTTTTACTAGATAAGCTTGCTTGATTTATATTCTTTTACTGATTTATTGTTTTCATTGCACTAACTTGTTGCTATGTTGCAATGCTCTTTACCACCTGCAACTTCATGTCTATAAGTTGCCAAAGCCTGGCAACATAAGAATGGGAAACTGGGAGTCTTTTGTTCTCTCAAAAAAGCAACTTGAGTATGCTGCTACCGATGCCTACATCTCGTGGTACTTGTATGAGGTATATGATGAATATACTATTCAATTTGCTTTCTTATAAGCTGATATTCCTTTCTCCACGATCTTGACAGCAATTTCTGCACTTCGTTAGGTACTACGGAGCCTTCCAGATTATACTCCTGATATTGAAACAGAGGTTGTTTAGGAAACATATTTGCAGATATGCAAGAAAACGGAAAGTGTACTGTTAAGTTATTTGATGACTCCCTAGTGTTCTGTAACTTCACTTCTCAACCAGGTCAGCAATGTTAAATCTTTTACAGTTTACTTTACCTGCAGAAACCGATGCTAGCTATGACTTATTTTTCACCTCCAATGATTCCATGCCCATCGTCCTCGTAACCACAGTATGCTCATTGCCCAACCTGTCTTTGTCCTCTCCTTTCTGACCAAGCCGCACCGTCATCCCAATTCAAAACCGTGGCAGCTGTTGTCTCAGTTCGAAGCCACCAGAGCCATTGTCTCCACACCGCCTCAAAGTGTCGTGACCGCTGCATCCTCGCCTCATGAAACAGTTGTCGTCGCATCCTCGCTGTCCCAAGCAGCTGCTGGCGCTGCATCCTAGATTGGCCGACATGAATAGCGAGCATGACCCTACCAACAACTGGATCTCCCATGCACAAAAGCGCCCATCAGGCCTTCTCTTCAACTCCTGTCAGCCGTCTCCTGCTCCCATCTTTGTGGACAGCGAGCCTCCAGCAAGTTCCTGGCAACAGCGTGCTGTCATGTGCCTTCCCATCTTCCTCAACCATTGTTATATCACATTCATCTTAGCACCACTGCCATGATTGATAGGTTGCGGCCATTCCTCCTGGTAGTTGTGTACCGAATTGAAATCTTTAATCTGGAGTACGAGAAAGTCAAAATTTGGAAATACAACAGTTAATCTGGAAATTCTCCTGTTCTTAATAAATTACAAATTATCATCTCATTATTTTAGTGACGTGTTAATCTATCGTGTGAAGTTTAGCAGTATGCACAAGAGAACGTATCATCTTTCAGTATTATATACCTGTCATCGTCCTTCAGGCCACATAGAACTGTTGTGGCAGCTGATTCTGTCAATATTATCGACACAATCATATTATTACGAAATATGAGTCAAGTCAACATAGTTATTAATTACATGTTCATTTGATTCTGGTTCATGATTATGTTATGCATCATATTCTGTCAGAAAATCTGCGGTAGTCACAATACCTAGTAGAAATGTGAAATGGTGGTTGAGATGCCATTTCTGGCTCAAATTAGCGACTTTGACATGGTCTTAAATCCAATCGCAACTCTTCGCTAAAAATAACAACTCACCACTAATACCAGATATCTTGTAGCCACTTTAGTTCATTTGAACAAGCTTGAGCACAACCTTCGGTTGGATTTAGGCATTCAGCTCCTCAATCTTCATTGGCAAACAAAAATCTCCTGGTGATATTGATTTGACCCTATGCCTGCAGATGTAAATATTGCGTTGCTGATGCTCATTGTTAACTCTATGCCTGCAGGGTTGAGTAGGAGGATCTCCCCCCTAGATCGGAACCAAAGGATTGCGGATGGTGAACATTTTTAAGTTGTAGTGATTTGTTCCTATTGTGATCTAAAATCGTGAAGGTTAGCACCTTCACCATGAATCATTGCTCATTTATCTTGATCATATGAATTGTTGCCGAGAACAATTTGCGCCCAGTTTTTTGGTCATCCAGAATAAATAAACGAAAGCTGAGCTTCCTATCAAAAAATGGGGAATTTTGGTTGGGATTAATAAATCCATTCGAGGGGTATTTGACTATAGGTCGCTACGCTAACCATATCTCATTGATGGGCTGATGTGGTTAATGTAAATGTACAAGATTGATTGGTCAAATGGGTTCTCCTATTCGATGTCCTATTGGACACTTTGTGCGTCAAAAGGTCCGTCGGCTGGCCCACTTAGACGTTGCGTGCAGCGCTCCTCCGACCGATTTCCTTTTGTTCGTTTCTGGTTATTTGGTTTTCTGTAAAAAAAAAACGGCTGCTGGATTTCTGTTAGATTAAAAAATATATTATTATAATATTAAAAAATCTTCAACAATTAGAAATGTCACAAAATTGAATTTTATTCACAGATTTTTAAAGATGTTGCGGTTTTCAGAAAATGTTCAAGAATTTTAAAAATTCCTGTTTATTTTATAAAATGTTCACAGAATTTATAATTTTTTTTGAATTTTTGAAAAAGTCCGTGTATTTTAAAAAATGATAACGGTTTTAGGAAATGTTTGCAAATTTTTAAATGTTATGAATTTTAAAAGGTAGAAAGTAGAAAAAGGAAAAAAATAAAAAAAGGAAAGAAAAGAAGAAAAACGAAAAACCAAAGGAAAACAAAAAACTGGAAGTAAAAAAAGCTGGGAATAAAACCGAAAAGCAAAAACAACAAAAGCCCCAAAGAAAACTTTTGAGAACCAAAGAAACAAGGCATCGAAAAAATTGGCATATGTGCCGGGCCCTGAGCAAGCTGCAGACAATTTGAAACAATAAGCGTCAAAGAGGGATTTCCTGGCCAAATGCCCCTGAAATGATGAAGTGACTGATATATGAACAATTACTTGAGAATTAATTTCGGCCCTAGTTAAGGCCCCTTTGAACGAAGATTTTTTCCTTGTAGAATCTGAGCAACATGGTGAGATTTTGTACGTGTCCACTCGGAACAAAGAAAAAACCTCCTATGAAACCATATTTAACATTTAAAGTTAAAACGAAAAATAAAGCTGAAGTGTCGTTGGACAACGTGAAAACTTCATATACTCTCTCTAAAATCACATAACTTTTATGTGAAGCATCCAAAAAGCAGGGACAGATAACTTCTCCATTCCGAGAATCTTATAGATTCAAACAGAAGTCCATCAAAATTATGGTGTCTTTCAAGTGATGCAGTGCAGTGTCTTGCAGTCAAACGAGCAAGCCCAGATACCTATGATGCTGTTGTGTGTGCAAAAATATTCACAAGTCAGAATGAAACATTTGGCCGGTGATTGTTACTGAAAATTCACTGGAAACTAGTAGTATATCTATGATGATGTTGTGTGTGAAAAAATAGTTCACAATTTGGAAAGAAACATTGGTCGGTGATTGTTACTGAACATTCACTGGAAACTAGATTAATCCAACTCTTTTGGACTTTGATCACCTGAGGGCAGTGACTAAATGTCGTTGAGTTCGACGACACATTCAGATACTCATGTTGACGGCCCTCGCTAATCTCGCTTCTCCGGCATCGACATTGTGACACCTATGCTTATTCTGTCAGCACTAATTTTTAAACATCACGAGAGCCATGCCGCTGCGCGATTAGCATGAGCCCCAAAGCTAGATTAGCATCTTCGGAAGGCTGCCGAAGATGAAGACAAGACGGCAGGGGGAAGGGGTTAAGTTCACGGGTCTCGAATGTGTCGCCTTCTCGTGAAGCCTGTAAATTGTCAGCTGATCTAATATGAATCTAAGATGATCTCAAGTAGCAGAATATAGTCTGAAGAAATGGGATCATGGTATAGTGGAGAATCCACCATGTATGTATATAGTGGCAGGAATATAACTTGCTTCCATCTTTAGCTCTATTGTGCAGGTCTCTGTGCTATGCTGTGCTATAACTGAATGTGTCTTAGTGCTGTACTGTGCTTTGCAGATGTGTAAGTAGTTTAGAATTACACACTAAATGTCAATGGTGAAATCCTATTGAATACTTACACTGAATGTCAGTATAAATTAAACAGTTAACTGAATTCTGCATGTCAAATTAAATTTGAGTAAATGTGGAGGATCATGTTACTGATAGAGTGCCTTGTCATTGCTAGGTTTGTGTTTAACTGCAAGTGCATTATGACTGTCAATCCATTTGCATGTCACTAAGCATGTAAATGAAACTGATTCTCTGAGGAAAAATGCATTTAAATGCTTGCTGAATTCTTGACATCTAGTTTAAGGATCTTGGAAGTGTCGCCTTCACCTTCTTGTGAAGGCCGTAAAGGGTTAGCTGATCTAAGATGAATCTAAGATTGTCTCGAGTAGCAGAATATACTTTGAAGAAATGGGATCATTGTCTAGTGGAGAATCCACCATGTATATAGTGGCATGAATATAATTTGCCGCCAGCTGTCGATGATACCGCATTAATCTTTACATTATTCTTCTGGAATACTTGTCATGTCATAAACTACATTGAGAAAATTCTTCAGATAATTTGACAGGCACCATGAGCACTTCGTATTGCCAACTCTGGAGAGAACTACATAAAAGTGCACTACTGGTGCTGCCAATTTTCAGATTTAATACAACTTCAGTTCAGATTTCTTTCTCGTGTAATCGGATCGAGTTCGAACATAATTAATCGTTGGATTTTGGTCTCCAAGCTAGATACCATGCATGCACAATCGCAGATTTCTTTTGATTTGATACATTGGGAGACTTTGTTCCAACGGCTCACAGGGATCGATCACACTTATTCGTTAGCTCGTAGTTGCCGTGTGTGCAATGATGATCTTTCGTATATTTACTTCCCCCCGTGTCATTCTGTAGGTCGTTTTCGAGGTCGACATGGTCTTGAAACTATCATTTTATCTCTCAGTTCATGTGAAAATATGTCGCTTTAAATAAAACAGAGTATGCACCATGAATTGTGCTTCATGATAGATATAGTTATAAAATAGAGTATGCATTATGAAGTCTGAAAATATGTTACTCAGATTTTGGTGTTCTTTATATTAATTGTCAAACGTAAAAATGTTTGATCAGCACAGCTTCTAAACCACATATATTCTAATACAATGTGTAAGTATATGCTGAGGCCATCGCCAGCCTACCAGTTTGGCCTGAGTGATCTCTTTCGCATCAATTATGTCGATATGTTCTTTACATTTACTTCACGGATCTATCAAATTGTCAGCTGATCTAATATGAATCTAAGATGATCTCAAGTAGCAGAATATAGTCTGAAGAAATGGGATCATGGTATAGTGGAGAATCCACCATGTATGTATATAGTGGCACGAATATAACTTGCTTCCAGCTGTGGATGATATTTTAGGGTTATTCCTCTGGAATTGTTGGGTCACGCGCGTTGAAACGATGATTCCGCGTCGTCCGTATTCATGACGTACAGGTTCGTAAAACAACATGTTCACGTCCCCGCGTAGCTAAACGAGTTTTTTTTTTTTTTGAGGATATAGCTAAACGAGTTTTACGAACGAGTCGCGTTAACGCCACCGCATTAATTCCGCAGTTTATTTATTTATATATAATTCCTGGCGATTGATTAGATGAGCGATTTCCGTCCTAGCCAGGTACGTACAAAGGTCCGCGCTGAGGCGCGTCGTGCGTGACTAGCTAGCTACCTACCTACGCGTATGTAGTTTCGAAAAGAAAAAAAAAATAGCTACATGCGCGTATGTATCGATGCAGCGCTATTTTTTTTTTAACACAGTACAAACGCAAATCGATCCTCGCAAACACGAACATACACTCACCCCTATGAACGCACATACACACACCCTATCTTTATGAGTACCTCCAAGATACCGAGCCGGCTCAACATCTTCAGATTGACGAACTCACCATAGGCGCCTCGTAGTCGACGGGAACGTCTTCTCCCACTGAACGAACATCGCCGGAAAGTCTGAAATAAATTCAGAAAAATGCGAGCCCCAGTGCCAAGTCTAGGACTTGAAACCCTGATGGGCTGGGGATACCACTGTCCTCCTAATCATCCAACCACAAGTTGGTTCGCATCGATGTAGTGCTAGCTAGGTGAATATAATGCATCCATTACGCCAACTAATAATCCATTTTCTTTTCCTACTTCTCCTCTCACAACCGCCGCAATTCACGCCAACGCCCACAAACCCCAACAAACCGGAAATGTCTACTACATTGTTTATGTCATGTGCGGCAGGTGAAAGGGCATTTATGTCCCTACTTGTTTTTGGCGCTAATGACAACATGATTGTTGGTCTAACCATGTGCTTGAGCTGTACACAGTGCCGCCGGATCATTAAAGGAAAGCGTTGATGGTTGAGAAAAGTCCACATTTTAACTCCGAACTAATCACCCGGTTTGATTTACAACACTGAACTACGAAACCGGTCGAAATACACCCCCAACTAACCACGAGGTTAAAAACTCAACCTTGGTCTTGGTTTTGCTTCGGTTAAGCGGTTTTGACTATGTTGACTGCTGACAGGGCACCACCACGTCAGCTTTGACCCCTTAAGAAAAAAAAAAACTCCCTTCTCTCCTTCCGTGCCGACCATCTCCTACTCATCCTCGGGAGGCTCGGATACAGCGGCTCTGTCCACGCCGTCTCTAGCCCGCCCATCCCATTCTCGGAGAGGCCACGGGTACTGACGCCCGTGGCGACAATGGAGGTCACGCTCGCGGCGGCAACGGAGGCCCCCGATGCTTCGTTCCCCCAGATGTGGTGCCGTGCAGCAACAACATAGGAGCGCACCAGATCACCCCCATTGGTGGCCGCCCCCAATCTCCCTGCCCGGAGCGGCGCGGACGAGGCCCCAACCTCCTCCCCCCGGTAACCTCATTTCCCGGAGCAGCTTGGGTGACGGCCGGATGCTGTGGGTCGGTGGATGGCGGGCATGACTCCTTGCCGAGCGGCACGGGCGACGGCCGGATCCGCTTCCTCCTCTCTCCATCCTCACCACCTGTAGATTAGAGTAGTCACTAGAGAGACAGGGACGGGCGACATGCGATGGGCGACGCCGACAGAAGGAGCGGTGCTCTTCCTCTGCGTGCATCAGCGTGTGGCGGGAGAAGACCTTCCTGAGCGCGACGGTGGTGAGGTGCAGCGCCGCCCTTCGTCCGTCTTCGGCGGCGAAAGATGTGGAGGTCCTCGGGGGCGGCGGCTCTGGTGGGGTAGGCGGCTAGGGGCCCGTGTCCCAGGCGGCCAGTGGCGGAGGTAGAGGGTGGCCAGGGTGGGCCGTGGCCCACCCTGAGATTTGGAAATAGCTAATATACCATAGAAGAAAGGCTAACAAAATAAAATAAATGTATGTGTACAATACCACTGATGGCCCACCCTGGCCCAGTGGGCTAGGTCCGCCACTGCAGGCGGCAGAGATGCAGCGGCTGGATGAGATGGCTCACAGGTACACTAGGGATGGCAGCGGGAGTCTCTCGTGCATTCGCAGGAGGTGGTCGGCAGGGAAGGAGAGGAGGGAGTTTTTTCTTTCCTTTTTTTTCATATAAGGGGTCAAAGTTGACATGGCGGTGCCCAGTCAGCAGTCAGCATAGTCAAAACTGCTTGACCGAAGCAAAACCAAGACCAAGGTTGAGTTTTGAACCTCATGATTAGTTGGGGGTGTATTTCGACCGATTTCGTAGTTCAGGGTTGTAAATCAAACCGAGTGGTTAGTTCAAGGTTGAAATGTGGACTTTTCTCTTGATGGTTAGATACCCCTCCATTTTGAAAAGGGAAAAGAGGCGGTTCAACATCTCATTTTATACTTTAATTGAGTCCCTTAGGGCAACCACACTATTAAGAGGGGGTGCGCCTCGGAAAGTAAGTCAGAATCAACTACACGTACACGTGAATCCATACACATACTGCACGTCAAACTTGAGTGAGAGAGGGCTAAGAAATGCCATGTTATAATCTGGGAATAGGGGACCCGGAGCCTCCGGGGCAAGATCCTAGCTGAGGTAAACCTTCCGTTTCAGCCCGGATGCTGCCCGGAGCCTCCGTCCCTCCTCCGAGGTAGTCTTCGCGTCTGGTGCAAAGCTTCCGTTTTGCCCGGACCCTGACAGGATGGTGGCCGGAGCCTCCGTGACCCGGACCTTCCGGACCTCGGGCTCCCAGTGCATAAAGGGCAGATCTGCCTACCACCTATATAAGGCCCCCTTCTTCCCCATGAAGATGTGCCGACTCCATTCTCTATCCTCCATTGATTTGAACTCCATTTCTTCGAGATCTCCCTGCGTAGAGAAGGGACCTACCTAGCCAAGCGAGATAACATCATATTGTGATCGTCCCACCGGGCAGCCATGCGCCGTTGGCCACAAGACCGTCGAGAAGAAGGCTCCGGCACCGCCGCCCGCTTCTACCTCATCTCCTATGACCCCTCAGCCGCCCCCTTCTGAGAGAGGAGACAGGGACACAACAGGGTCTGGGAGGCGTAATGGCCCAACCAAGAAGATTGTCGGGCATGCGTTTGGCATGCATGTGTTTCCCGCTCGAAAGTTTCCTTACCAATTTCTCGCATTGTCTGTTCCCCGCCCAAAATTTTCTCACCCAATTTCTCACGCCATGTATTTCCCGCTTGATATCTCTCGCCCGAAAGTTTCCAACACAATTTCACGCGCTGTGTGTTTTTTCGTCTAAAATTTCATCGCCCAATTTCTCTTGCCATATGTTCCCCATTCGATATCTCCCGCCGAATTTCTCGTACCATATGTTTCCCGCCCGAAAATTTCCTGCTCAATTTGTCGTGTCATCTGTTTCCCCCCAAAAAAGTTCCCGCACAATTTTCTCGCGCCATGTGTTCCACCCCCTCCCCGGAAGGTTTGGCGCCGAATTTAGATTAAATAAGCAAGCTCCTCGCAAGTCAAACTGCACTGCTTGGGTTATTTTAGATTAAAAAGTCCAATAGTAATCTGGACCGGCTGAAAGCGCTCTCCCCGATCTTTTTTTTTTCCAACCGAGCATCCCCTTTCCATTAATTGCTTAACGGAAATACAAAGTTCACGACCATTACAAGCCAAATCAGGAGGAGGGGAAGAAGGGGAGGCGAGTTGGTGCATTGCCAGGAAACCCGCTATGAATGCTCGACATCGAAACATCCGTTACGGGGCGAAAACCTGACAACCCAAAGCAGTTCTATAAAAGAAGACAAAAGCCAGGCCCAACCAGCAACGAAGAAGGGAAACTACCCAGGCAACCCAACACATAGCACCAACGCTGTATTTCAAGGAAACAGACCACCAGAGCTATCTTAACCAAAAAGACATCTAAGCGACGAAATCACATTCCAGTGGCTTGTCCCGCGCCCAGCGCATCAGTCGCAGGCATCATCTGACGAGCGCTCTCCCCGATCTGGAGCCCTTTTCTGAAAGCGCCGGCTGACCTGACACCTACCACATTCCCCGTCCTCCTCCTTCACCAGGCAGGTAAATCTGAAGCTCCATCGACTTCACTGGGCAGATTCAAATCTGCGGCTCCATCGCCTGCCCTTGGCAGCAAGCGGCAAGGGGCTTGTCCAGGTACTACTAGCAACTATCAGTTTTTTTTCAGTGAAAATATCTTGTCTGGGATTCATAGATGTAGGTTGATTGCAGAAGGTCTTCTCCGTAGCTTCCGTTTGAGAAGCTGCTGGCTGACTGCAGCTTATGGGGATCTGCCATCTGCGTATTAATCATTGATTGGTTGCAGCTCTCTGTCAGATCAATTTACCACCAATTTGCAGCTAGCGACTGGGCTGTCAGGCGGCACATACTTGCGACAGGAGGGTCAAAATCAAAGTTACTGCTTTCTGTTTGCAACATATATATATACTAGTACAATGCACGTGCCATGCATGTGTAGATTTAAGGATCATTGTGAAATGTTGTATGATGGGAGGGATTGAAGGCATTTTTATTCAGTATATACAATCAGATTGTCGATATTTATTACGGTAACTTATTTTTTAAAGTAAGTCCATACACGCGCATTCATACAATGATTACGACATGTGTGAATTTTTTGACAAACCAAAAAAATGAGAAAAGATTTTTGGCACGAAGAGTACTGGTGCCTGAGAACCAAAGTGAATTTTAGAAAGTAATATACAGTAGCTATTTAGTTACAACACATATTAAGTTATTTTACTTGTCATTTCTGATAAATGCACCCTTCCGAGGCTGCATGTTGCATGCGTTTTTTTCTTCTCCCCCACCACGTTGCCTAGTAGTACTTGCCTGGTAGTAGCTTGCAAGTAGTACTTCACTGCAGGGCAGCACTTTTTTTTTCTCACGAGAGCCTGCCAGAGATTTTTCGGTAGCAGTGGCAAGTAGAAGAATCGCGAGCCTGCATGTACTCTCACGTCGCGAACCAATATGTTGTTGGATGGTTAGAGGGACAGTGGTATGTGGTTGGATAGTTAGAAGGACAGTGGTATCTCCAGCCCATCAGGGTTCAAATCCTGGTGCTCGCATTATTCCTGGATTTATTTCAGGATTTCCGGCGATGCGCTTTCAGTGGGAGGAGCCGTTCCCGTCGACGACGAGGCGCCTACGGTGACTTCGTAAATCTCAAGATGATATGCCGGCTCAGTCTCTCGGAGATGCTCATAGGGGTAGGGTGTGCGTGTGTGCGTTCATATGGATGAGTGTATGCGCATATGTATGAGCGCTTGCGTCTGTACTGATGTTAAAAAAAAATGTACTCTCACGGCCATCCACCGCGAATCCCTACATGGTGGGCCGTTAGATTAGAAAAAAAAAAGCCTTTCCGACGGGCTGTATGTGGCCACTCAGTCTATCTAAAGAAACCCTAAAAAAAAGTCTATCTAAAGCAATTGAATGTGAGTCGTTGGATTACAAAGATCCAACGGTCCATATAGCTTGATATTGGTATACTACATAGGAGTATATATATATAATATATATATATATATAATATATATATATATATATATATATATATATATATATATATATATATATTTATAGGTGAGTCATCTTAATTAATTTGTTTGATAGTATATTTACGGATACTACTTCATTACCTACCTGAGTAATTGGGGATTTGGATCTATATATGTAGTAGGCTCATACATACATAATGGATTTGCTTCTTGTTTCCAGGTTAAAACCGTTCCGGTCGCAAATAATGGAACGTGAAGCCAGTACTTGGCGAAGTGAGTTAAAGCAGATTTTAGCCGATGAAACCGCAGAGCCCAAGGCTCTGCCACTATCACTTTTGGAGGACATCACAGGTGATTTCTCTGATGATCAAGAGATTGGATGTGGTGGATTTGCAGTCGTTTATAAGGTAGTATCCACAGCGCCAGTGTTCCAATCTTAATAACGCTTGTTTTTGAAACTCAAACCAGTGCTATATATTCTAATAAGGCTCCGAAAGCAGGGGATACTTGGCGATAAAGCAGTCGCTGTGAAGAGGTTGTCCAAAGCTTATATGCATGAAACGGAATTTCACCGAGAGGTTCAATGCCTGATGCGGGCAAAGCACGAAAATGTGGTGAGATTTCTGGGATATTGTGCCGACACGCAAGGAAGTATGGAACGGTACAACGGAGAACTCATCATGTCAGATGTACGGCAAAGACTACTTTGCTTCGAGTATATACCTAAAGGGAGTCTTGATAAGTATATCATCGGTATGACCATGTGGCCTCTATTCTCTTTATTTCTTCATCCATATACTGCAAATTGTGTAATCTGTCATATACCATCTAGTATTCAATACTTAAGACAGCTTCTCCTCTCACCTTTATAGATGAAAATCGTGAGTGGGGAACATGCTATAAAATAATAAAAGGGATTTGTGAGGGTCTGCAGTACCTTCATGAGAATCATATTATTCACTTGGATCTGAAACCCGCCAATATACTGCTTGGGGATGATATGGCACCGAAAATAACGGATTTTGGCCTATCAAGACGCTTAGATGAAAATCAAAGCCGGGCGATTACCAAAACTATACCAGGAACATTGTAAGCTAGTTAATTCATCTTGAAAGCTCAGTATTTTGTGCTCTCAGATTTAATTGCACTCGGCTTGTAGATTAATCACCTTTTATATTTTCATGTAGGGGATATTTGGCACCAGAATGTTACGAAGGGGGTGTAATCGCATGCAACAGTGACTTGTATAGTCTTGGTGTTATTATCATAGAAATACTGACCGGACAGAAGGGCCATCAAGCTACTGAAGATGTAAGAACAATATATGCCATTGTTACAAAGATAAAAGCTCAATTTCTATTTTTGGCTAAGGATCAACATTAAAATATTTTCCATGCTTCTACTTGGCATATTCATTACATTTTAGTTTGAGATGTTACATAATATCATTTCTACAAGCATACTTGTAAAGTTACCATTTGCTATGTGAGGAATAAATAGAAACTTAAAAGGTGTACAAGTACCCCATGTCTGAAGGTAAAAGAGAACCAACCAGTGGTTGGATGGTTAGGAGGGTGCTTATATGTCTAGCCCACCACGGTTCAAACCTCGGGTTTAACACCCCAATGTCTCATTAAGGCGGAAGGTTCTTTCAATGAGAGCCAACTTCGGCAATTTTGTAGCTCTGCAACTCTGGTCTCCAGTCGGTGTTGCATGAATGTGTGTATGTGTAGTGGTGGGGTGTGTGTGTGTGCATTTATGTTGTCCCTAGTGTTAATACAAACATTAAAAGGACAGACCAATACATACAAAATCACATAGATTATCGTGTGCAAGAAGGATTTTACCTTAACTTACATGGTGATATACCCGACTAGAATTTGTTGGGACACGGTTTACTTGTTTTAGAGAACTTTTCTTGTTAGTTTAATGCCTGAATGTATGTGATCGATATATACTACCATATTTGAGTTTCGTATATAGAAAAATGGTGTTGATCCAATTCAAAAACTATACCTCACCACTGCAATTTTTCAGGTACTTAGGAGCTGGGGTAATAAGTTGGAGAGGTCACAACGAGACACACTATGCGAACAAATACAAGTATGCCATGAGATAGCTTTAGAGTGCACAGACTTCAATCCAAAGAAGAGACCAGTTAGTGCACAAAATATAATTGATAGGCTTCATGAAATGGAAAGCACACAGGTATGTTCAAAATTTGAGAGTTTATGTAATATTTTATTTAACTTCGAGTTGGTATAGATACCATAGATCCTTGCATTAGAACCATTTGAGAGCTGCTAGTGTTGGTGCTCAACGGTCAGGTCCAGGAGTCCCATGATACTGGCTGCTTTACTTGCACGCTCAATGTTTCGACACTAGAGCCTTTTTCTACATACCACCTTTGATCCTTTTACATACTACCTCTAAGAGCATCTCTAGCATACCCCTTAAAATCGCAAACTGTAAAACTGGGATACGGGTCGAAAAATATGCATTTTAAGGGTCCATTTTAGCTACGGCCGAACAGATACTGTAAAACAAATTGTAAAACTGGGATAAAGAGCTCCTTCCTCCAGTCCGGCCACCGCCGCCCCTTCCCCCAGCCGGCCGCGCTCAACCCCGTCGGCCGCGCCCCGTCGCCCGTCGGCCGTGCCCTGTCGCCCGTCGGCCGCGCCCTGTCCTTGCCGGTCGCGCCCCATCACCATGCCGGCCGCGCCCCGTCGCCCGCCGGCCACGCCCCGTTGCCTCCGCCGGCCGCGCCTTGCTCTATTGCCAGCCGCGCCGGCCGAGCCGTGCCCCTTTGCCTGCCGCGCCGGGAGGATTCCGGCGGCCAGGATGAGGTAATGGGAGGCCACGGCGATGTCGAGCTCGTCCAATTCGAACCGGCGGCGATCGATTGCGGCGTCTAGCGGCCCTTTCCGATGTGCGGTGATGAATTCCGGCGAGTTTAGGGCGGATTCCGGCAAACTCCGTGGCAGCGTGTTTGCTCCGACGAGGTTTGACTGGTATACGGGGCCCCTTCGGTTCGGCCTTCAAACCTCCAAATATAAGGGTTTCGGGTGTGCATTTTCGGTGGCCCTTAAAAATTTTACGGGTTGGACCACTTTTACGATTTCTGTTATGGACACTTTTTCGACCAAAACTGTAAAACGCAGGAATTATGCGGGTTTGACCACTTATACGGGGTCTGCTAGAGGTGCTCTAATACTTTTCTATAAAAATACTAGCTATGAACTTTTCAGTTCGTTTTAGTCAAACATTTTGAAGTTTCGTCATTGGCATTGTTGTTGGGGAACGTAGTAATTTCAAAAATTTCCTACGCACACACAGGATCATGGTGATGCATAGCAACGAGAGGGGAGAGTGTGTCCACGTACCCTCGTAGACCGAAAGCGGAAGCGTTAGCACAACGCGGTTGATGTAGTCGTACGTATTCACGATCCGACCGATCCAAGTACCGAACGCACGGCACCTCCGAGTTCAGCACACGTTCAACTCGATGACGTCCCGCGAGCTCCGATCCAGCAAAGCTTCACAGGAGAGTTTCGTCAGCACGACAGCATGGTGACGGTGATGATGATGCTACCGACACAGGGCTTCGCCTAAGCACCGCTACGATATGATCGAGGTGGATTATGGTGGAGGGGGGCACCGGACACGGCTAAGAGATCAATGATCAATTGTTGTCTATGGGGTGCCCCCTGGCCACGTATATAAATGATGGAGGGAGGAGGAGGCCGGCCCTCACAGGGCGCGCCCAAGGTGTGGAGTCCTACTAGGACTCCCTAGTCCTAGTAGGATTCCACCTCCCACATGGAATAGGAAAAGGGGAAGGGAGAAGGAGAAGGAAGGAAGGGGGTGCCCCCTTTCCCTAGTCCAATTCGGACCAGTCCATGGGGAAGGGGCACAGCCACCCTTGAGGCCTTTCTCTCCTTTCCCGTATGGCCCATTAAGGCCCAATACGAATTCCCGTAACTCTCCGGTACTCCGAAAAATACCCGAATCACTCGGAACCTTTCCGATGTCCGAATATAGCCTTCCAATATATCGATCTTTACCTCTCGACCATTTCGAGACTCCTCGTCATGTCCCCGATCTCATCCGGGACTCCGAAAAAACTTCGGTCATCAAATCACATAAACTCATAATACCGATCATCACCGAACTTTAAGCGTGCGGACCCTACGGGTTCGAGAACTATGTAGACATGACCGAGACACGTCTCCGGTCAATAACCAATAGCGGAACCTGGATGCTCATATTGCCTCCCACATATTCTACGAAGATCTTTATCGGTCAAACCGCATAACAACATACGTTGTTCCCTTTGTCATCGGTATGTTACTTGCCCGAGATTCGATCGTCGGTATCTCAATACCTAGTTCAATCTCGTTACCGGCAAGTCTCTTTACTCGTTCCGTAATATATCATCCCGCAACTAACTCATTAGTTACAATGCTTGCAAGGCTTATAGTGATGTGCATTACCGAGTGGGCCCAGAGATACCTCTCCGACAATCGAAGTGACAAATCCTAATCTCGAAATACGCCAACTCAACAAGTACCTTCGGAGACACCTGTAGAGCACCTTTATAATCACCCAGTTACGTTGTGACGCTTGGTAGCACACAAAGTGTTCCTCCGGTAAACGGGAGTTGCATAATCTCATAGTCATAGGAACATGTATAAGTCATGAAGAAAGCAATAGCAACATACTAAACGATCAAGTGCTAAGCTAACGGAATGGGTCAAGTCAATCACATCATTCTTCTAATGATGTGATCCCGTTAATCAAATGACAACTCATGTCTATGGTTAGGAAACATAACCATCTTTGATTAACGAGCTAGTCAAGTAGAGGCATACTAGTGACACTTTATTTTGTCTATGTATTCACACATTATCAAGTTTCCGGTTAATACAATTCTAGCATGAATAATAAACATTTATCATGACATAAGGAAATAAAATAATAACTTTATTATTGCCTCTAGGGCATATTTCCTTCAGTCTCCCACTTGCACTAGAGTCAATAATCTAGTTCACATCGCCATGTGATTTAACACCAATAGTTCACATCACCATGTGATTAACACCCATAGTTCACATCGCTATGTGACCAACACTCAAAGGGTTTACTAGAGTCAATAATCTAGTTCACATCGCCATGTGTTTAACACCCAAAGAGTACTAAGGTGTGATCAAGTTTTTCTTGTGAGAGAAGTTTAGTCAACGGGTCTGCCACATTCAGATCCGTATGTATTTTGCAAATTTCTATGTTTACAATGCTTTGCACGGAGCTACTCTAGCTAATTGCTGCCACTTTCAATATGTATCCAGATTGAGACTCTGAATCTTCTGGATCGGTGTAAAAGCTTGCATCGATGTAACCTTTTACGACGAACTCTTTTATCACCTCCATAACCGAGAAATATTTCCTTAGTCCTCTTAGGTAACTAAGGATAACTTTGACCGCTATCCAGTGATCCATTCCTGGATCACTATCGTACCTCCTTGCTAAACTCATAGCAAGGCACACAACTGGTCTGGTACATAGCATGGCATACTTTATAGAATCTATGACTGAGGCATAGGGAATGACTTTCATTCTCTTTCTATCTTCTGCCGTGGTCGGGTTTTGAGTCTTACTCAATTTTACACCTTGTAACACAGGCAAGAACTCCTTCTTTGACTGATCCATTTTGAACTTCTTCAAAATCTTGTCAAGGTATGTGCTTTGTGAAAGTCCTATTAAGCATCTCGATCTATCCCTATAGATCTTGATGCTCAATACTTAAGCAGCTTCACCGAGGTCATTTTTATTGAAAAATTCTTATTCAAGTATCCTTTTATGCTATCCAGAAATTCTATATCATTTCCAATATAATATCAGAAATGCTACAGAGCTCCCACTCACTTTCTTGTAAATACAGGCTTCACCGTAAGTCTGTATAAAACCATATGCTTTGATCACTTCATCAAAGCGTATATTCCAACTCCGAGATGCTTGCACCAGTCCATAGATGGATCGCTGGAGCTTGCATATTTTGTCAGCACCTTTAGAATTGACAAAACCTTCTGGTTGCATCATATACAACTTCTTCTTTAAAAATTCCATTAAGGAATGTAGTTTTTGACATCCATTTGCCAGATTTCATAAAATGCGGCAATTGCTAACATGATTCGGACAGACTTAAGCATCGATACGAGTGAGAAAATCTCATCGTAGTCAACACCTTGAACTTGTCGAAAACCTTTTGCGACAATTCGAGCTTTGTAGATAGAAACACTACTATCAGCGTCTGTCTTCCTCTTGAAGATCCATTTATTCTCAATGGCTTGCCGATCATCGGGCAAGTCAACCAAAGTCCATACTTTGTTCTCATACATGGATCCTATCTCAGATTTTATGGCCTCAAGCCATTTATCGGAATCTGGGCTCATCATCGCTTCCTCATAGTTCGTAGGTTCGTCATGGTCTAGTAACATGATTTCCAGATCAGGATTACCGTACCACTCTGGTGCGGAACGTACTCTTGTTGACCTACGAGGTTCTGTAGTAACTTGATCTAAAGCTTCATGATCATCATCATTAGCTTCCTCACTAATTGATGTAGGCATCACTGGAACTGATTTCTGTGGTGAACTACTTTCCAATTTGGGAGAAGGTACAATTACCTCATCAAGTTCTACTTTCCTCCCACTCACTTCTTTCGAGAGAAACTCTTTCTCTAGAAAAGATTCATTCTTAGCAACAAAGATCTTGCCTTTGGACCTGTGATAGAAAGTGTACCCAACAGTTTCTTTTGGGTATCCTATGAAGACGCACTTCTCCGATTTGGGTTCGAGCTTATCAGGCTGAAGCTTTTTCCCATAAGCATCGCAGCCCCAAACTTTAAGAAACGACAGCTTAGGTTTCTTGCCAAACCACAGTTCATACGGTGTCGTCTCAACGGATTTAGATGGTGCCCTATTAAACGTGAATGCAGCTGTCTCTAATGCATAACCCCAAAACGATAGTGGTAAATCGGTAAGAGACATCATAGATCGCACCATATCTAATAAAGTACGGTTACGACATTCGGACACACCATTACGCTGTGGTGTTCCAGGTGGCATGAGTTGCGAAACTATTCCACATTTTAAATGAAGACCAAACTCGTAACTCAAATATTTGCCTCCGCGATCAGATCGTAGAAACTTTATTTTCTTATTACGATGATTTTCTACTTCACTCTGAAATTCTTTGAACTTTTCAAACGTTTCAGACTTGTGTTTCATTAAGTAGATATACCCATATCTGCTCAAATCATCTGTGAAGGTCAGAAAATAACGATACCCGCCGCGAGCCTCAATACTCATCGGACCGCATACATCGGTATGTATTATTTCCAATAAGTCCGTAGCTCGCTCCATTGTTCCGGAGAAAGAAGTTTTAGTCATCTTGCCCATGAGGCATGGTTCGCAAGCATCAAATGATTCATAATCAAGTGATTCCAAAAGTCCATCAGTATGGAGTTTCTTCATACGCTTTACACCAATATGACCTAAACGGCAGTGCCACAAATAAGTTGCACTATCATTACTAACTTTGCATCTTTTGGTTTCAATATTATGAATATGTGTATCACTACGATCGAGATTCAATAAACCATTTACATTGGGTGTATGACCATAGAAGGTTTTTATTCATGTAAACAGAACAACAATTATTCTCTGACTTAAATGAATAACCGTATTGCAATAAACATGATCCAATCATATTCATGCTCAACGCAAACACCAAATAACATTTATTTTACAATAAACATGATCCAATAATATTCATGCTCAACGCAAACACCAAATAACATTTATTTAGGTTCAACACTAATCCCGAAAATAGAGGGAGTGTGCGATGGTGATCTTATCAACCTTGGAATCACTTCCAACACACATCGTCACCTCGTCATTAACTAGTCTCTGTTCATTTTGCAACTCCTGTTTCAAGTTACTAATGTTAGCAACTGAACCAGTATCAAATACCCAGGGGCTACTATGAACACTAGTAAAATACACATCAATAACATGTATATCAAATATACTTTTGTTCACTTTGCCATCCTTCTTATCCGCCAAATACTTGGGGCAGTTCCACTTCCAGTGACCAGTCCCTTTGCAGTAGAAGCACTCAGTTTCAGACTTAGGTCCAGACTTGGGCTTCTTCCCGGGAGTAGCAACTTGCTTGCTATTCTTCTTGAAGTTCCCCTTCTTTCCTTTGCCCTTTTCTTGAAACTAGTGGTTTTGTTAACCATCAACACTGGATGCTCTTTCTTGATTTCTACCTTCGTTGATTTCAGCATCACGAAGAGCTCGGGAATCATTTTTGTCATCCCTTGCATATTATAGTTCATCACGAAGTTTCAGTAACTTGGTGATAGTGACTAGAGAATTCTGTCAATTACTATCTTATCCGGAAGATCAACTCCCACTTGATTCAAGTAACTGTAGTACTCAGACATTCTGAGCACATGCTCACTGATTGAGCTATTCTCCTCCATCTTGTAGGCAAAGTACTTGTCAGAGGTCTCATACCTCTCGACACGGGCATGAGTCTGAAATACCAATTTCATCTCTTTGGAACATCTCATATGCTCTGTGGCGTTCAAAACGTTTTTGAAGTCCCGATTCTAAGCCGTAAATCATGGCGCACTAAACTATCAAGTAGTCATCACATTGGGATTGCTAAACGTTCATAACGTTTGCATCTGCTCCTGCAATAGGTCTGTCACCTAGCGGTGCATCTAGGACATAATTCTTCTGTGCAGCAATGAGGATAATCCTCAGATCACGGAACCAGTTCGCATCATTGCTACTATCATCTTTCAACTTAGTTTTCTCTAGGAACATATCAAAAAAAAAACAGGGGAGCTATACGCGAGCTATTGATCTACAACATAATTTGCAAATACTACCAGGACTAAGTTCATGATAAATTAAAGTTCAATTAATCATATTACTCAAGAACTCCCACTTAGATAGACATCTCCCAAATCATCTAATTGATCACGTGATCCAAATCAACTAAACCATAACCGATCATCACGTGAAATGGAGTAGTTTTCAATTGTGAACATCACTATGTTGATCATATCTACTATATGATTCACGCTCGACCTTTCGGTCTCAGTGTTCCGAGGCCATATCTGCATATGCTAGGCTCGTCAAGTTTAACCCGAGTGTTCTGCGTGTGCAAAACTGGCTTGCACCCGTTGTAGATGAACGTTGAGCTTATCACACCCGATCATCACGTTGTGTCTCGGCACGGCGAACTTTGGCAACGGTGCATACTCAGGGAGAACACTTTTACCTTGAAATTTAGTGAGAGATCATCTTATAATGCTACCGTCAAACAAAGCAAAATAAGATGCATAAAGGATAAACATCACATGCAATCAATATAAGTGATATGATATGGCCATCATCATCTTGTGCTTGTGATCTCCATCTCCGAAGCACCGTCATGATCACCATCGTCACTGGCGCGACACCTTGATCTTCATCGTAGCATCGTTGTCGTCTCACCAACTATTGCTTCTACGACTATCGCTACGGCTTAATGATAAAGTAAAGCAATTACAGGGCGATTGCATTGCATACAATAAAGCGACAACCATATGGCTCCTGCCAGTTGCCGATAACTCAGTTACAAAACATGATCATCTCATACAATAAAATATAGCATCATGTCTTGACCATATCACATCACAACATGCCCTGCAAAAATAAGTTTGACGTCCTCTACTTTGTTGTTGCAAGTTTTACGTGGCTGCTACGGGCTGAGCAAGAACCGTTCTTAC
This sequence comes from Thinopyrum elongatum, assembly GCA_011799875.1. Lineage (NCBI taxonomy): Eukaryota > Viridiplantae > Streptophyta > Magnoliopsida > Poales > Poaceae > Thinopyrum > Thinopyrum elongatum. The sequence goes on along the minus strand of CM022298.1, from coordinate 17,677,499 downwards.
CTACACATCAAAACCACAACGATAGTTCGTCAAGTTAGTGCTGTTTTAACCTTCACAAGGACCGGGTGTAGCCACACTCGATTCAACTAAAGTTGGAGAAACTGACACCCGCTAGTCACCTGTGTGCAAAGCACGGCGGTAAAACCAGTCTCGCGTAAGCGTACGCGTAATGTCGGTCCGGGCCGCTTCATCCAACAATACCGCCGAACCAAAGTGTGACATGCTGGTAAGCAGTATGACTTGTATCGCCCACAACTCACTTGTGTTCTACTCGTGTATATAACATCTACGCATAAAACCAGGCTCTGATGCCACTGTTGGGGAACGTAGTAATTTCAAAAAATTTCTACGCACACACAGGATCATGGTGATGCATAGCAACGAGAGGGGAGAGTGTGTCCACGTACCCTCGTAGACCGAAAGCGGAAGCGTTAGCACAACGCGGTTGATGTAGTCGTACGTCTTCACGATCCGACCGATCCAAGTACCGAACGCACGGCACCTCCGAGTTCAGCACACGTTCAACTCGATGACGTCCCGCGAGCTCCGATCCAGCAAAGCTTCACAGGAGAGTTTCGTCAGCACGACGGCGTGGTGACGGTGATGATGATGCTACCAATACAGGGCTTCGCCTAAGCATCGCTACGATATGATCGAGGTGGATTATGGTGGAGGGGGGCACCGCACATGGCTAAGAGATCAATGATCAATTGTTGTCTATGGGGTGCCCCCTGGCCACGTATATAAAGGATGGAGGGAGGAGGAGGCCGGCCCTCACAGGGCGCGCCCAAGGTGTGGAGTCCTACTAGGACTTCCTAGTCCTAGTAGGATTCCACCTCCCACATGGAATAGGAAAAGGGGAAGGGAGAAGGAGAAGGAAGGAAGGGGGCGCCCCCTTTCCCTAGTCCAATTCGGATCAGTCCATGGGGAAGGGGCGCAGCCACCCTTGAGGCCTTTCTCTCCTTTCCCGTATGGCCCATTAAGGCCCAATACGAATTCTCGTAACTCTCCGGTACTCCGAAAAATACCCGAATCACTCGGAACCTTTCCGATGTCCGAATATAGCCTTCCAATATATCGATCTTTACCTCTCGACCATTTCGAGACTCCTCGTCATGTCCCCGATCTCATCCGGGACTCCGAAAAAACTTCGGTCATCAAATCACATAAACTCATAATACCGATCGTCACCGAACTTTAAGCGTGCGGACCCTACGGGTTCGAGAACTATGTAGACATGACCGAGACACGTCTCCGGTCAATAACCAATAGCGGAACCTGGATGCTCATATTGCCTCCCACATATTCTACGAAGATCTTTATCGGTCAAACCGCATAACAACATACGTTGTTCCCTTTGTCATCGGTATGTTACTTGCCCGAGATTCGATCGTCGGTATCTCAATACCTAGTTCAATCTCGTTACCGGCAAGTCTCTTTACTTGTTCCGTAATACATCATCCCGCAACTAACTCATTAGTTACAATGCTTGCAAGGCTTATAGTGATGTGCATTACCGAGTGGGCCCAGAGATACCTCTCCGACAATCGAAGTGACAAATCCTAATCTCGAAATACGCCAACTCAACAAGTACCTTCGGAGACACCTGTAGAGCACCTTTATAATCACCCAGTTACGTTGTGACGTTTGGTAGCACACAAAGTGTTCCTCCGGTAAACGGGAGTTGCATAATCTCATAGTCATAAGAACATGTATAAGTCATGAAGAAAGCAATTGCAACATACTAAACGATCAAGTGCTAAGCTAACGGAATGGGTCAAGTCAATCACATCATTCTCCTAATGATGTGATCCCGTTAATCAAATGACAACTCATGTCTATGGTTAGAAAACATAACCATCTTTGATTAACGAGCTAGTCAAGTAGAGGCATATTAGTGACACTCTATTTTGTCTATGTATTCACACATGTATCAAGTTTCCGGTTAATACAATTCTAGCATGAATAATAAACATTTATCATGACATAAGGAAATAAAATAATAACTTTATTATTGCCTCTAGGGCATATTTCCTTCAATTGTATCTGCCGTTTGGCGTTGTTCTGGCCGCTTGGCCCTTCTTCTATGAAATGATGATACATTTCCGTGGTGTATCCTAGAAAAAAAAGTTTCATCATCAATATAGACATAATTGGCAAAAATGATAACAACAAATTAATAATACTAAATACATTATGAGATACATTTTTATAATGTTGAATTAGTTTTATCTGAGACAACATACTCCCTTCATTCGGAAATACATGATGTTTAGATTTGTGCATAGTTCCAAAGTGCAACTTTAATGGCTATCGCTTTACCTTTTTCTATGAGTACACAAGTGTAAAATTATGAAAATTGTACATTATGAAACTATCTTCATTGAGAAAGCCTAGAAAATTTGTTGTTTTCCTAAAAACGTGCTACTATGCCGCAGATTAAAACAAACCCAGTCGTGAACTCAGGACATGGGCTGGTGGAGACAGGCTGCCCCTTCATGCGCAGGACAATGATGCATTATTCGAGAAGGCATGGCGCTCGGAAGCGCACTCCCTCTCCCCCAAGATGATGTACCTCAAGGTCTGGCCAATCTCGGCGCATGACCTCATTCCAGGGGAGAAGGGACGGGCCCTTGGGGCCACCATCGTCAAGATACAGATGGGCGATCAGATCCAGTGGACAAGGCTAGGGCACCCGAAGGGGTCGGCGAACCCAACGTGGAACGAGGAGTTCACGTTCATAGCCAGTGAGCCGTTTGAGGACCCGCTGGTGCTGACGGTGGAAGAGCGAGTGGCCGCCGACCGTGATGAACCCATCGGCCATGTGATCATCACCGTACGTGACCCGCATCGTGCCGTCCAAATGGTACAGACTGTCGCGCGGGATTACCGTGGACGAGGCGACAACGACTAGCAAGAAGAAGGAGTCAACCATCCGCCTCACGATGAGCCTAGAGACGGCGTAGTGGCAAACCACGTACGTCCTGGACAAGTCGACGCACTAGAGCAGCGACTTGCCGTCGGCTGAGCCTTCAGACCCGTCTGCCCTGCAATGAGCAGACAGTTCTCCTTTTTTTTTTTAAGAACAGTTCTCCTTTCTTTGATTCCGAGTTAATATATAAGTATACCCGGTGGCGGAGGCAGGATTGATTTTCAGGTGTGGCGGAGTTTATAAAGGAGTAAGACATGTTTTATACACCTATGCAAGAGCTCACTAGAATACTAGATATATATTGTGTTTGGAAAATACAACCAAAATCCTAAAGTTAAGTGTTAGCACTTAAAATACACCACTAGTTGGATGACTGATCACCAATTTATCATGTATATTTACTAGATGGACATAAAGATAATCTAAATAACATAGAAACCGTCGATAAATCATGAATTTGTAAGTAGTAGGATAGAATCAAAGAAAGCACATTATTATACAAGTGAAGATAGTCAAAGAATACGTACCCATAAATCCATAATGAAGCTGTACTTTCATTAAGAAGACCGTGATAATGTTGGGGCTCTTCTTTTTCTCGTTGTCCAGCGTTCAGCTATCTCAAAAAATCAATGAACATTAGCTAAGTTCGAGCTGCTAGTGTGACTTGCTTTGGTAAAAATACTCTTTAAATGTATGTAACAAAATTACAAGAGGAAACTAATCAATTAATCATTCAACAATAGGAGAGCACTAGAATAGACCGAATAGTGAAGCATATTTCAGTCGACCCCAACAAAAGTTACCTTGAGTTGTGTAATTGCTCTTCTTCTTCGGCGCCATCTACATATAGCGTACTGACCCTCATGACCTCGCCGGTCGTCGTCTCACCATTCACGGCCACGGCTCGCCTCGCTAGCCGATGACCGACAACCACCGTGCCCGAGTGCCCGTGCGTCCAGTATCATCAGTATGTGCCCTGCCGCCTCCGCACACGATCGCGAGTAGAGGAGCAGTCATGATCACTAGGGTTTGGCGGGGGTAATTGTTAGTTTTACTAATGTGCATACGTGCAGTCAAGTTAGAACCTACAAGCCCATTACATCAGGCTACGGCCCATCAGCAATCAGGCCGTGTAGGCACACACATCTTAGCTCAAATCTTTATACACGTGGTGTATAGGAGTTTACCAGTATAATTACATAGTATATACAGCAAATTTCCCTTTTAAAATCTACAGTAAATTGTTGGTATGGCAGACGCCAATCCACGCCAGATTGCTGGCTTCGCCCGACCATTCGGATCCTTGCACGGGAGTTGTTAAAATATATGTGTCAAATATATATGTATGAGTTGTGCTACGGTTGGACTTGTAATTAGCTGAAAGTGCAACTAATTCTCAGATGGTTTTGGTAATTCATAACAACATATACATCATTGAACTAATGCCTACTCAAATAATATTTCAGAAAAATGTAATCTAGATATGGCTATGAGATGTGAATGTGGACCCCTCAAATGCAAAGGACAAAGCATTGGCAAAAGCTTCAAGACTCTATATTTTTGGTTAAGTGATCAAAGATCACAATGAGTCCATAGGAAAGTCTATACTATTAAAAGGGGATGAGGTTTTGATCATGAATCATTTGCTCAAAGTGCTTCGAGATATTACTTCAAAATCCTCAGCCACACCCTCATTTTCCTATCTGTCCAAAACCCTAAAGCCTATCTCGGTCCCACCGATAAACTCATACCCGGACCCACCGAGATACACTTGACAGGACCACTGCCTAAACCCTAGCGAGTCGGTCTCACCGAGATGACATTCGGTCCCACCGAAGTGCGCTTGCCAACCTTCTGTTACCTATCGACTTCACTTCGGAATTTCTGAGTGGTTTCGATCGGTGTCACCGAAGCGTGGAAAGTGCTTAGGTCATCACCCATCGGTCCCTCCGAGTTGTTTCATCCGGTCTCACCGAAAAGCCTAAAGTTCAAACCTTTTGCACTAGTCGGTCTCACCGAGTGATTTCACTCGGTCCCACCGAGTTATGCATAAAGGTGTGTCACGGTTAGATTTTTTTATGCTGCCTATATATACCCTGCCCATTCCACCAATTCTCAGAGAGAGCAACCACAACGAAGCTACCAATTCCCATATCATTTTTCTGAGATAGAACCACCTACACTTGTGTTGAAATCAAGGGGATTCCACTCCAATCTTTGATCCTTGATTTCTAGCCCCCTCAAGTTGCTTTTCACTTCAATCATTCTCCTACTACCATGCCAAATCTGTGAGAGAGTGATTGAGTGTTGAGGAGACTATCTTTTGAAGCACAAGAGCAAAGAGTTCATCGTCAACAATAATATCTATTACCTTTTAGAGAATGATGTCTCCTAGATTGGCTAGGTGTCACTTGGGAGTCTCCAAAGATTATGGAGTTGAACCAAGAGTTTGTAAGGGCAAGGAGATTGTCTACTTCGTGAAGATCTACACGAGTGAGGCTAGTCCTTCATAGGTGGAGCCCTCCATGGACTCATGCATCCATTACCCTCCATGGGTTGAAGTCTCCATCAATGTGGATGTACGATAGCACCACCAATCGGAACCACGCCAAAAATCACCGTGTCTTCATTGCGTTTGATTTTCTCCGACCCCTCCTTTACGTTCATATGTAAAGTCTTTACTTTTCTCTGCCTACTATCTAGACTTGCATGTGTAGGGTGTAATAATACTTGTGTGAATTGCTAAAACTTGCCAAGAACTAAAATTGGGAAAAGGCTAAGTTTTTATTTGGTCAAGTAGTCTAATCACCCGCCTCTAGACCTACTTGCGATCCTACAAGTGGCATCAGAGCTTTGGCGTCTATTGCTTTGGTTTAAACACCAAAGAGAGTATGGTGTCTAATGAGAGAAATTATCATCGTAGAGGTCCTTACTTTGATGGCACAAACTTTGCTAGTTGAAAGCATAAGATAAAAATGCATGTTCTTGGTCATAATCCCGTTGTTTGGGCTGTTGTTCGTGTTGTCTTGCAAGGTGACTACTTTGAGGATGGAAAAGAATCAGATCATGAAGCAACCGCGAAAGAATTGAAGATGTTACAATACAATGCTCAAGCATGTGACATACTCTTCAACGGTTTGTGTCCCGAGGAGTTCAACAAGATTAGCCGCCTTGAGAATGCAAAAAAATTTGGGATACTTTGGTTGATATGCATGAAGGTACCGAGTCCATCAAGGAATCCAAGTTGGATGTGCTCCAAAGTCAACTTGACAAGTGTAGGAGATATGCCCTAGAGGCAATAATAAATGTTATTATTTATCTCCATGTTCGTAATTATGTTTATATTCCATGCTATAACTGCTATGGTTCTTGAGTCTACAATAACCACGAGGCTTGGAGGAAAAGTCATATGCACGTGTGGATAATAAACGGTAAAATGTATTCCTAGTCTGGCCTCCAAGACTAGCTCAAGTGTTGCATGATGGTTCTGTTTTCCTGATCATGGGCATGACTATGCCTACAACTTTGAGGACCCAATGTCAGAAGAACACTTGTGTTGAATCGACCGGATTGATGTTATGCTATGAGATACATTCGTCACAAGTTAATGATTAATAACACAAAGAAAGTCAATGTTTGCATAATTCCTTAGACCATGAGAGTATGGCATTCCTTCACACTTGCTTAATGAACTTTGGGGTTTGTTAAACGTCATCCGTAATAGGGTGGCTATTACGACGGCTTACAGGTTCATGGAAAAGTATGACAAGGAACTAAATAGCTCAAGATTGGGATTTGCTCCTCCGACGATGGGGAGATGTTCTTTGGGCCCTCTCGGTGTTACGGTATCCATCATCGTCTGGCCAGGCACATCATGATTTGATCATGGGGATACCGGGAACGCGGGAACGAGAAAAAAAGAACAAAGCAGGTAACGAGGTAACTGGCATAGTGACAAAGTTGTTGATTCACGGGGATGCCATTAAATCTCACCTCGGGTTTTTGCAACATATCGCGAAGCAACAGGAATAGCACACGGAAACTACAGGTTCACTCGAATATTCATTTGTGTGGGCGTAGGGATCAATATGGATGTCCACGGTTCCGCTATTGATCATCGATTGGAAAGTGTTCCGGTCATGTCTATACATCACCGAACGTACAGCGTCACACGCTTAAGGGTCATCTATCTGCTGAATACTAGACAGGGAGTTTGAGAGAAAGTCACCAAAAAAGTTTCGGAGACACTGGAATAGTTCCAGAGAGAAAGTCGACGAAAAAGTTTCGGAGACGACAGAAGTTTCAGTCTGAAAACCAGAAACGTCCTGGAGAAAATTCATCATATGAAAATGTTTCGGATCGCATCCAAAATTTTTTAGGGGGTGCCAGAATTCTTCTGGGCCTTCGGGATTTTTTTTGGATTTATCTGACACTGAAAATATCTTGTCATGAATAGTGGTGTGAATAGTGGCAGCACTATTAGGGTACAACTACTTCTTTGGAGTTTTGTTCCAAAAGTCAAAGGTTCTAGAAGCAAGACAGGGGGAGGTGGAGCCCCCCTCACAAGGAGGGCCACCAAGTGTGGCTAGTGATACGTCTCCAACGTATTTATAATTTTTTATTGTTCCATGCTATTATATTATCTAATTTAGATGTTTTATATGCATTAATATGCTATTTTATATTATTTTTGGGACTAACCTATTAACCTAGAGCCCAGTGCCAGTTTCTGTTTTTTCCTTGTTTTTGAGCTTCGCAGAAAAGGAATACTAAACGGAGTCCAAACGGAATAAAACTTCACGATGATTTTTCTTAGACCAGAAGACACCCAGGAGACTTGGAGTGCAAGTCAGAAGAGCCACGAGGCAGCGACAAGGGTGGAGGGCGCGCCCCCTACCTTGTGGGCCCCTCGGTGACCCCCTGGCCTAGATCTTCCTCCTATACATTTGCAAATATTCGCAAACCATCAGAATCATCCACGAAAACACTTTTCCATCATATTAGTTTCCGATATACTATTTTGCAATCTTTTATTTTCAGATCTATAAATAAAAAAACCCAAAAATATTTTATCTTTTGTTTATCTATCTCTATCAGATCTCACTTTTGCAAGTGACCGTGAAGGGATTGACAACCCCTTTATCGCGTTGGGTGCAAGTGTTTGATTGTTTGTGCAGGTATTGGTGATTTTCGCATTCTTCTCCTACTGGATTGATACCTTGGTTCTCAAACTGAGGGAAATACTTATCTCTACTTTGCTGCATCACCCTTTCCTCTTCAAGGGAAAAACCAACGCAAGCTAAAGAAGTAGCAGCCAGCCATGGGGAGCTCCTCCATGGAGCTCCACTTGCCACCCCAATTTTGCCCTTATGAAGGACATATTTTGTGGGCATTTTGGTATTTTCAAGTGCCCTCTACCCCTTGGACTTGGCCTATAAATAGAGGTGGAGAGAGGTCTTCATTCTCATTCAAGTTTTCTCTCAACACATGCCATGCAATGATCTGGCTTTCTTCTCTCCCTCACATGAAATAGTTTCATAGCCGAAAGGCTATCTAGTCTTCGGTAGGGCCTAGTTCTGGGCTGCGAAGCCCTGCTGGATAGCTGACATCGTATGTGTGCGACCTGGTAGAGAGGTCGTAGTTTTGATCTTAGTTCGAGAGTGCCTCTCGAAGGGCTGTCTGAGTGACTGTCCGAGCTTCTGAGAGAGCCTCCCGAAGGGCTGTCCGAGTGACCGTCCGAGATTCTGAGAGTGTCTCCCGAAGGGCTGTCCGGGGGACTATCCGAGGTTCTATCTAAGATCCTCCCGAAGGGCTGTCTGAGGGACCGCCTGAGGGGCTTTCTGAGGGAGTACATCCTCGTGGTTCGGAGGTTGTAAAATCCTAGCTGCGGGGATCTGCACCGACGATCTTCGCCAACTCTACTTCCGCTGTGCGACGAGTTGGTAACGATCAGATCAAAACCTTGTATGCATCTTCATAGTGGTCCTGGGCTGGTGCGTAGGTCAGAATTTTTTTGTTTTCTGTCGCGTTACCCTACGGTGGCATCATGAGCCGTGCTATGCGTAGATGCAGGTTACGATCTAGAATACATAAGATGTATGGGTGTTACACAATATAATTTTGTGGTAAATGAGTTCTATTGCTGAAAATTATTTGTGCGGGTAGTAGATGAAATCTATTACCCGATGTTCTTGTTGCTTCCCTTGAATTTGCGTAGTCCTGATCTTGACGGCATGGTGGAATCTTACAAAGTTCTGGCAATCCGTGATCCTTCCATGCTGCTGCTGAGTATACTGGTTGACAGCTAACAATTCTTTAGGTTCAACCATAGTTAAAGAAAGTTGGATATTTCGCAGACTAAAGGGTAATGCAGATATGTTCTGCATGGGGTTCTTGCGTATGACGAAGTTCAGTATGGGGATCGAGATTTTTTATCTCGTGTTCCATACGCCCCGCAAAGTTAATCTAGCGACTTGAATAATCATACTTGATGATAAACATTGGTAGTTGTGGTTTAAGTCAAAACCTTAGAGGCCACGTAAAATAAAACCTTGTATGAACCGATTAGAGGCGTCTAACTTGGTTTTGTAGGATGTACATATGATGTGGTATAGTCTTCTTTTTTTAAACAAAACACCACCCACTTTATTCATTAGATAAAATAGATACATCGTCTGTGAGGAAATTTACAATTTCATTCAGCGGTTCCTCAAACCAATCATTAGTCACAGAAAATCTCGCTAACCTAGCTAGTTCGTCAGCTACCTTATTTGCTTCTCTATTACAATGTTCAAACCTAGAAATAATAAAACCACAAGCGAGATGATAACAATCATCGAAGATTGCGGCCGCTGCGCTCGCATGACATCCTCCATTGTTCATTGCCTCGATGACCTCCAAATTGTCTGAATTGATGTGGTATAGTCTTTGTCATATTTAATTTGATTATGTATGAGATGACTATATGATGTAAATTGATTAACATGACCTATGTGTCATGATTTGGCATGATGGCTGGAGCCATATGATTGCAACTTTAATGACCTGCATGTCAACCTTATGTAATGCACTAATTTCATTAGCTATAGAGATAGCAATATTATCGGTTACATCGACAGAGTGGTGGCAATCCTCACGAAGGTGGACACCGACACAAATGCCGAATACAAAGAAAATAAAGACTTCTTCGTCAGAAAGGGCTATACAATATCATGCTATTATGAATTGCCTGAGATGTGTATCCCTTATGATGCACCTTTTTGATTGCGCGGTAGTCCCTTTTTATTAGGGTGATCTCTCACTTAAAATATCAAATAATTAGTGTTCCCCCAAGTGTACCACGTCACGGCACCTATCTCTTCGGGGTATCACATGATCTCCATGGGTACGAACGATTAGAGAAGTGTGAGGCGGGTGAGTTGAGACCTCGCAGTGAGATCACTTGGTTGTCTTGATGTTCCGGAGGATCGTCCTGAGCTCAGAACATGCCCATCGAAAGATGAACAAGAGTCACATAGAGATGTGATCGGCAAGTTTGCCTACCTATTGGGGTTCGCACCATCAGTGTTTATCTCGTTCAATGGAGTTGAATGGAAATGCGGGTCTTGTATCACTCATAATCAATTATGAGAGATATTGATTTGAGTGGGAGCGCACTTTAGAATTAATTTATTTAATTCTTAGTGAAATTAATTATGGACATTGTCTAAGTGTTATATGCATAATAGTTGTAGAATATTGTCTCGCATTTCCACATTTCCTATTAAAATTGAATAGCTGCATTATATCTGGTTAAAGCTTTACGATTGGTAATGTAATGTGTGGATTGTCCTCAAGAAGTGTCGAGAAGGACTTTGTCCTATCGCATGCTTTCGGTATGCTCCCGCTAATGCTATGGATGATGTGACTCTCGTCCAGAATTCTGTTACAATCAAGTGCAATATGTTTGTTTTCATGAGACCCGAACTTCAAAAGTTGGGATAGTTATGCGATATTTATGGAACTAAAAATTAGTTTCAGACACAAACAAAGGCTAAAATATATGAGATATTGATACGTCTCCAACGTATCTATAATTTTTTATTGTTCCATGCTATTATATTATCTGTTTTGGATGTTTTATATGCATTAATATGCTATTTTATATTATTTTTGGAACTAACCTATTAACCTAGAGCCCAGTGCCAGTTTCTATTTTTTCCTTGTTTTTGAGCTTCGCAGAAAAGGAATACTAAACGGAGTCCAAACGTAATAAAATTTCACGATGATATTTCTTGGACCAGAAGACACCCAGGAGACTTGGAGTGCAAGTCAGAAGAGCCACGAGGCGGCGACAAGGGTGGAGGGCGCGCCTGGGGGGTAGGGCGCACCCCCTACCTTGTGGGCCCCTCGGTGACCCCCTGACCTAGATCTTCCTCCTATATATTTGCAAATATTCCCAAACCACCAGAAGCATCCACGAAAACACTTTTCCACCGCCACAACCTTCTGTTCCCGTGAGATCCCATCTCGGGGCCTTTTCCGGCATCCTGTCGGAGGGGGATTCGATCACGGAGGGCATCTACATCAACCCTATTACCCTTCCGATGAAGCGTGAGTAGTCCACCACAGACCTACGGGTCCATAGCTAGTAGCTAGATGGCTTCTTCTCTCTCTTTGATTCTCAATACCATGTTCTCCTCGATGTTCTTGGAGATCTATCCGATGTAATACTCTTTTGCGGTGTGTTTGTCGAGACCCGATGAATTGTGGATTTATGATCATCTTATCTGTGAATATTATTTGAATCTCCTCTGAATTCTTATATGCATGATTTGGTATCTTTGTATTTCTCTTCGAATTATCGGTTTGGTTTGGCCAACTAGATTGGTTTTTCTTGCAATGGGAGAGGTGCTTAGCTTTGGGTTCAATCTTGCGTGATTTCACCCAGTGACAAAGTAGGGGTAGTGAGACACGTATTGCATTGTTGCCATCAAGGATAAAAAGATGGGGTTTTCATCATATTGTTTGAGTTTATCCCTCTACATCATGTCATCTTACTTAATGCGTTACTCTGTTCTTTATGAACTTAATACTCTAGATGCAGGCAGAAGTTGGTCGATGTGTGGAGTAATAGTAGTAGATGCAGGCAGGAGTCGGTCTACTTGATACGGACGTGATGCCTATATTGCATAATCATTGCCTTGGATATCGTCATAACTTTGCGCTTTTCTATCAATTGCTCGACAGTAATTTGTTCACCCACCGTATTATTTGCCTTCATGAGAGAAGCCTCTAGTGAAACTTATGGCCCCCGGGTCTATTTTCCATCATATTAGTTTCCGATCTACTATTTTGCAATCTTTTATTTTCAGATCTATAAATCAAAAAACACAAAAATATTTTATCTTTTGTTTATCTATCTCTATCAGATCTGACTTTTGCAAGTGACCGTGAAGGGATTGACAACCCCTTTATCGCGTTGGGTGCAAGTGTTTGATTGTTTGTGCAGGTATTGGTTATTTGCGCGTTCTTCTCCTACTGGATTGATACCTTGCTTCTCAAACTGAGGGAAATACTTATCTCTACTTTGCTGCATCACCCTTTCCTCTTCAAGGGAAAAACCAACGCAAGCTAAAGAAGTAGCAGGAAGGATTTCTGGCGCCGTTGCCGAGGAGATCTACGCCAAGTCAAGACATACCAAGTACCCATCCTAAAACTCTCATCTCTTGCATTACATTATTCGCCATTCGCCTCTTGTTTTCCTCTCCCCCACTTCTAAAATGATTTTCGAAAAGATTCGCCCTTCTTCCGTTCGTCTTTTCGTTTGCTTTTTGTTTGCTCGTGTGTTAGATTGCTTGCTTTGTCACGATGACTCAAGAGAATACCAAATTGTGTGACTTTTCCAATACTAATAATAATGATTTTATTAGTACTCCGATTGCTCCCGCCACTAGTGCAGAATCTTGTGAAAATAATACCGCTTTGCTGAATCTTGTTATGAAAGATCAATTTTCTGGCCTTCCTAGTGAAGATGCCGCATCCCATCTAAACAATTTCGTTGATTTGTATGATATGCAAAAGAAGAAAGATGTGGATAATGATATTGTTAAATTGAAGCTATTTCTGTTCTCACTATGAGATCGTGCTAAAACTTGGTTTTCATCTTTGCCTAAAAATAGTATTGATTCATGGAATAAGTGTAAAGATGCTTTTATTTCCAAGTATTTTCCTCCTGCTAAGATCATCTCCCTTAGGAACGAGATTATGAATTTTAAGCAACTTGATCATGAACATGTTGCACAATCTTGGGAGAGGATGAAATTGATGATACGAAATTGCCCTACTCATGGTTTAAATTTATGGCTGATCATACAAAAAAATTATGCTGGATTGAATTTTGCTTCTAGAAATCTTTTAGATTCGGCCGCTGGAGGTACTTTTATGGAAATTACTTTAGGAGAAGCTAGTAAACTCCTAGATAATATTATGGTTAATTATTCTTATTGGGACATCGAAAGATCTTCTACTAGTAAAAAAGTGCATGCAATTGAAGAAATTAATGTTTTGAGTGGAAAGATGGATGAGCTTATGAAATTATTTTCTACCAAGAGTGCTCCTATTGATCCTAATGATATGCCTTTGTCTACCTTGATTGAGAATAATAATGGATCTATGGATGTGAATTTTGTTGGTAGGAACAATTTTGGTAATAACGCGTATAGAGGCAATTTTAATCCTAGGCCGTTTCCTAGTAGTTCCTCTAATAATTATGGTAATCCCTACCACAATTCTTATGGAAATTACAATAAGATGTCCTCTGATTTTGATAATAGTGTTAAAGAATTTATGATTTCGCAGAAAAGTTTTAATGCTTTGGTTTAAGAAAAATTGCTTAAGATGGATGATTTGGCTAGGAACGTGGATAGAATTTCTCTTGATATTGATTCTTTGAAAATTAGATCTATTCCACCCAAGCATGATATTAATGAGTCTCTGAAAGCTATGAGAATTTCCATTGATGAGTGTGAAGAAATAACCGCTAAGATGCGTGCTAAACGAGATTGGTTTGTAAAAGCGTGTTCTTCTATTTTTTGTGAAAATAATGATGAAGATCTTAAAGTGATTTATGTGACTCCTATTGAATCTTTGTTTTCCAATATAAATCTTGATAAAGATGGGACTGGAGATGAGTCAACTTTAGTTAAAAGGCGTCCCAATGATTCGGAGTTTATAGATCTAGATGCAAAAATTGATAAAAGTGGGATTGGAGAGGTCAAGACTTTAAGTAGCAATGAACCCACTCTTTTGGATTTCAAGGATTTTAATTATGATAATTGTTCTTTAATAGATTGTATTCCCTTGTTGCAATCCATGTTGAATTCTCCTCATGCTTATAATCAAAATAAAGCTTTTACTAAACATATCGTTGATGCTATGATGAAATCTTTTGAAGAAAAGCTTGAATTGGAAGTTTCTATCCCTAGAAAACTTTATGATGAGTGGGAACCTACTATTAAGATTAATATTAAAGATTATGAGGGCCATGCTTTGTGTGATTTGGGTGCTAGCGTTTCCACGATCCCAAAAACTTTATGTGATGTGCTAGGTTTCCGTGAATTTGATGATTTTTCTTTAAATTTGCATCTTGCGGATTCCACTATTAAGAAACCTATGGGAAGGATTAATGATGTTCTTATTATTGCAAATAGTAATTATGTGCCCGTAGATTTCATTGTTCTTGATATAGATTGCAATCCTACATGTCCTATTATTCCTGGTAGACCTTTCCTTAGAACGATTGGTGCAATTATTGATATGAAAGAAGGAAACATTAGATTTCAATTTACGTTAAGGAAGGGCATGGAACACTTTCATAGAAAGAAAATTAAGTTGCCATATGAATCTATTATGAGAGCTACTTATGGATTGCATACCAAAGATGACAATACCTAGATCTATGTTTTATGCCTAGCTAAGGGCGTTAAACAATAGCGCTTGTTGGGAGGCAACCCAATTTTATTTTTGTTATTGTTTTTTTTTGGTTCTGTTTTTCAATAAATAATTCATCTAGCCTCTGGTTAGATGTGTTTTTGTGTTTTAATTAATGTTTGTGCCAAGTAAGACCTTTGGGGTGGCTTACGGTGATAGTTGATTTGATCTTGCTGAAAAACAGAAACTTTTGTGTCTAGTCACAGAATTGTTTAAATTCACTGGAGCGTGGAAAAACCCTGAATTGTTTTACACAAAATTGATATACAAATTGCCTGTGTTGTTCTAATTTTTCAGAATTTTTGGAGTTACATAATTATTCGAAGTATTCAGATTGCTACAGAGTGTTCTGTTTTTGACAGATTCTGTTTTCTTTGTGTTGTTTGCTTATTTTGATGAATCTATGGGTAGTATCGGGGGGTATGAACCATGGAGAAGTTGGAATACAGTAGATATTACACCAATATAAATAAAGAATGAGTTCACAACAGTACCATAAAGTGGTGATTTATTTTCTTATACTAACGGATCTCGTAAGATTTTCTGTTGAGTTTTGTGTTGTGAAGTTTTCAAGTTTTGGGTAAGGCTTTGATGGACTATGGAATAAGGAGTGGCAAGAGCCTAAGCTTGGGGATGCCCAAGGAACACCAAGGTAATATTCAAGGATAACCAAGAGCCTAATCTTGGGGATGCCCCGGAAGGCATCCCCTCTTTCGTCTTCGTCTATCGGTAACTTTACTTGAGGCTATATTTTTATTCACCACATGATATGTGTTTTGCTTGGAGCATCTTGTATGATTTGAGTCTTTTCTTTTTAGTTTGCCACAATCATACTTGCTGTACACACCTTTTGAGAGGGACACGCATGAATCGTGATTTATTAGAATACTCTATGTGCTTCAGTTATATCTTTTGATCTAGGCAATTTTGCTCTAGTGCTTCACTTATATCTTTTTAGAGCACGGCGGTGGCTTTATTTTATAGAAATTATTGAACTCTCATGCTTCACTTATATTCTTTTGAGACTCTCTAAACAGCGTGGTAATTTGCTTAGGTTATGAATTTAGTCCTAATATGATAGGCATCCAAGAGGGATATAATAAAAACTTTCATATAAAGTGCATTGAATACTATGAGAAGTTTGATTCCTTATGATTGTTTTGAGATATGAGGATGGTGATATTAGAGTGATGCTAGTGGAGTAATTGTGTATTGTAGAAATACTTGTGTTGAGGTTTGTGATTCCCGTAGCATGCACGTATGGTGAACCGTTATGTAACGAAGTCGGAGCATGATTTATTCTCTTGATTGTCATCCTTTGTGTGGAGGTCGGGTGCGCGCGATGGTTAACTCCTACCAACCTATCCCCTAGTAGCATGCGTATAGTACTTTGTTTCGATAGCTAATAAATTTTCACAATAAGTATGTGAGTTCTTTATGACTAATGTTGAGCCCATGGATTATATGCATTCTCACCCTTCCACCATTGCTAGCCTCTCTAGTACCGCACAACTTTCGCTGGTGCATTACACCCACCATATATCCTTCCTCAAAACAGCCACCATACCTACCTATTATGGCATTTCCATAGCCATTCCGAGATATATTTCCATGCAACTTCCACCGTTCCGTTTATTATGACACGCATCATCATTGTCATATTGGTTTGCATGATCATGTAGTTGACATAGTATTTGTGGCAAAGACACCGTTCATAATTTTCATACATGTCACTCTTGAGTCATTACACATCCCGGTACACCGCCGGAGGCATTCATATAGAGTCATATTTTGTTGTAATTCTTGAGTTGTAAGTAAATAAAAGTGTGATGATCATCATTATTAGAGCATTGTCCCATGTGAGGAAAGGATGATGGAAGCTATGATTCCCTCACAACTTGGGATGAGTCTCCGGACTTTATAAAAAATAAAAGAGGCCAAAGAAGCCCACAAAAAAAAATAAAAGAGGCCAAGAAGCCCACCAAAAAAAATGAGAGAAAAAGAGAGAAGGGGCAATGTTACTATCCTTTTTCCACACTTGTGCTTCAAAGTAGCACCATGATCTTCATGATAGAGAGTCTCCTATGCTGTCACTTTCATATACTAGTGGGAATTTTTCGTTATAGAACTTGGATTGTATATTCCAATGATGGGCTTCCTCAAATTGCCCTAGGTCTTCGTGAGCAAGCATGTTGGATGCACACCCACTTAGTTTCTTTTTGAGCTTTCATAAACTTATAGCTCTAGTGCATCTGTTGCATGGCAATCCCTACTCACTCACATTGATATCTATTGATGGGCATCTCCATAGCCCGTTGATACGCCTAGTTGATGTGAGACTATCTCCTTCTTTTTGTCTTCTCCACAACCACCATATTCTATTCCACCTATAGTGCTATGTCCATGGCTCACGCTCATGTATTGCGTAAAAGTTGAAAAGTTTTGAGAACATTAAAAGTATGAAACAATTGCTTGGCTTGTCATCGGGGTTGTGCATGATTTGAATATTTTGTGTGATGAAGATGGAGCATAGCCAGACTATATGATTTTGTAGGGATAGCTTTCTTTGGCCATGTTATTTTGAGAAGACATGATTGCTTTATTAGTATGCTTGAAGTATTATCATTTTTATGTCAATATTAAACTTTTGTTTTGAATCTTATGGATCTGAACATTCATGCCACAATAAAGAGAATTACATGGATAAATATGTTAGGTAGCATTCCACATCAAAAATTCTGTTTTTATCATTTACCTACTCGAGGACGAGCAGGAATTAAGCTTGGGGATGCTTGATACGTCTCCAACGTATCTATATTTTTTTATTGTTCCATGCTATTATATTATCTGTTTTGGATGTTTTATACGCATTAATATGCTATTTTATATTATTTTTGGGACTAACCTATTAACCTAGAGCCCAGTTCCAATTTCTGTTTTTTCCTTGTTTTTGAGCTTCGCAGAAAAGGAATACTAAACGGAGTCCAAACGGAATAAAACTTCACAATGATTTTTCTTGGACCAGAAGACACCCAGGAGACATGGAGTGCAAGTCAGAAGAGCCATGAGGCGGCGACAAGGGTGGAGGGCGCGCCCAGGGGGGTAGGGCATGCCCCCTACCTTGTGGGCCCCTCGGTGACCCCCTGACCTAGATCTTCCTCCTATATATTTGCAAATATTCCCAAACCACCAGAAGCATCCACGAAAACACTTTTCCACCGCCGCAACCTTCTGTTCCTGTGAGATCCCATCTTGGGGCCTTTTCTGGCATCCTGCCAGAGGGGGATTCGATCACGGAGGGCATCTACATCAACCCTATTACCCTTCCGATGAAGCGTGAGTAGTCCACCATAGACCTACGGGTTCATAGCTAGTAGCTAGATGGCTTCTTCTCTCTCTTTGATTCTCAATACCATGTTGTCCTCGATGTTCTTGGAGATCTATCCGATGTAATACTCTTTTGCGATGTGTTTGTTGAAACCCGATGAATTGTGGATTTATGATCAGCTTATCTATGAATATTATTTGAATCTCCTTTGAATTCTTATATGCATGATTTGGTATCTTTGTATTTCTCTTCGAATTATCGGTTTGGTTTGGCCAACTAGGTTGGTTTTTCTTGCAATGGGAGAGGTGCTTAGCTTTGGGTTCAATCTTGCGTGATTTCACCCAGTGACAAAGTAGGGGTAGCGAGACACGTATTGCATTGTTGCCATCGAGGATAAAAAGATGGGGTTTTCATCATATTGTTTGAGTTTATCCCTCTACATCACGTCATCTTACTTAATGCGTTACTCTGTTCTTTCTGAACTTAATACTCTAGATGCAGGCAGGAGTCGATCGATTTGTGGAGTAATAGTAGTAGATGCAGGCAGGAGTCGGTCTACTTGATACGGACGTGATGCCTATATTGCATAATCATTGCCTTGGATATCGTCATAACTTTGCGCTTTTCTATCAATTGCTCGACAGTAATTTGTTCACCCACCGTATTATTTGCCTTCATGCGAGAAGCCTCTAGTGAAACCTATGGCCCCCGGGTCTATTTTCCATCATATTAGTTTCCGATCTACTATTTTGCAATCTTTTATTTTCAGATCTATAAATCAAAAAACCCAAAAATATTTTATCTTTTGTTTATCTATCTCTATCAGATCTGACTTTTGCAAGTGACCGTGAAGGGATTGACAACCCCTTTATCGCGTTGGGTGCAAGTGTTTGATTGTTTGTGCAGGTATTGGTGATTTGTGCGTTCTTCTCCTACTGGATTGATACCTTGGTTCTCAAACTGAGGGAAATACTTATCTCTACTTTGCTGCATCACCCTTTCCTCTTCAAGGGAAAAACCAATGCAAGCTAAAGAAGTAGCAGATATCCAAAGAAATGTTTGTTTGTAAAGTATTAGTGAAGTGTTCACTGTGCATTTTACTGATAAGAGAGGGATGCAGCAGAACGCCTGTCATGTGATGAAGGTGAATAAAACAACAACTTAAAGAGAAAGGAAATGTCCAAAGGGTGTCAGTAAGACTTACATGCCTAGGAAGTCCGGGGCTGACGCCACTCTTAAAGTTGGGTGCTTCTTCTGAGAGTAGGAGAAATATTAAAAGTAAAGCTATTAGAAGTATAAAGGCAAAAAGAAAGAAGACTGGAATGTCCAGCTCAGGTATGAATGTCATACAAGTTATAGATGTATGGAAGGCTAGTCAAAGATATAATTGTTGGGAATTATGATTAAACATGGTAACCACTGATTCTTGGGTACTGTGATTAAAAGTTGATCACAGGGATATCCGCTCGATTGCATTCTATTGCGACTCGATGCAAGAACTACTACGGCCTAAAAGGCTTGCCAGTAATGAGGTTTAGATACACGCTGAGAACAAAGTAAAAGTTATTGTACCTTTCATCGGTGTATTGCCTCTGTATTTATTTTCATAATTTCTTTTTTGGAGTTTCATACACTCTAGCCCATTGCATAAAGTATGTTGCAAGAAAGTTGTTCATAAGAGAATAATTATTGTTCGGTGTTATGAATAACATAAGGGCCATACTTTCATTATGAATGAGATATATGTTATGAATATCGATAGTAATATAATACATCCATTGTAGGAGATATGCCCTAGAGGCAATAATAAATGTTATTATTTATCTCCATGTTCATAATTAGGTTTATATTTCGTGCTATAACAGCTATGGTTCTCGAGTCTGCAATAACAGGAGACTTGGAGGGAAACTCATATGCATGTGTAGAATAATAAACGGTAAAATGTATTCCTAGTCTGGCCTCTAAGACTAGCTCAAGTGTTGCATGATGGTTCTGTTTTCCTGATCATGGGCATGACTATGTCGGCTACTTTGAGAGCACAATGCTAGGAGAACACTTGTGTTGAATCGACTCGATTGATGACATGCTATGAGATACATTCGTCATAAGTTAATGGTTAATAACACAGAGAAAGTTAATGTTTGCATGATTCCTTAGACCATGAGAGTATCGAGTTCCTTCATGCTTGACTCATGAACTTTGGGGTTTGTTAAACGTCATCCGTAACTGGGTGGCTATTACGGCGGCTTACGGGTTCATGGGAAAGTATGACAAGAGACTTGATAGCTCAAGATTGGGATTTGCTCCTCCGACGATGGAGAGATATCTCTGGGCCCTCTCAGTGTTACGGTATCCATCATCGTCTGGCCAGACACAATGTTATTTGATCACAGGGATGCCGGAACACGGGAACGAGAAAAGAGAACAAAACCGGTAACGAGGTAACTGGCATAGTGAACAAGTTGTTGATTCACGGGAATGCCGATAAATCTCACCTCGGGTATTTGTAACATATCACGAAGCAACAGGAATAGCACACGGCAACTGGAGGTTCACTCGAATATTTATTCGTGTGGGTATAGGGGTCAATATGGGTGTCCACGGCTCCGATGTTGATCATTGATCGAAAAGTGTTCCGGCCATGTCTATACTTCACCGAACCTATAGGGTCACACACTTAAGGGTCATCATTC
The DNA here is from genome assembly GCA_011799875.1 of Thinopyrum elongatum. Classification (NCBI taxonomy): domain Eukaryota; kingdom Viridiplantae; phylum Streptophyta; class Magnoliopsida; order Poales; family Poaceae; genus Thinopyrum; species Thinopyrum elongatum. Next base: position 17,656,576 of record CM022298.1, on the reverse strand, counting down.
TGCTAAATACTAGACAGGGAGTCTGAGAGAAATTCACCAAAAAAGTTTCGAAGACAACGGAAAAGTTCCGGAGAGAGAACACCGGAATAGTTTCGGTAAAACCAAAAAGTTGTTTCGGAGTATACCATTAAGTCAAAATGGTTTCGGCACACACCTGGAAATTCTTGGAGGGTGCCAGAATTGTTCTAGGAACTTCTGGGATTTTTCCGGAGAAAAAACCCAAAATGTTCCGGAGCTGCCAGAACCGCTTTGGTTGCTTTTCGCAGATGAAAATCGCTAATCCAAAATTGTTTTGGAACGCGTCCAAAATTATTTTAGTGGGTACTGGAAATGTTCTAAGACCTACAGAAATATTTTCGAATTTAACGGTTGTGGAAAAATGTTTCCGTGAATTGTGAAAAGCACTTTATGGTTAGTTTATGGAAAGCCACCTTTTTGGGCTTTATCCCAAAATATCTTGGGGATGACATGGATGGATGAGAGCCACCCTACCCCTTGGGTTTTCCTATAAATAGAGGTGGAGAGGCACTCTCCACACTCACTCTTTCTCACATACATATGCCATTGCAATGATCTGGCTACTTCTCTCCCTCCCAGCAAAATAGTTTCGTAGAGCCGAAAGGTTGTCTGGGTTCCGGTACGAACTAGTTCTGGATGGCGAAGCCCTGCCGGATAGATAACACCGTATGTGTGTAACCCCAAAAAGGTCGTAATTTTGATCCTTTTGCCCGAGGGGCTGTTCGAGGGTCCTCCCGAAGGGCTGTCCGAGTGACCGTCCGAGTTTCGAGGGTCCTCCCGAAGGGCTGTCCGGGTGACCGTCCGAGTTTCGATGGTCCTCCCGAAGGGCTGTCCGAGTGACCATCTAAGTTTCGAGGGTCCTCCTGAAGGGCTGTCCGGGTGACCGTCCAAGTTTCGATGGTCCTCCCAAAGGGCTGTCCGCGACACCGTCTAAGGGACTGTCCGACCGCCTCTTGGAGGGCTGTTCGGGAGGCAGACGAGGGAGAACATCCTCGTGGTTGGGAGGTTGTAAAATCCTAGCTGTGGGGATCTGCACTGCCGATCATCATCGACTCTACTTCCACTGCGTACGAGTCGGTAACGAAAAGATCAAACCTTGTATGCAATCTCCATAGTGATCCTGGGCGTACTCGCAGTACCGGAAATTTTTGTTTTCTGCTGCGTTACCCTACATTGGCATCATGAGCCATGCTATGCATAGTTGCAGGTTGCGATCTAGAATACATTGAGATGTATGGGTATTGCATAATATTTTGCAGGAATCTATGGAAGAAGATATTGATGACACTGTGAGCTCATTAGATGAAGAAATTGAGGAGGAGGGTGAAGAACAAAAGGAGGAAGAGCAGATTGATCACCCGTGCCCACCTTCTGATGAGAGTAACTCTTTATCTCATACATTGTTTAATTTTCCTTCGTGCGTACCGAAGGATGAATGCTATGAAAATTGCTATGATCCCTTGGATTTGTCTGAAATATCCCTTTTTGATGAAATTGATGCTTGCTATTCTTGTGGCCATGATGCCAATTTGAATGATGCTTATGGAGATGAATTTGCTATAGTTCCTTATGTTAAGAATGAAATTGTTGCTATTGCAACCACACATGATAGTCCTATTATCTTTTTGAACTCTCCCAACTACACTATATCAGAGAAATTTGTGCTTATTAAGGATTATATTGATGGGTTGCGTTTTACTATTGCTCATGATGATTTTGATGAGTATAACATGCATGTGCTTGCTGCTCCTACTTGCAATTATTATGAGAGAGGAACTACATCTCTACCTCTCTACGTTTCCAACACGTTAAAATTGCAAGAAACTACCTATGCTATGCATTGGCCTTTACTTGATGTGCATGAATTGTTCTTTTATGACATGCCGATGCATAGGAAGAGAGTTAGACTTCGTCATTGCATGATATATGTTACTTTGTGCTCACTATTAAATTACAAATCATTGTTAACTAAAATTGGCTTTGATACACCCCACAAAGTTAATCTAGCGACTTGAATAATCATACTTGATGATAAACGTTGGTAGCTGCGGTTTGGTTGAAACCTTAGAAGCCATGTAAAATAAAATTTTGCATAAACCGATTAGAGGCGTCTAACTTGGTTTTGCAGGATGTGCATGTGATGTGGTATAGCAGTGCTCATATTTAATTTGATTATGTATGAACTATATAATGTAAAATTAACATGACCTGCTTGTCATGATTTGCCATGATGGCTGGAGCCATATGATTGTCACTTTAATGACCTGCGTGTCAACCTTAAGTAATGCACTTATTTTATTAGCTATAGAGATAGCAATATTATCTGGTGCATCGACAAGGTGGTGGCAATCTTCGCGAAGGTGAACACTGACGCGAATGCCGAAGACGAAGAAATAAAAGACTTCTCCATCAGAAAGGGCTATACCATATCATGCTATTATGAATTGCCTGAGATGTTTATCCCTTATGATGCACCCTTTTTGATTGCGCGGTAGTCGCTTTTATTAGGGTGATCTCTCACAAAAATATCAAGTAGTTAGTGTTCTCCTAAGTGTAGCACCGTCACGGCACCTATCTCTTCAGGGTATCACATGGATGCATGGCTATGAATGATTAGAGAAGTGTGAGGCGGGTGAGTTGAGACCTTGCAGCGAGATCACTTGGTTGTTTTGATGTTCAGGCATGGAAGTCATGAGCTCGGAACACGCCCATCAAAAGATGAACAAGAGTCACATAGAGATGTGATTGGCAAGTTGGCCTACCGATTGCAATTCTCGTCACTTGAGATTGATGCATCCTTGGCGTTGAATTGAAATATGGGTCTTGTATCACTCACAATCAATTATGAGAGATATTGATTTGTGGCACCCCGGCTCAGAGAACCGGTTTACCAGTGTTTCCAACCCAGAGATCATGTCTTCTAGAAACACACAACAACTTGGAACAGAACAGAATTGATCTTTATTGATAAACTTCGGGTACAAGCTCATATTTTACATTGATAGCGAGGCCAAAAGCACACCCGGTGCTACGACAATATCTACATTATTTATGAAACATAGCGGGCCTCGAAACTACTAGAGATACTCTACGGCGTAGCGGAACATAGCAGTAACTCCATCCACAGGGACGCTGCTGGGACACAGCCTAGTTAGCGTAGCATGAGCCATCGGGACCTCCGTCCTCAGCTTCTCCTGCATCTAGCATGATACGCCAGGTGAGTACTTTGAATGTACTCGCAAGCTCACGACAACCAAATAATGCAGCAAACAATAGCATGGCAAAAAGCATGTTCATTCTTAAGTGATTCACTTACTGTCAACAGTTACCAACTTACTCTCTCCTGGGTTCTCCTACAACCCTCGAAATACTCACGAACCATCGAGTACTTCCGTTCACAAGACAAGTTCTTTCATCAGTATTACCATTGTTACGGTTAACCATCTAGTGAGGCCTGGACGGACTATCCAATACAGTGGACGCAGCTATTCGAATAGACTTTTCACTCTGCAGAGCTTGCGCACTTTACCCACACCATGGAGCACTGACCTTGTGATCCCATTCGGGTGGACCAGTGTTGCTCCAACGAAACCCGCCTAACCCGTGACCCTCCCATCGTACCACCGGCAATCATTCTCCCCAGGAGTCAAGCCCTGGGTGGCCATTGTGTCACCTCGTGACACCTGCCACCGTCATGGCCAAACTAAACTATCCCAAACAGGGACACCGACACAATACTCAGCTGGGCTCACAGGGTTATCGCCGTCTACCTGATCAGGGCAGCACGCACGCATAACCCTCCCTATATGGAGGTACCGGTGAAAGAGCACGGGGCCAGACCAAGTCAAGGCCGTCCCATACTGGCAAATGTGGTTGCACTAATAAGCCCGGACAGGTGGCTCAAGATCAACCAACTAAGTTCATTTAGCAAGCATAGTGGTTCATCACAATAACTTGGGTTGGCTTCAACTAGGCATTTAAATTGATTTACTATGAATTATTACTTAGTAGATAAATGAAAGTAATTAACTTAAATATGCAATGCCATTGAAATGCTCATGAAATGGATGTCCTGGCTTGCCTTGCTCTATTGGGTTGCCCACAAAGTCCTGGTCTTCAAAATCACCAAAGTTTCCATCTGAAAATAATTTAAAACAATAATTTAAAATGTCACGTAACACTGTTTTGCTTACCAGAAATTCTGTGGGTAGGAGAAAAATACCAAATTTTATCAGATAATAAAGGAGTTCAAGACAAACCAAATGCAAAAAGAATCAGGTGATTTGGACTTATAAATAGAAAGTTATTGATGGTCAAAGGTACTTGTCAAAGCTGGAATTTAAATAAAAACCAAAAAACCTCTCAGCGGGCCACGTCGATGGCGTAAAGGACAAAGGCGCCTTCACTCAAAACGGTTCGGGCGCGGTCGCTGACAGGTGGGGTCCCTAGTGAAATAAAAGAAAGGAGGGAGGGGAACAGAGGCGAGGCGGCTCACCGGCGACGCTCACCGACGATAGAGACGGCGGCGGGCTCGGGCGACTGCGGGGATGGGTCAGGCGTGCGATGGCGATCCTCCTTGTACCCGGAGCTCCTCCGGAGACGGCCTGATGGCGTCGCCCCTTTCCTCTCCGGCGGCGGCAGTTTTGGGGGCTCATCGGCGGTGGCGAATCTGGCGAGGGTTCGGCTGGGCAAGGGGTCGAGGCAGACCAGGGAACCTTACTAAGCTCGTGGTAGCAGTCGGATGGGGCTGGGATGGGGTGGAGGGTGCTGCTGGCGACGAAACTCCAGCGAGGCTCGAGGCCAGAGGGCCTTCCGGCCGTGGCTCGCTGCTCGGGAGGGAGATAGGGAGGTGGTGGAGTGGGTTGATGAGCTCTGGAGGCCTGGCCGTGGCCTTATATAGGCAGGAGGCAAGCATGGGCGAGCTCTCTGGAAACGGCGAGGTGTGGGACACGTCGCCGGTGAGAGGACGCCGTGCTGGCTGGCTGCTAGCGGGCGACAAGACGGGAGAGAGCAGGGGCAGTAATGGCGGTCGGTGGCGGCTAGTGGAGGAAGGCGACGAGCTACAGAGCTGCGGCGTAGCCACGGGCTGCACAATACCCTGGTGCGTGGCGGCCATCGGGGAGGTTTCCGGCGAGGGGAAACTGCGAGAGAGGGTTAGGTGGATGGTATCGATGATGTCGGCACACCTAGACAAGAAATGGCAGCGCGGGGTCTCTGGAGTGACCTAGTCCGACGCCGGCGAAATGCAGAGCACGCGTACTGGCATGCCAGTACCGTGCTCACCACGGTGCCCGGTAGATACAAGCTTAGTCCACCTGCACCTTTGGTTTGGCAAGATACAAGCTGGCTCGAAGGGTAGCATCAACTGAAGTTTCTGACAGAGATCGTGAGAGGGATCTGGAGAAGTGGCGAGCTGGATGTGGAGCCACTAGAGATGTCTGGTGAGTTCCATGTTGAAAGGACCATAAACTGGCAAAATTTGAGGTGGTTTGAAGGAGTTTTGAACATAGTTCATGTGTAAACTACTTTACTGGTCCAAAAACTAAATGTGCTTGGTGCACTCACATGGTTGGTCTGGTGGGGGTGAAATTTGGTATGGTGGGGTCATTTGATGTGTATGAGATGCCATAAAAATTTCATGGCCATTGGGTACCTCTAGCTAGTACTTCCTTCACAGAGGTCCCAAAAATACAGAAACTTAGCAGAGCCTTGCTGCTAAAAAATTATACTAGACAAAATGATATTTTTGAATATTGTGGCTAGATAGGTTCCCTACTATCTCAGGGAATTAATTGAGAATTTTCTGAGCTAGGAAAATAGAGGTTGCTTCACAAATGACCAATTCTGACCAGAGTGAAATTAATTATTCTGGCCAAAATTTAATATTGGACAATGGAATGTTTTTGAAGATTATGAGGTTATATGATGATAAGAAGGTGTGGCATGAGTTTGGGATTTTCCTGATCAGCAGAGCTATAGGTTGCTTCACAACCTGTAGTGATGACATGGTTCCCAAATAAAGAAAAGAATTATTGGAAAAGGATTGAATATTGGAATTTGATCCAAGAGATGTGTGGCAGGGTTTTGGCAAGGTGATGACGGTTTTGGGTCACTTAGGAAAAAGGTTCAAGGATTCATAAGTCCAAAATCAACCGAAAACCAACCAAAGTGCAAATAAAACCAAAAAGATTTTAAAAAGAAAAAGTTGCCAAAAACCAGGGTGTCACAAACCTAACCCCCTTAGGATGAATCTCGTCCTTGAGATTCGGTTGCTCAGGGAACAAGTACGGGTATGCGGATCTTAGAAAATCCTCTCTTTCCTAGGTGGCTTCTTCCTCAGTATGGTGTTCCCACAGTACCTTGTAAAATCTGATCACCTTACTCCTGGTTGTTCTTTCCATTTCATCCAAGATTCGGACAGGTTTATCTTCATAGGTCAGATCTTTAGCCAGTTCTAGCTCACCCATATCTGCTTGCTTGATCGGTGGTGCAATGCACTTTCTTAATTGTGATATATGGAAAACATCGTGAACGTCAGACAACTCCGGTGGTAATTCCAGCTGATATGCTACCCTGCCTTTCCTAGCAATTACTGGAAAGGGACCGATGTATCTTGGTGCAAACTTTCCCCGGGTATGAAACCTCTTCACTCCCTTCATGGGGGTTACTCGGAGGTAAGCATATTCTCCGGGCTCAAAAGTCACTTCTCGGTGCTTTGGGTCGTAATAGCTCTTTTGACGGGACTTGCTTGCCCAAAGACGCTCTTGAATATCCTTGACTTGTTTCTCAGCTTCGAGCATCAAGTCCGTGCCAAAGATACGGTAATCTCCTGTCTGAGACCAGTTTAATGGGGTGCGGCACTTTTGCCCATACAGTGCTTCAAACGGTGACATCTTAAGACTTGAATGATAACTGTTGTTGTAGGAAAATTCCGCATAGGGTAGACTGTCTTCCCATTTGGGTCGATAGGTAAGAGCACAGGACTGAAGCATATCTTCCAGTATCTGGTTTACTCGTTCGGTATGTCCATCAGTCTGTGGATGATACGCTGTACTATGCCTCAGCATGGTTCCCAAGGCTTGGTGCAATCGCAACCAAAAGGCTGAAGTGAATAAGAAGCCTCTATCCGAGGTGATAGACTTGGGTACTCCATGAAGGCTGACTATCCGGGACATGTAGAGTTGTGCAAGCTAGTTTGCGTTAAAAGTGGTCTTTACCGGAATAAAGTGAGCCACTTTCGTGAGTATATCCACGATGACCCAGATAGCATCATGGCCTCTTGTTGACTTGGGTAGTCAAACAACAAAGTCCATGCATATGTCGTCCCACTTCCACTGGGGAACTGGTAAAGGTTGCAGTAACCCAGCGGGTTTCTGATGTTCAACCTTGACTTTGTTGCAAACATCACAGCAGGCGACATAGTATGCTATATCTCTTCGCATTCCTGGCCACCAAAAGGTTTATCTTAGGTCCTGATACATTTTTGTGCCCCCCGGATGAATAGAGTACGCAGACTCATGAGCTTCTCTAAGTATTTGCTGTCTTAGATTGTTCTGATCAGGCACACATATTCGCTTCTCAAACCACACGGTGCCTTGGTCATCCACATGGAAAGACTTGGCTTTCCCTTGCTGCATCAACTCCTTGATCTCTTGTATCCCTTCATCTGGTTCTTGAGCCCTTTTGATTTCTTCCATAAGAGTTGGAGTAATTTCCATGGTATCCGGGTTAACTGGGCCGCATAGTACCATATTGAGTTTGGCAAACTCTTCTTGCAACCTGGGGTGAATACTTGCAGTTAATGTATTCACAGTACCTTGTTTTCTACTGAGAGCATCAGCAACCACATTGGCCTTTCCTGGATGATAATTTATTCCGACGTCATAATCCTTGACTAGCTCTAGCCATCTCCGTTGTCTGAGATTCAGGTCAGGCTGGGTGAAAATATACTTGAGACTCTTATGGTCCGTGTATATTTCACAACGCTGCCCAATGAGGTAATGTCTCCAAATCTTCAGGGCATGAACTACTGCTGCTAGTTCCAAATCATGCGTGGGGTAGTATTCTTCGTGAGGTCGTAGCTGCCTGGATGCATATGCTACAACCTTTCCTTCTTGCATTAGCACGCAGCCAATTCCACGCCTGGAAGCATCGCAATATATATCAAAGCCTTTGTGGATGTCTGGAAGAACTAGGACAGGGGCCGTGGTTAGCCATGTCTTTAGTTCTATGAAGCTGCTGTCGCATTCTTCCGTCCAGACAAACCTTTGATTCTTCTTTAGCAATTCTGTCAGTGGCTTGGCTATCTTAGAGAAGCCTTCTATGAATCGACGGTAATAGCCTGTCAATCCCAGAAAGCTACGGACTTCGGTCACTGAAGCTGGTGTCTTCTAGTTCAAAATTGCAGTTACTTTGCTGGGGTCGATGGCTATTCCTTGTTCTGACAGAACGTGTCCCAGAAATCCCACCTCTTTTAGCCAAAATTCACACTTGTTGAACTTGGCATATAGACGATGGGTCCTTAACCTTTCCAGGACAGTACGGAGGTGTTGTTTGTGCTCTTCTTCATCCTTGGAGTATATCAGGATGTCATCGATGAACACCACCACGAATTTGTCCAGGAAATCCATGAAGACCTTGTTCATCATACTCATGAAGTAAGCTGGGGCGTTCGTTAGTCCGAACGACATGACCGTAAATTCATACATGCCATATCGGGTGGTGAAAGCAGTCTTGGGTATATCTTCTTTTCTGATGTTTAGCTGATGATACCTAATACATCTCCATCGTATCTACTTTTCCAAACTCTTTTACCCTTGTTTTGGACTCTAATTTGCATGATTTGAATGGAACTAACCCGGACTTATGCTGTTTTCAGCAGAATTGCCATGGTGTTATATTTTTGCAGAAATAAAAGTTCTCGGAATGACCTGAAACTTCACGGAGATTATTTTTGGAATAAATAAAAAATATTGGCGAAAGAATCAACCGAAGGGGACCCACACCCTGTCCACAAGGGTGGAGGGCGCGCCCTCTGGTCTTGTGGGTCCCACGAAGCTCCACCGACCTCAACTCCAACTCCATATATTCATGTTCAGGGAGAAAAAAACCAGAGAGAAGGATTCATCGCGTTTTACGATACGGAGCCGCCGCCACCTCCTGTTCTTCCTCGGGAGGGCAGATCTGGAGTCCGTTCGGGGCTCCGGAGAGGGGAAATCGTCGTCGTCGTCATCATCAACCATCCTCTATCACCAATTTCAGGATGCTCACCACCGTGCGTGAGTAATTCCATCATAGGCTTGCTAGACGGTGATGGGTTGGATGAGATTTACCATGTAATCGAGTTAGTTTTGTTAGGGTTTGATCCCTAGTGTCCACTATGTTCTAAGATTGATGTTGCTATGACTTTGCTATGCCTAATGCTTGTCACTAGGGCCCGAGTGCCATGATTTCAGATCTGAACCTATTATGTTTTCATGAATATACTTGTGTTCTTGATCCGATCTTGCAAGTTACAGTCACCTATTACATGTTATGATCCGGCAACCCCGGAGTGACAATAGTCGGGACACTTCCCGGTGATGACCGTAGTTTGAGGAGTTCATGTATTCACTAAGTGCTAATGCTTTGGTCCGGTACTCTATTAAAAGGAGGCCTTAATATCCCTTAGTTTCCAATAGGACCCCGCTGCCACGGGAGGGTAGCACAAAAGATGTCATGCAAGTTCTTTTCCATAAGCACGTATGACTATATTCGGAATACATGCCTACATTATATTGATGAATTGGAGCTAGTTCTGTGTCACCCTAGGTTATAACTGTTGCATGATGAATGCCATCCGACATAATTATCCATCATTGATCCATTGGCTACGAGCTTTTCATATATTGATCTTTGCTAAGTTACTTTTGCCACCGTTACCATTACTTCCATACTACTTTGCTACTAAATACTTTGCTGCAGATATTAAGTCTTTCAGGTGTGGTTGAATTGACAACTTAGTTGCTAATACTTGAGAATATTCTTTGGCTCCCCTTGTGTCAAATCAATAAATTTGGGTTGAATACTCTACCCTCGAAAACTATTGCAATCCCCTATACTTGTGGGTTATCAATACCCTGTTCGGAGGTCAATCTTGGAGAATACTCGCGCTCCGTTCAGCTGGTCAAATAAATCGTCAATGCGAGGGAGCGGGTACTTATTCTTGATGGTGACCTCATTCAACTGACGATAGTCTACACACATTCATAGACTTCCATCCTTCTTCTTGACAAACAGTACGGGTGATCCCCATGGTGATATGGTTGGACGAATGTACCCTTTCTGGAGTAGTTCATCCAACTGTTTCTTTAATTCCACCAGCTCTGGACTTGGCATACGGTAATATTTCTTGTAGATCGGAGAAGTTCTGGGAACCACCTCAATTGCAAACTCCAATTCCCGGTCAGGTGGCATCCTTGGTAGTTCCTCGGGAAATACATCCGGAAATTCGCAGACTAATGGAATCAAGTTCATATCTGTGCCGGTAGTTTGGTATGCCATTCCCTTTCTTGACCTCATCTTGCTGGCAAGGAATTGAACTGTTTGTCCTCCCGGATTAACTAGTGTCACTGTTCTGGTGGCACAGTTGATGCACACCTAATGCTGTGTCAACCAGTCCATCCCCAATATTATGTCCAATCCAGGGGATTCAATGGCAACGAGTGTAGATGGGAATTTGACTCCATGTATCGAAATTTCCAGACCTTTGTATATCAGATTTATTCTGAGCAATGAGCCAGGGGACTATACCACCATGATTTTATCCAAAAGAGAAGGGGGAAATTTGTGCAAGGTGGCAAAACTCCGTGAAATAAATGAATGGGAAGCTCCAGAATCAAATAAAATTACTGCAAGTATGTCGTTAACAGAAAACATACCAAGGACTACGTCTGGTGCTTCGCAGGCTTCCTCAGCAGAGATATGGTGGACGCGTCCGTAGCTGAAGTTATGGTTTGGGCGGTGTCCAATAGTGTTAACCTGTGGCTTGAAGTTGGATGGGGGCTTCCCATTTCTGGTAGGACACTGTTTGGAGTAGTGTCCGCTGTGGCCGCAAGTAAAACAAGTGTTATTGCGGCAGCAGTCCTCCATCACTGGCTGTTTGCCAAAGGTCTTGTCCTGGCTGACCGTCTTATTGTTGTTGTTGCCATTGTTCCATGCGGGCTTGTATTCATATGGGCCTGACTGCCAAATGCGTGGCTTCTGCACGAACTGCTCCCGGTTGTCCTTCTTGGGTTCAAAGTTCCGCTTGCGGTCATCATACCCAGACTTATGTTCTCACTCAGCTATGAAAGCCTTGTTCACCAAAGTCTGGAAGTCAGGAAAGTCTAACATACAAAGCTGGCAACGGAGGGCATGATTCAGTCCTCCTAGGAATCGATCTATCTTCCTTTCTTCAGTGGATACGTCATGGGTAGAGTACCGTGCCAGATTGTTGAACTTATTCAGATACTCTCCCACAGACATACTCCCTTGCGTAAGAGCAAGAAATTCCCTTTGCTTCACCTTCATTATACCGGTAGGGATATGATACTTGTGGAATAACTCCTTGAACTTCTCCCAAGAAATATCTTCTTCAGAAGGCCACGTTATCTTTGTGTTGTCCCACCATATAGCTGCCGGCCCTTCCAGGTAGTGAGTGACAAAAGGAACCTTGTCTGACTCTTCACAGCGAGCTATGTCCAGCTTCTTTTCCATGGTCCTTAGCCAATCATCAGCCTCTATAGGGTCGACAGCTTGACTGAAACTGGGTGGCTTGGTGCGCTGAAAGTCCGACAACTTAGAGTGCGTCCCATTGTTATTATTGTTCTGGCCCACCATAGTTTGCATGCTTTTCAGAAATTCCATGAGATCCTGGTTTCTTTTATCTTCAAACATCCTCATGATCTGATCAGTGGTCGGTGCCTGAGGCGGTGGTGGTGGTAGGTCTTCTGGTGGCTGTCCTGCTTGTCTGGCGGATCGACGAACAGGGGTTCCATCACCGCCTTGGCTACAACCTCTCTTCATCCTAAATTTGTTCCCGTTGCAAAATGCCAAATCGATGAGCAACATCCATAGGGGAAACACAGTAATATGACACCAAAAAGAAAATTCACGAAAAAGGAGCGAATAAAGCCAACAACATAATTATACAAGATAACCCAACATCATACATGGCAAGCTAGTAGGGGAATATCATGGCTAAGCTGCTCATACGGCAGTTGACATATGAAAAGATGCATGCACTAAAACTCAAGCCTCCACTCTAGTGGCGCGGGTGGCACGAACACTGCCAAACTGAAGACTCCTTGCCATCAGATCCTGAGTCGGAATTGGAACTGATGATGTGGATCACGTCCTCCGGATCAAAAGAAACACGACGACACTGCTGAGACGATTCTCCTTCCAGGGAAGAAGAAGCACGACGCCTCAGCATCGGAGCAGCTAGAGTGGCTAGGAGTGAGGCCCACTCTGCCGGGGTCTCACGCTGGCTACCAGACGAAAAGCCTGGTGATCCGAACGAACTAGAAGGAACCTCAGGTGCTAAAGAAGGTGGAACGGGTGGAGTATACATAGGAGAAAAGGTAGGTGGTGGAGGAGACTGTGCTGCTATAGCTGCTGCAAGTGCCTCCTGGACACGAGATAGCTCCTCGGCAAGTGAAGTGATCATACGGTAACTGGCATTAAGGTAATGAGATAAAACACCAGTGGCACGATCACTCGCTGGGTCAACAGGTGCGAAAATGACTCGCCCTGTCACAGGCGACAGGGTGGGGTAGTGAAAGAAACCTGGATGAGTCTACATCTCGACCTCGTGGAAGCGCAAGTCAGTGAGAGCCTCCATCGCAGCAAACTGAATCGCTAGCTCCGGAGTAGAAGCCGTCCCGCCCTTGGAAGAGCGTGAATAGCTACCAATGTCCGAGCTCGCCGTCAGAAAGGCCACCGCGTGATACTCATACACTGACTCAAAAAGCTGCTCTCGAAACACCTGGTACACTGGATCTTCGCCGTTGGGATACAGCCAAAGCCAGACGCTGCAGAGCAGTATAGGAAAGGTGAATGGTGCTGGCTCATGATGGTAGTGGTACGGAACTGGTGCCATCTACACTCATAATGCCAATGGTTACTAAAACAATGAGTCAAGATGCATGCCATGCAACAAGCAAATGCAGCAAGCAAGGTGCACACTCAACCCTACACTAATCGTAGTTCCTAGCGCGGGTTAACTAGGGTGTCCTATAGTCAGCACGGCTCTGATACCAAGCGTTGTGGCACCCCGGCTCAAAGAACCGGTTTACCAATGTTTCCAACCCAGAGATCATATCTTCTGGAAACACACAACAACTTGGAACAGAACAGAACTGATCTTTATTGATAAACTTCGGGTACAAGCTCATATTTTATATTGATAGCGAGGCCAAAAGCACACCCGGTGCTACGACAATATCTACATTATTTATGAAATATAGCGGGCCTCGAAACTACTAGAGATACTCTACGGCGTAGCGGAACATAGCAGTAACTCCATCCACAGGAACGCTGCTGGGACACAGCCTAGTTAGCGTAGCACGAGCCATCGGGACCTCCGTCCTCGGCTTCTCCTGCATCTGGCATGATACGCCAGGTGAGTACTTTGAATGTACTCGCAAGCTCATGACAACCAAATAATGCAGCAAACAATAGCATGGCAAAAAGCATGTTCATTCTTAAGTGATTCACTTATTATCAACAGTTACCAACTTACTCTCTCCTGGGTTGTCCCACAACCCTCGGAATACTCACGAACCATCGAGTACTTTCGTTCACAAGACAAGTACTTTCATTAGTATTACCATTGTTACGATTGACCATCTAGTGAGGCCTGGATGGACTATCCAATACCGTGGACGCTGCTATTCGAATAGATTTTTCACTCTGCAGAGATTGCGCACTTTACCCACACCATGGAGCACCTGACCTCGTGATCCCATTCGGGTGGACCAGCGTTGCTCAAACGAAACCCGCCTGACCCGTGACCCTCCCATCGTACCACCGGCAATCATTCTCCCCCGAAGTCAAGCCCTGGGTGGCCCATGTGTCACCTTGTGACACCTGCCACCGTCGTGGCCAAACTAAACTGTCCCAAACGGGGACGCCGGCACAATACTCAACTGGGCTCATAGGGTTATCGTCGTCTACCTGATCAGGGCAGCACGCATGCATAACCCTCCCTGTATGGAGGTACCGGTGAAAGAGGATGGGGCCAGACCAAGTCAAGGCCGTCCATACCGGCAAATGTGGTTGTATGAATAAGCCCGAACAGGTGGCTTAAGATCAACCAACTAAGTTCATTTAGCAAGCATAGTGTTTCATCACAATAACTTGGGTTGGCTTCGACTAGGCATTTAAATTGATTTACTATGAATTATTACTTAGTAGATAAATGAAAGTAATTAACTTAAATATGCAATGCCATTGAAATGCTCATGAAATGGATGTCCTGGCTTGCCTTGCTCTGTTGGGTTGCCCACAAAGTCCTGGTCTTCAAAATCACCAAAGTTTCCCTCTGAAAATAATTTAAAACAATAATTTAAAATGTCACATAACACTATTTTGCTCACCAGAAATTCTGTGGGTAGGAGAAAAACACCAAATTTTATCAGATAATAAAGGAGTTCAAGACAAACCAAATGCAAAAAGAATCAGGTGATTTGGACTTATAAATAAAAAGTTATTGATAATCAAAGGTACTGGTCAAAGCTGGAATTTAAATAAAAACCAGAAAACTGCTCAGCGGGCCACATCGATGGCATAAAGGCCGAAGGCGCCTTCACTCAAAACGGTTCGGGCACGGGCGCTGAGAGGTGGGGTCCCTGGCGAAATAAAAGAAAGAAGGGAGGGGAACAGAGGCGAGGCGGCTCACCAGCGACGCTCACCGGCGATAGAGACGGCGGCGGGCTCGGTCGACTGCGGGGATGGGTCGGGCATGCGATGGTGATCCTCCCTGTACCCGCAACTCCTCCAGAGATAGCCTGACGTTGTCGCCCCTTTCCTCACCGGCGGCGGCAGTTTTCGGGGCTCGTCGGTGGTGGCGAATCCGGCGAGGGTTCGGCTGGGCAAGGGGTCGAGGCGGACCAGGGAACCTTACTAAGCTCGTGGGAGCAGTCGGATGGGGCTGGCATGGGGAGGAGGGTGCTGGTGGCGGAGCTCGTTTTGGCGGTGAAACTCCGGCGAGGCTCGAGGCCAGAGGGCCTTCCGGCCGTGGCTCGCTGCTCGGGAGGGAGATTGGGAGGTGGTGGAGCGGGTTGATGAGCTCTGGAGGCCTGGCTATGGCCTTATATAGGCAGGAGGCGAGCGCGGGCGTGCTCTTTGGAAACGGCAAGGTGCGGGACATGTCGCCGGCGAGAGGACGCCGCGCTGGCTGGCTGCTAGCGCGCGACGAGACGGGAGAGAGCAGGGGCAGTAATGGCGGTCGGTGGCGGCTAGTGGAGGAAGGCGACGAACTACAGAGCTGCGGCGCAGCCACGAGCGGCACAGTGCCCTGGTGCGTGGCGGCCGTCAGGGAGGTTTTCGGCGAGGGGAAACTGCGGGAGAGGGTTAGGTGGACGGTATCGACGATGTCGGCACACCTAGACAAGAAATGGCAGCGCGGGGTCTCTGGAGTGACCTAGTCCGACGCCGGCGAAATGCAGAGCACGCGTACTGGCATGCCAATACCGTGCTCACCATGGTGCCCGGTGCGTGGAGGCCGACCCAGTCCAGCGCAACATGTCTGGGGGCTTCTCCTTTGGCCACTTAGTCCACCTGCACCTTTGGTTTGGCTAGATACAAGCTGGCTCGAAGGTAGCATCAACTGAAGTTTCTGACAGAGATCTTGAGAGGGATCTGGAGAAGTGGTGAGCTGGATGTGGAGCCACTAGAGATGTCTGGTGAGTTCCATGTTTAAAGGACCATAAACTGGCAAAATTTGAGGTGGTTTGAAGAAGTTTTGAACATAGTTCATGTGTAAACTACTTTACTGGTCCAGAAATTAAATGAGCTTGGTGCACTCACATGGTTGGTCTGGTGGGGGTGAAATTTGGTATGGTGGGGTCATTTGATGTGTATGAAATGCCAAAAAAAATTCATGGCCATTGGGTACCTCTAGCTAGTACTTCCTTCACAGAGGTCCCAAAAATACAGAAACTTAGCAGAGCCTTGCTGCTAAAAAATTATACTAGACAAATTGATATTTTTGGATATTGTGGCTAGATAGATTCCCTACTATCTCAGGGAATTAATTGAGAATTTTTTGAGCTAGGAAAATAGAGGTTGCTTCACAAATGACCAATTCTGACCAGAGAGAAATTAATTATTCTGGCCAAAATTTAATATTGGACAATGTAATGTTTTTGAAGATTATGAGGTTATATGATGATAAGAAGGTGTGGCATGAGTTTGGGATTTTCCTGATCATCAGAGCTATAGGTTGCTTCACAACCTGTAGTGATGACATGGTTCCCAAATAAAGAAAAGAATTATTGGAAAAGGATTGAATATTGGAATTTGATCCAAGAGATGTGTGGCAGGGTTTTGGCAAGGTGATGAGGGTTTTGGGTCACTTAGGAAAAAGGTACAAGGATTCACAAGTCCAAAATCAACCGAAATCCAACCAAAGTGCAAATAAAACCAAAAAGATTTTAAAAAGAAAAAGTTGCCAAAAACCAGGGTGTCACATGATTTGAGTGGGAGCGCACTGTAGAATTAACTTGTTTAATTCTCAGTGCAATTAATTATGAACACTGTCTAAGTGTGATTTGCATAAAAGTTGTAGAAGAATGGCTCACGTTTCCACCTTCCCTATTAAAATTGAATAACTGTTAAATATCTGGTTAAAACTTTACGGTTGGTAACGTAATGTGAGGATTGTCCTCAAGAGTGTCGAGAAGGACTTTGTCCTATCGCATGCTTTCGGTATTCTCCTGCTAATGCAATGGATAATGTGACTCTCGTCCTTCGATCCAAAAGCTAGAATTCCATTACGGTCAAGTGCAATATGTTTGCTTCCATGAGACCCGAACTTCAAAAGTTTTGGGATAGTTATGTGATATTCATGGAACTGAAAATCATTTTCAGACACAAACAAAGGCTAAAAGATATGTGATATCCAAAGCAGTGTTTGTTTTGCAAATTATTGGTAAAGTGTTTACTATACTTAGGACTGATAAGAGAGGGATCCAGAAGAACGCCTGTCATGTAAATGAAGGTGAATAAAACAACAACTTAAAGAGAAAGGAAATGTCCAAAGGGTGTTAGTGTGACTTACACACCTAGGAAGTCCGGGGCTAACGCCACTCTTAAAGTTGGGTGCTTCTTCCGAGAGTAGGAGAAATACTAAAAGTTAAACTATTAGGAGTATAAAGGCAAATAGAGAGAAGACTGGAATATCCAGCTCATGTATGAATGTCATACAAGTTATTTATGTATAGAAGGTTGGTCAAAGATATAATTCTTGTGAATTATGATTAAATATGTTAATCACTGATTCTTGGGTATTGTGAGTTGATCACAGAGATACCTGCTTGATTGCCTCCCGTTGCAATTCGATGCAAGAACTACTACGGCCTAAAAGACTTGCCGGGAATGAGGTTTAGATACACATTGGGAACATAGTAAATGTTACTATACCTTCCATGTACGAGATATGCCCTAGAGGCAATAATAAATGTTATTGATTATCTCCCTGTTCATAATTAGGTTTATGTTCCACGCTATAACTGCTATGGTTCTCGAGTCTACAATAACCACGAGGCTCGGAGGAAGACTCATATGCACGTGTGGAATAATAAACGGTAAAATGTATTCCTAGTCTGGCCTCTGAGACTAGCTCAAGTGTTGCATGATGGTTCTGTTTTCCTGATCATGGGCATGACTATGCCGGCAATTTTGAGGGCACAATGTTAGAAGAACATTTGTGTTGAATCGACCCGAATTGATGTTATGCTATGGGATACTTTCGTCACAAGTTAATGGTTAATGACACAGAGATGGTTAACGTTTGCATGATTCCTTAGACCATGAGAGTATCGAGTTTCTTCATGCTTGATTCATGAACTTTGGGGTTTGTTAAACGTCATCCGTAAATGGGTGGCTATTACGGCGGCTTACGGGTTCATGGAAAAGTGTGTCAAGTAACTTGATAGCTCGAGATTGGGATTTGCTCCTCCGACGATGGAGAGATATCTCTGGGCCCTCTTGGTGTTACGGTATCCATCATCGTCTGGCCAGACACTTTGTGATTTGATCACGGGGATGCCGGAACACGGGTACGAGAAAAGAGAACAAATACCGGTAACGAGGTAACTGGCATAGTGGACAAGTTGTTGACCCACGGGGATGCCATCATGTCTCACCTCGGGTATTTGTAACATATCGCAAAGCAACAGGAATAGCACACGGCAACTGGAGGTTCACTCGAATATTCATTCGTGTGGGTATAGGGGTCAATATGGGTGTCCACGGCTCCGATGTTGATCATTGATCGGAAGGGGTTCCGTGTCATGTCTATACTTCACCGAACCTATAGGGTCACACGCTTAAGGGTCATCTATCTGCTGAATACTAGACAGGGAGTCTGAGAGAAAATCACCGAAAAAGTTTCGGACACCGAAAAAGTTTCGGACAGCGGAAAAGTTCCGCAGAGAGAACACCGGATGAGTTTCGGTGAAACTGAAAAGTTGTTTCGGGGTATTCCATTAAGTCAAATTGGTTTCGGCACATGCCTGATAATTCTTGGAGGGTGCCAGAATCATTCTGGAAACTTCTGGGAATTTTCTCAGATGAAAACCGGAAATGTTCCAGAGCTGCCGGAACCGCTTCAGATGCTTTTCGCAGATGAAATCACTAAACTGGAATTGTTCCAGAACGCATTGAAAATTATTTTAGTGGGTACTGGAAATGTTCTAAGCCCACATAAATATTTTCAGTTCGAACGGACGCTGAAAAATGTCGTCATGAATAGTGAAAGTGCTTTTTGGGTTACTTTTTGGAAAGCCATTATTTTGGGTTTTGTCCCAAGATATTTTTTTGGGGGTGACATGGATGGATGAGGCTCCCTTGGGGGGGCCCCTCCTAGGTGTGGCCAGCCACATGGGGGCTCCTCCTTGGAGCCCCCTCTTGTGCCTTGGTTTCACATTTGGGTCCTTGTGGAAGGACTTCATTCATGTGCTTTTGGGTTTTCTTGTAAAACCACCCTACCCCTTGGGATTTCCTATAAATAGAGGTGGAGGGGCAGCCCTCCACACTCACTCCTTCTCACATACAAGTGCCATTGCATGATCTGGCTTCTCTCTCCCTCCCCGCAAAATAGTTTTGCAGGGCCGAAAGGTTGTCTGGGTTCCGGTGGGAACTAGTTCTGGACGGCGAAGCCCTGCCGGATAGATGACACCGTATGTGTGCAACTCTGTAGAGAGGTCGTAGTTTCGATCTTAGTGCCCGAGGGGCTGTTCGTGAGTGCCTCCCGAAGGGCTGTCCAAGTGACGGTCCAAGTTCTGGGAGTCCTCCCGAAGGGTTGTCCGAGTGACCGTTCGAGTTTCGAAGGTCCTCCCGAAGGGCTGTCCGCGACACCGTCCGGGGGACTGTTCGACCGCCTCCCGGAGGGCTGTCCGAAGGGAAGACGAGGGTATACATCCTCGCGGTTGGGAGGTTGTAAATCCTAGCTGCGGGGATCTGCACCGCCGATCGTCATCGACTCTACTTCCGCTGCGCTACGAGTCGGTAACGAAAATGATCAAACCTTGTATGCAGTCTCCATAGTGGTCCTGGGCTGGTGCGTAGGTCGGAAATTTTTGTTTTCTGCTGCGTTACCCTACATTCCATCGGTGTATTACCTATGTATTTATTTTCATAATTCATTTTTGGAGTTTCATACACTCTAGCCCATTGCATAAGGTATCTTGCAAGAAGATTGTTCATAAGAGAACTTTTGATGTTCGGTGTTATGAATAACATAAGGGCCATACTTTCATTATGAATGAGATGTATGTTGTGAATATTGATAATAATACATTACCTCTGTATTTACTTTCATAATTCATTTTAGAGTTTTATACACTCTAGCCCATTTGCATAATGTTTGTTGCAAGAGTGTTGTTCATAAAAGAACAATTGTTGTTCAGTATTATGAATAACATAGGCATATTTCCATCAAGGATGGGATGTATGTCATGAATATTGATGGTAATATGATACATCCACAACACTGACGCTAAATGTCACAAGACTAAAATAATACCACACATCTGTGGCACTGCATTTGGTCACATTGGAGAAACCCGCATGGAGAAATTCCATAATGATGGATTTTGAAGTCGTTTGATTATGAATCATCTGACACTTGAAACTTTCCTCCAAAAAGTGAAGTGACTGAAATACCGTTCACAGGCCATAAGGAACGGGCAACGAACTTATTAGTGATCATACATCATGATGTGTGTAGTCCGATAAATATTGTTGCTAGCAGTGGATTTGTCTATCTTCTGAAATGACTCAAGTAGATATATGGATATTTACTTCATGAGACGTAAGTCTGGATCTTTAGAAATCATTCAAAAGGTTTTCAAAATGAAGAAGAAATTATTGTAACAAGAAAATTATGTCTCTACAATTGGATTGCGGAAAGAAATTTTGAGTTACAAGTTTAGCGAATGTCTGATGAGTTGTGAAAAAAGTTTCATAACTTACACCTCCCGAAACACCACTGTGAGTGGAATGTCCGTGAAGATGTATTCAAACCATTTATGACATGGTAAGATCAAAGATGACATAAATCAATTTGCCATTATCCCTTTTAAAAGTAATGCTTTAGAGACTGCGGCTTTTACACTGAAAAGAGCACCATCAGATCTGTTGAAATGACGCCATGGTATGGTACACCCAACCGTGATATATCTTTTCTTAACATTTGGAATATGGGGCTTGTGTAAGATGTTTACAAACCTATTCCAAATCAGACAAGTGCTACTTTGTAGGTTATCCCAAGTTATTGGGTATTCCTCCCTCACTATACCAAGGCAAAAAGGTTTGCCACAAAGAACGGTATGATTTTGTAGAAAATAATTCTTACAAAAGGGTGAGTGGGAGGACAGTGCAACTCGACAAGATAACAGTATCTTCGTCATCAGATGAAGGGAAAGGAACCTTGGAAGTGATTCCAGAGTTTCCTACTGCGACTGATACGGAAGCTTCTACATGAGATGTATGGACTTCGGTCGAACTTGCAGCTGAACCACGTAGGCAAAACTCATGCAAACCTCTAAGGTCCGCAAACGAGATATTGTTGTTGGACAACAGTATACCTACGATACACAAGGAAGCGTTGATGGGCCCTGACTCCGGAATTGGCTAAATGCCAATATAACCCGAGATAGTTTCCATATAAATGATTCAAGATTATATCTTGATAAACCCTTCGGAAGGCTTGGAGTCTAACAAACATTAATGGAACTATAACTGATGTGGATAAAATGTTTTATCCATAAAGCTTGACTTGTTGAAATAACAAGTTCAAGGAGTTGACTATGATGAGGTCGTCTCACCGTAGCGATGCTTAAAGTCAGATCGGGTTAAACTAGCAATTAATACATATTTCAATCATGAGATATGAAACATGGATGCCAAAAAGGATTTCCATGAAATGGAAAAACAAACTAGGACTTGTATGTGATACAGTCCAAAGTATTTTGTCGATCTAGAGGATGCTAGTAAGTATGCAAACTTCAGAGTTCTAGCGATGGACAGAAGAGAGGAAAATGGAGTTCGAATCTTCGTTTTTTATGAAATAGTCAAAAGAGTTTGATTTCATCAATGGATAACAAAGATGCTTGTGGTTACAAGAAAGTAAGTGGGAGCATAATAATATTTCTAAAAACCTTGTGTGCTTGACACATTATTGATTGGAAATAATATAAATTTCTTGACACGAATTAGGACTTCATGGAAAATAGTTTTTTCGATGAAGTGCTTGGGCTAAGTAGCCTTGATATTAGGCATAATTATCTTCAGAGATAGAATTGCCTAATAGGCTAAGCCAAAAATAAATATTGACAAGATGCTAAAACAGTTTAGTATAAAACGCCAAGGAATGATTCTTGCCAAAGTCACATGGAAAGAGTTTTGCAAGACTCGGTGTTTCAAAACACTGATGAGCAAAATACATGATGGAGATTCCACACACTTTCGTGTTTGGATTAATCATATATTCCATGGTATCTAAAACAACCAAATATGTCTGATACTCCCAAGCTGTTGCGAGTATAGATACCAAAGTGATCAAGTGATGATCATGGGACAATAGTGAAAAACGGTCATTAAGTACTAAAGTAGCACTGATGACATGCTTTCTCGCAAGCGGAGATCATGAAGAGTTCGTTGTAAAAGGTTACATCGATACAGTCTTCATCAATGCTCCAAGCGATTTTCAATTTAAGTTAAGGGTTTTTGTGTAATACACAATATGGTGGCACGGTAGTTGGAAATTGTTCCAAACAGGTTACTGTGGCGAATTCTATAACAAAGGCTAAGTATGTTGACACTTTGGAAGCGACAAAGAAGATGTTGAATCATATAGTTCATTCATGAACTTAGTATGGTTCCAAGAAGGCTTTGGTCAATGGGACACTATTGTAGATAGTTGCTCCATAGCTCAGTCTGAGGAATCAGGTTTCGACCAATGATTCACATAGATACAAAGCCAAGTCCAC
The DNA here is from genome assembly GCA_011799875.1 of Thinopyrum elongatum. Classification (NCBI taxonomy): domain Eukaryota; kingdom Viridiplantae; phylum Streptophyta; class Magnoliopsida; order Poales; family Poaceae; genus Thinopyrum; species Thinopyrum elongatum. Next base: position 17,633,822 of record CM022298.1, on the reverse strand, counting down.
ATAGAATATGAATTTTGTGAAAGCATGAAAAACGCGAGGATATGCAAAGATACACACGGATCAGAAGTTGTCGGCTCCGTTGGACATCAGGCTATACCACAAGCGAAGCATATTTTACATCGATATGCCATAGGTGAAAAGTGCTTTAGCATTGACTAGATTATTCACTCTAGTGCAAGTGGGAGTCTGTAGGAGATATGCCCTAGAGGCAATAATAAATGTTATTATTTATCTCCATGTTCATAATTAGGTTTATATTCTATGCTATAACTGCTATGGTTCTCGAGTCTGCAATAACACGAGGCTCGGAGGGAAACTCATATGCACGTGTGGAATAATAAATGGTAAAATGTATTCCTAGTCTGGCCTCTAAGACTAGCTCAAGTGTTGCATGATGGTTCTGTTTTCCTGATCATGGGCATGACTATGCCGGCAACTTTGGGAGCACAATGTTAGGAGAACACTTGTGTTGAATTGACCCGATTGATGTTATGCTATGAGATACATTCGTCATAAGTTAATGGTTAATAACTCAGAGAAAATTAACGTTTGCATGATTCCTTAGACCATGAGAGTATCAAGTTCCTTCATGCTTGATTCATGAACTTTGGGGTTTGTTAAACATTATTCGTAACTGGGTGGCTATTACGGCGGCTTACGGGTTCATGGGAAAGTATGACAGGGGACTTCATAGCTCAAGATTGGGATTTGCTCCTCTGACGATGGAGAGATATCTCTGGGCCCTCTCGGTGTTACGGTATCCTTCATCGTCTGGCCAGACACAATGTGATTTGATCAAAGGGATGCCGGAACACGGGAACAAGAAAAGAGAACAAAACCGGTAACGAGGTAACTGGCATAGTGAACAAGTTGTTGATTCATGAGGATGCTGATAAATCTCACTCGGGTATTTGTAACATATCGCGAAACAACAGGAATAGCACACGGCAACTGGAGGTTCACTCAAATATTTATTCGTGTGGGTATAGGGGTCAATATGGGTGTCCATGGCTCCGATGTTGATCATTGATCGGAAATTGTTCCGGCCATGTCTATACTTCACCGAACCTATAGGGTCACATGCTTAAGGGCCATCTATCTGCTGAATACTAGACAGGGAGTCTGAGAGAAATTCACCGACAAAGTTTCGCAGACAACGGAAAAGTTCTGGAGAGAGAACACCGGAATAGTTTTGGTAAAACCGAAAAGTTATTTTGGAGTATACCATTAAGTCAAAATGGTTTCGGCACATGCCTGAAAATTCTTGGAGGGTGCCAGAATTGTTCTGGGAACTTCTGGGATTTTTCCGGAGAAAAAACAGGAAATGTTCCGGAGCTGCCAGAACCGCTTTGGTTGCTTTTCGCAGATGAAAATCGCTAATCCAAAATTGTTTCGGAACGCGTCCAAAATTATTTTAGTGGATACTAAAAATGTTCTAAGACCTACAGAAATATTTTCGGATTTAACGGTCGCCAAAAAATGTTTCTGTGAATAGTGAAAAGCACTTTATGGTTGCTTTATGGAAAGCCACCTTTTTGGGCTTTATCCCAAAATATCTTGGGGATGACATGGATGGATGAGAGCCACCCTACCCCTTGGGTTTTCCTATAAATAGAGGTGGAGAGGCACTCTCCACACTCACTCTTTCTCACATACACATGCCATTGGAATGATCTGGCTTCTTCTCTCCCTCCCAGCGAAATAGTTTCATAGAGCCGAAAGGCTGTTTGGGTTCCGGTGGGAACTAGTTCTGGATGGCGAAGCCCTGCTGGATAGATAACACCATATGTGTGCAACCCCGTAGAGAGGTCGTAGTTTCGATCCTTTTGCCCGAGGGGCTGTTCGAGGGTCCTCCCGAAGGGCTGTCCGAGTGACCGTCTGAGTTTCGAGGGTCCTCCCGAAGGGCTGTTCGGGTGACCGTTCGAGTTTCGATGGTCCTCCCGAAGGGCTGTCCGAGTGACCGTCCGAGTTTTGAGGGTCCTCCCGAAGGGCTGTTCGGGTGATCGTCCGAGTTTTGATAGTCCTCCCGAAGGGTTTTCCGCGACACCGTCCGAGGGACTGTCCGACCGCCTCCCGGAGGGCTGTCCGAGAGGCGGACGAGGGAGAACATCCTCGCGGTTGGGAGGTTGTAAAATCCTAGCTGCGGGGATCTGCACCGCCAATCGTCATCGACTCTACTTCTGCTGCGCTACGAGTCGGTAACGAAAAGATCAAAACTTGTATGCAATCTCCATAGTGATCCTGGGCGTACTCGCAGTACCGGAAATTTTTGTTTTCTGCTGCGTTACCCTACATCCATGACACTGACGCTAAGTGTCGCAAGACTAAAAGAATACCACATATGTATGGCACTGCATTTGGTCACAATGAAGAAACCCGCATGTAGAAATTCCATAATGATGGATTTTTAAGTCATTTGGTTATGAATCATCTGACATTTGCAACTTTCATCCAAAAAGTGATGTGACTGAAATACCGTTCACATGCCATAAGGAACGAGCAACGAACTTATTGGTGATCATACATTTTGATGTGTGTAGTTCAATGAATGTTGTTGCTAGCAGTGGATTTGTCTATCTTCAGTAATGACTCAAGTAGATATATGGATATTTACTTAATAATACATAAGCCTGGATCTTTTGAAATCGTTCAAAAGGTTTTCAAAATGAAGTAGAAATTATTGTAACAAGAAAAATTATGTTTCTGTAATTAGATTGCGGAAAGAAATTTTTGAGTTACAAGTTTAGCGAATGTCTGCTGAGTTGTGAAAATAGTTTCATAACTTACACCTCCCGGAACACCACTGTGAGTGGAATGTACGTGAAGATGTAATCAAACCATTTATGACATGGTAAGATCAAAGATGACATAAATCAATTTGCCATTATCCCTTTCAAAGTAATGCTTTAGAGACTGCGGTTTTACACTGAAAAGAGCGTCATCAGATCTATTGAAATGATGTCATGGTATGGTACGCCCAACCATGTTATGTCTTTTCTTAACATTTGGAATATGGGGCTTGTGTAAAATATTTACAAACCTATTCTAAATGAGACAAGTGCAACTTCGTAGGTTATCCCAAATTATTGGGTATTCCGCCATCACTATATCGAGGCAAAAGGTTTGCCACAAAGAGCGGTATGATTTTGAAGAAAATATTTCTTGCAAAAAGGTGAGTGGGAGGACAGTGCAACTTGATGAGATAAAAGTATCTTCGTCGTCAGTTCATAGGAAAGAAACCTTGAAAGTAATTTCAGAGTTTACTACTACGGCTGATACGAAAGCCTCTACATGAGATGTATGGACTCCGGTCGAACTTGCAGCTGAACCACGTAGGCAAAACTCATGCAAACCTCTGAGGTGCGCAAACAAGATATTGTTGTTAGACAATAGTATACCCCCGATACACAAGGAAGCGTTGATGGGCCTGACTCCGGAATTGGCTAAATGCCAATATAATCCAAGATAATATCCCTATAAATGATTCAAGATTAGATCTTGATGAACCCTTCGGAAGACTTAGAGTCTAACGAATATTAATGGAACTGTAAACTGATACGGATAAAAATATTTTATCCATAAAGCTCGAGTTTTTGCTTATAACAAATTCAAGGAGTTGACCACAATGAGATTGTCTCACCGTAGTGATGCTTAAAGTCCGTTCGGGTTATACTAGCAATGATACATGGATGCCAAAAGGATTTCCATGAGATAGAAATACAACTAAGGACATGTATGTGATACAGTCCAAAGTATTTTGTCGATCTAGAGGATGCTAGTGAGTGTGCAAACTTCAGAGTTCCAGTAATGGACGGAAGCGAGCATAATGGAGTTGGAATCTTGGTTTTCATGAAATAGTCAAAAAGGCTTGATTTCATCAAAGGATAGCGAAGATGCTTGTGGTTACAAGAAAATAAGTGGGAGCATAATAATATTTCTAAAAACTTTGCGTGCTTGACACATTGTTGATTGGAAATAATATAAATTTCTTGGCACAAATTAGGACTTCATTGAAAAATAGTTTTTCGATGAAGTGCTTGGGCAAGATAGCCTCGATATTAGGCATAATTATCTATGAAGAAAGAATTGCCTAATAGGGCTAAGCAAAAATACATATTGACAAGATGCTAAAACAGTTTAGCATGAGAACGCCAAGGAGTGATTCTTGCCGAAGTCATATGGAAAGAGTTTTAGCAAGACTCGGTGTCCTAAAACACTGATGAGCAAATACATGATGGATATTACACACACTTTTGTGTTTGGATTAAATCGTGTATTCCATGGTATGTAAAACAATCAGATATGTCCAGTACTCCCAAGTTGTTGCGAGTGAGATACCAAAGTGATTAAATGTATTGATCATAGGACATCAGTGAAAAATGTCATTGAGTACTAAAGTAGCACGGATGACATGTTTTCTCGCAAGCAGAGATTATGAAGTGCTCGTTGTAAGGAGTTACATCAATATCGTCTTCATCAATGCTCCAAACAATTTTTGATTAAGGGTTTTGTGTGATACACGATATGGTGGCACAGTAAGTTGGAATTGTTCCAAACAGGTTACTATGGCGAATTCTATAACGAAGGCTAAGTATGTTGCCACCTTAGAAGCGACAAAGAAGATGTTGGATCATACAGTCCAGTCATGAACTTGGTATGGTTCCAAAATGGCTTTGGTCAATGGAACACTATTGTAGATAGTTGCTCCATAACTCAGTCTAAGGAATCAAGGTTTGACGAGTGATTCACATATATACAAAGCCAAGTCCACACAAAATATGAATTTTGTGAAATCCTGAAAGTGCGAGGATATGCCAAAATACACATGGACCTGAAGTTGTCAGATCCATAGGATGAAGACTATACCACAAGCGGAGCATATTTTACACCAGTATGACACTGGTGTAAAGTGCATTAGCAGTGACTAGATTATTGACTCTAGTGCAAGTGGGAGTCTATAAGAGATATGCCCTAGAGGCAATAATAAATGTTATTATTTATCTCCACGTTCATAATTATGTTTATATTCCGTGCTATAATTGCTATGGTTCTCGAGTCTACAATAACCAAGAGGCTCGAAGAAAAACTCATATGCACGTGTGGAATAATAAATGGTAAAATGTATTCCAAGTCTGGCCTCTAAGACTAGCTCAAGTGTTGCATGGTGGTTTTGTTTTCCTAGTCATGGGCATGACTATGCTGACAACTTTGAGGACACAATGTCAGAAGAACACTTGTGTTGAATCGACCCGATTGATGGTATGCTATGAGATACATTCGTCACAAGTTAATGGTTAATAACACAGAGAAAGTTAATGTTTGCATACTTCCTTAGACCATGAGAGTATCGAGTTCCTTCACACTTGCTTCATGAACTTTGGGGTTTGTTAAATGTCATCCGTAACAGGGTGGCTATTACGACGGCTTACGGGTTCATGGAAAAGTATGACAAGGAACTAAATAGCTCAAGATTGGGATTTGCTCCTCTGACGATGGAGAGGTATTCTTTGGGCCCTCTCGGTATTATGGTATCCATCATCATCTGGCCAGACACATCGTGATTTGATCACGGGGATATCGGGAACATGGGAACGAGAAAAGAGAACAAAATCGGTAACGAGGTAACTAGCATAGTGAACAAGTTGTTGATTCACGGGGATGCCATTAAATCTCACCTCAGGTATTTGTAACATATCATGAAGCAATAGGAATAGCACAAGGAAACTACAGGTTCACTCGAATATTCATTCGTGTGGGTGTAGAGATCAATATGGATGTCCACGGTTTCGCTATTGATCATCGATCGGAAAGTGTTCCGGTCATGTCTATACATCACCAACCCTACAGGGTCACACAATTAAGGGTCATCTATCTGGTGAATACTAGACATGGAGTTTGAGAGAAAGTCACTGGAAATGTATTGGAAACACTAAAATAGTTCCAGAGAAAAAGTCGACGAAAAATTTCGGAGACGACAGAAAAGTTTCAGTGTGAAAACCAGAAACGTTCTGCAGAAAATTCAGTATACGAAAATGTTTCGGAACGTGTCCAAAATTATTTTAGGGGGTGCCAGAAATGTTCTGGACCTTCGGGAATTTTTTTGGATTTATCTGACACTGAAAATATCTTGTCATGAATAGTGGCAGCACTATTAGGGTACAACTACTCCTTTGGAGTTTTGTCCCAAAAGTCAAAGGTTCTAGAAGCAAGACAAGGGGAGGTGGGCCACCTCACAAGGGGGCCCACCAAGTGTGGCCGGCTTGGGGAGCTCCTCCATGGAGCTCCACTTACCACCCCAATTTTGCCCTTATGAAGGACATATTTTGTTGGCATTTTGGTATTTTCAAGTGCCCTCTACCCCTTGGACTTGGCCTATAAATAGAGATGGAGGGAGGTCTCCATTCTCACTCAAGTTTTCTCTCAACACATGACATGCTATGATCTGGCTTTCTTCTCTCCCTCACACGAAATAGTTTCCTAGCCGAAAGGTTGTCTAGTCTCCTGTAGGGCCTAGTTCTGGGCGGCGAAGCCCTGCCGGATAGCTGACACCGTATGTGTGCAACCTGGTAGAGAGGTCATAGTTTTGATCTTAGTTTAAGAGTGCCTCCCGAAGGGCTATCCGAGTGACCGTCTGAGATTCTGAGAGAGCCTCTCGAAGGGCTGTCCGAGTGACCGTCCGAGATTCTGAGAGTGCCTCCCGAAGGGCTGTCCGGGGGACTGTCTGAGGTTCTGTCCGAGAGCCTCCCGAAGGGCTGTCAGAGGGACCGCCAGAGGGCTTGTCCGAGGAAGTACATCCTCGCGGTTGAGAGGTTGTAAAATCCTAGCTGCGGGGATCTGCACCGACGATCTTCGCCAACTCTACTTTCGTTGCGCGACGAGTTGGTAACGATTAGATCAAAACCTTGTATGCATCTTCATAGTGGTCCTGGGCTGGTGCGTAGGTCGGAATTTTTTTGTTTTCAGTCGCGTTACCCTACAACAATTCATGATGAAGGATGGTGAAGGTGTCGCGGAAATGTACTCTAGCCTTACTCTCATCACAAATGAGATTACCGGCTTAGGAAGTGAAGAGATGACCACTAAATTCATGATCAAGAAAATTCTTAGAGCCTTGGATGGAAAGTATGACACCGTGTGCACATTAATCCAAATGATGCCAATTTACAAAGATCTCAAGCCCACGGAAGTCATTGGAAGGATTGTAGCTCATGAAATGTCGTTCAAGGACAAAGAGGAGCTCCACAACAAGTCTAGTGGTGCTTACAAGGCTTCAAGTGATGCTCTAACAACTTCAAGTGACAAGCTTGTGTCCCATGAAGAGATAAGCCTAATGGTCAAGAACTTCAACAAATTCTACAAGAGTAGAGGCAAAGATAAAAGCTTCAACTCAAGACATTATGAGAATCGCTCTTCAAGTCATGAACGAAATTGCTATAATTGTGGAAGACCCGGACACTTCTCCAATGAGTGTACGGCACCTCTCAAGAGAAGAGATGAGTCACCAAGAAGAAAGAGTAGAAGAGATGAGTCACCTCATAGAGAAAGAAGGAGTAGGGACGATCGATATGAACGAAGACCTTTCCAGAGAACAAGGATTCGGATAGGAGAGACAACTCCACCAAGAGATACTCAAGAAGAAGACCCTAAGCTCATGTTGGTGAACGGGTATCCGGCTCCGACTCCGACAACCAATCCGAGAGAAGCTATCACTCTAACCCCGACTATAGTCAAGATGGAGGTGTTGCCGGACTAGCTCTTGTACCCTCCAACTTCTATGATTTATTTGATTCACCAAATGAAGGGATTGGAAGATGCTTTATGGCAAAAGGTCCTACGGTAACTCACCCCGAATTCATTGACTTTAATAGTGATGAGGATGACTTGCTAGGTGAAGATGACTTGCTCAATGATAAAACTAGTGGTGTTAGCTATAATAAGCTTGCTAGTAATCATGATAGTCAAGATGAGACGGTTGTCAATGCAACGAGGAAAATTGAGCGTTTGACTAAAGAACTAAACACTCTTAAGTTAGCTCATGAAACTCAACAAGAAGATCATAGAGAGCTCCTAAGAACTCATGAGAAGCTATGCTTTGAGAAGCTGAATTTAGAGCAAGAGCATGAGTTTCTAAAAGCTATCAATGAAACGACTCCTCTTATCTACCTTTATGTCACAAGTTAAATCTAAGCAATCTAATAGCAAGAGCAAGAAAGGTTCTAGTTCTAGTAGCAACAACAACAATGTTAAATCTCATGATGTTGCTTCTAGTAGTTCTATTAATTCCACTAATGATTCTCTTAGCCAAGTTACACTTGCGCAAAAAATGATTTATTGAAAGGAATTATAGAAAAGGGTGTCTACAAGAGCCTTGCCAGGGGTAAGCAATTTGAGGAAATTGTACGCAAGCAAGGATGGCACCGGAAGAACCAAGGTGTTGGTTTTGAACGAAAGTTCAATGCAAATGGAGTTGAGTGGGAAGAACATCAATACCCCAAGACGAAGTTTGTTCCCCAAAAGGAGAAGTATGATCCTACTTCTTTCAAGGGAACTCAAGCTCAAGATGATCTTCTACCACAAGACACAAGCAAAAAGGGAAGGATAAGCTACAAGATGAGCAAGACTCATATGAAGAACCTCCTCAAGCTTTGGTCAAGTGGGTTCTCAAGACTACTTCAAGTTTCGCTTCATCAAGTACAACTACAACTACAACAATTCTCATCAAGTTGATGTGGGTCCCAAAGAAGAAGAACTAGAGAGTTCTTGAGGGTGACTCCGCCAACAAACTTGACTCATATTCATTCATGGCAAGAACTTGTGCAAACCACTTCAACATCATGCACTAGTTCATGGAGTCACAAACCCTCTTGTTGGTAAGTCAAGGGACAAGGTAATCAATGCATTCATGGACATCATTATATGTGTACTTTACTCTATGTCTATGGATATCCTTGTTGTTCCTTGTGGGACTAACCCATGTAGGTTGAAAGTGCTACAAATCCCATGAAAAGCTCCCAACTCCTGATGATCATCATCAACATTGAGCTTTCACAACTACAACTACAACTACATGAAGTCTTCAACGACAAAACCCAAGGTTAGTTCATCCCTCTTAGGGGGATCTCACATCTAGGGGGAGCTTTGCTCTAAGACTTGAGCTAAAGCAACTCTTGTGGTGTGAACGCATTAATGCTTTATGTAAAAATGGTAATCCCATTTGCGCTTAAACGATGAGTATGACCTATGATCAAATATTCTCATTTGGCTCCTAAGTCAAGATACTCATGTATAGATGACTTTGTCATCGACCATTGCTTGATAGTAGTTCGGTTGGTTGTGCATGTTTGCCCTATTTCATTTGCTATTTTATTGTGTGAGCATGTTGCAATGCTTTTTTTCCCATTCGAGGACATCCAATTGTTGTTTGGTTGATTTGAATCTTTTGGCCAATTGGATGGACAAGAATGCCTAAGAACCTTCCCTGGCTATCTATCTCAACTTGTCTCAAATTCATTCTTGCTGATCACAAAATTTGAACAAGTGTCTATTCGGACCCTCCGGGTGAGGAGCACTCGGAGCCACCGATCTGAATAGGGCTGAACTTTAAAACATTCTCTGTGTACTTCGGTCACCGATTCACTCCATTTTGGTCGCACCGAGTCACTTAGATTGATCTGCTTTAAGCCCCTCAGACAGACTGACTGAACATGTTCGGTCCTACCGAAATGCCCTGCCTCTGGCAGTTACACGTCTCGGTGTCTCCGAACAGTTTCATTCGGACTGACCGACAGTGTGTGTCGGGGGAATTACCCGCGGTTAGATCCGGCAGGCCAAGACATGACCCGGCTAGACCAAAAGGCCCATGACCGGGTTATCCAGGAAACAATTTGGGCCGGCTCACTATGGGCTGGGAGCCTGGAAGGAGCCCGGCCAGTAAGATCAAGACCCGGCCGGTAGAGAGTGGACCTGGCAAGACCCGTAGTCCCAACACCAGAAGGAGTCCACCTAACTTGGAAGACACGGAAGGTTTACAAGACTTAGAATAGGACTCCGACTATGGGTAGAACCCGGAAACCTATTGTAAACCTCAGGGACCCGGCTATTATATAAAGTGGGTTCCTGGGTCATCCAAGGGGACAAGTTTGGAGACAGACAAGTTACAATCTCTCGAAAGTTAGGTAGCGAAACAGCACCCTTGTAATCGAGATCTTCATCATCAATAGCAATCAAGCAGGAGCAGACTTTTACCTCCATCGTTAGGGGTCGAACCTGGGTAACTCGTGTCTCTCGATTCCGATCAACCCCGTTCAAGCCTTTACCTAGCAGCGATGACCTCACAACGTAGTTCTCTTATGAGGACATCTGCTGTGACAAAACCACGATAGTTGGTGCCCTCCCAAGGATCAGTCCGAGTTCATCAGGAATAGATTTTACAGCGCACGGTGTTGTTGAGTTCTTGAAGAGAGCTTTCCCAAGGATCGAGAAGCTCGCGATTGGCCGGATAAAGAAGAGCCGGCGCGGAAGGATCTACATCGACTCCGAGTTCATCAGTTGAGATAGAAAAAAAAAAGGTTCTGGCTGCAGCATCGGCATGCGGCGTCCGGCGGTCGACCAGGTCTCAACTACGGCCGACGCGGAGGAACAAGAACGCCTTGCGGCGGCTCCCAGGCAAGATCGACGCAGACGTCTTATGCTGACCCGCTACGCCGTTGTACCCTGACATCCTACGTAGTGACATGCCTCGGGACAATCCAAGTCTTCCATGACGTATGTCTGCTCATCACCCAAAAGCAGCAGAATCAAGCCGGCGGCCACCCGCAAAAAAAAAAAAAAAAAAAAAAACCGGCGGCCACTCTCATACACGAGATCCAATCTAGTTAAAAAAAAGGGAGTGTCTAATTTACATCCGGATGAAAACGAATTTGCTTTCAGTCATATTTTCCCACCAATTACAGGATGATAACTGTCCCCTGTCCTCACTTGTCCCTCTTTTAAACACACAGCAACAGGAGCTTAATGGGTCCAAACCCCAACTTTTCCTTTCCCGAATAGAAATGCACCAAAGAGAAGAACAAAAAACACAAAGTTGCAGCCAAGCTTTGCCATGCCCACTAAGCTAAAAAGCTAACAAAAATAGAAGGAAAGGCCAGGATGACGTCATCTAACCACACACACCTGAAAAATACACCCTGGAGCACTAAATTACACTAAAAAACTGTCTAAATTGCACTGATAACTCCACACTAAGTTTTACGGTGTAATATCCACTGAAAAAATGCGCTGTAAAATCTTTAGGTCCGCTAAGAATTACAGTGTATTTCTCAAAAAAAAGAATTACAATGTAAAATCCAGTAAAAAAAACACTGTAAAATACACTAAGAATTACACCGAAAAAACCAACTAAAAACACTGAGTTCAACACTATGAATTCAATACCAGGAAACACTATAAAATACACTAAGAATCACCAGCCTCTTCGGAACAAGCAGCAGGAATGCCCTTACCGAAACACTTCCTGAGTCTACCCATAGATTAACTATTTCCTAAAATTTAAAATCACATAGAAGAAAAAATACTGAGAAGTATGGCATAAAGGATAACCATTATACAAAAATAACAGATCATAAAGATGTTTAGTACATACACATTACCAGATACATAAATGGATCAGGCAAAATACAAATAACAAAATAGAACACATGAACTAAATAAAAAATACAAAAAACTGCCATATAAATGTAATGTGCTAACATGTAAAATTGCTTATTACAAGGGCATACGATTAATCACAACAACTGAGCTGAAAAGGGATAAAATGAACAGTACAAAAAATATTACAAATAAATACCACCACTGGATTTACACAAAAAAAAAAAGATGATCATGATGAAATAAATTGCACAAATAAACCCTAACAAAATATCAGGCAACTATCCATAAAAACACCCTGCAAAAAATACCAAAAACTTAATTTAGCGTCATGCATGACAAGGCCTATACTTACAGTACATCTAACAGAAAAAATCCAATACAATATCCAGTGTAAAAATCACTGATAAGATAAGTAAAAAAACACAAATGGCATTAAGATTTACACAGTACAATACACTAAGAATTACAGTGTGAATCCACTGAGAATTACACTGTAAAAATCCAAAAATAAAGAATTACAGTGTAAAATTCACTAACATACATTGCAAAAATACACTAAGAATTACAGTGTAAATCCATAGAGAGTTACACTGTAAAAATCAACTAAAGAATTACATTACAATAGCACAAAAATTAGTAAATTACAGTGTAAATCCACTGAGGAATTACACTGTAAAATCAACTAAAAGAATTACATTACAATAGCAAAAGAATTACAGTGTAAACCCACTGAGAATTACTGTGTATCAGTGGTATTACAGTATAAACCCACTGAGGATATCAGTGTAACTGGATTTACACTGTAAATCCAATTAGAATTACATCGTATCAGTGGTATTACAGTGGAAACCCACTGAGAATTATAGTGAAAAGATCCGCTGAGAATTACATTGAACTTCCACTAAAGATTACACTGTAAAAAACCATTAAAATCCATGAAGAATTACAGTGCAAAATCCAAATAGAATTACAGTAAAACCACTAAGAAAATACACTGAAATTCCGCTGAGGATTACAGTGTAAATCCAAATAAAATTACAGTGTAAAATACACTGTAAATCCACTAAGGATTACAGTGTAAAACCAACTAGTATTACAGTAAAAACCACCAAGAAAAATACACTGTAAATCCACTAAGGATTACAGTGTAAATCCACTAGGAATTACACTACGAAATGCAGTGTACAATCACTTACGAAACCACTAAAATTACACTACAAAATAACCAGGGAAGCCCAGTACACCAATCTCACATAGAGATTACTATTCCTGAATATGAACAGTACGTCTAACAGTATAAACCAGACAAGCATGACAAAAACAGACCACATCAAGCCCCCCTGAAGATGAACATACCAAATTCCCCACTAATGTTCAATTACTATTCCTGCAGACCACAAATAAAGGGCTTGTTCAATTACTATTCCCACTGAAGATGAACTATTCCCCGCTAAAAAACTGCACGTTCAATTACTATTCCCCCTGGAGATGAACAGACCAAAGCCCCCCTGAATCCAACCTAAGCTTGTTCAATTACTATTCCTGCAGACCACAATACATACAAACCTACATAGAGCACAGGGCGTATAAAACCAACATCCACGAACAACAAAACACTAGAGAATCCAAGGCGACCATGGATTGAAGACACTGAAACACGATTCCAGTGTGTTCGAACTGAAATACCTAGAGATTCAATCAGCCGAATACAACCAGACAACAGATCAAATTAGACCCACAAGTACACACCCTAAATTAGCTGTGAGTACGAGATTCAATCCCAGATAACAACGCAAACCACACGCAACAGACGAAAGGGGATAGATCTGACCATAAAATCCTACACACAGCTAAAAACACACATGAGGATCAAGGCAAAAACGGATGAACATACCGAATCACAAAGACCAGGAACGTCGCCGGGGAAGAAATGGAGGCCGGGGGTGGGTGTGGTGGCCGAGAGATGCTGCAGACCACCGGCGCGGACAGCGGGGGAGCCGGAGGGGGTGGGCAGCCGGAGGGAGAACGCCGGACGCCTGACCACCATCCTAGCGAATCGAGCGGACAGGGGAGCTCAAGTCGCCATGGATCTATCTCTCTCTCTCTCTCTCTCTCTCTCTCTCTCGACTCTGTTCTGGTTGCGTGTCAGCGAGAACGGGTCTCCCCCGGAAATTGAGCGCGCCCGATAAGAATACACACCAACTGCGAGGAACGAATCTCAGGACAGACATCGGACGGCTCACAAAACGGATGAAAGCCAAAAGTTTTCATCCGGATGAAAAATAGCAATTCCGTAAAAAAAAAAGAGAGGCTAAAACCTAAAAGGCTACAGCGGTGGCGAGGGACAGCGGTGGAATAAGTAATTTTACCGGTGCCGGTAGCTACCGGTGAAGTCCCGACCAATGAAATTCTTCCAGCTAACTTTGTGTGGGCCAACTATCCAATGATATAGTATTGTATTTAGATCCACTAGAAAACATGCCCGTGCGTTGCAACGGGAGAAATAAATCATTCCACTCCCCTAGCGATCCTTTCGATGTTTCACTTCTCATTTCCACCACCAGCTCAGCATCATCGATGTGGTCAGTTTGTTCACCTATTCATGATGAACGTAATCATCCCAAGGCAATGCACTTCATCATCATACTCTAGGCCACCGCCCCACAAGCCCCTATGCTTGTAATTCTGCGGATTTATGATGATAGTGAGTACCAGCCCTGTCTCATCTACACTTGGTGCATGCACCATCCCAATGTATGTCCCTTGAACTAAATTCTCAAAAGCACATGAAAGATCATATGAAAGTCTTAGCAGGTTCGGAATCAATTAGCACATGTGAGACTTCCAAAATAATTTATTTAGCATCGACCGGGAGCAGGAAAATAGAAGTGCTATTTTGTTAGTTTCTGGCATGGAACAACAATATATATGAGGGTCACACACCAGGTCAACATCAACCATTTAAGTAATGCCATCTTGCTAACTCCCAAACATGCAAAGGGGATATATACACCATGGATTGTTTTCTCACTCGACTGCAACACTGGATATACAGCATGGGAGGAAACTCTTAATATCAAAATGATTCAGAAGTATATAGCTACACTGCAGAGTACAGTTGAAATGCTGGCGGAAGAAAATTTTCATGGTAGAACAATTATTATTGAAATCATGAGGCCAAATGGCCAACAATTTAGTGCAGCTATGCGATTTTGGGCCAAAAGTGCTCATATATTTCCAGTGCATCTATCCAAATGAGCTTATTACATCACTTTCGAGTTTTACAGAATATTTGTGCAAAACACTCACATCATGAAGTCAGACCATACTCACTTGTCCCAAATCATAAATCTTGGTATTGAACCTTCCCCTGCCTAAAAGTTTAAATGAAATTGGATATGGAAACTGCTGCTATTTCACGTGAATAACATGAGCGAATTAATTAGTAAGAAGTTTAATTCCTGAGCATGAACCCAGAATGTTCAGTTTCAGATTCTCACCAGATGTACCATGGTAATTGACCTGACAGGGGAAGAGGTAAAAAACAATGCAACTTCTAACTGATGGAAAGATCAGCTCTCACCATCGTGTTACCCGCAACCTTTACAAAATCCAGAAAAGTAATATCTTGAACTGTGATGCCCAAGAACAACCATTGATCAGATGGTTTTATCCGATTCCAAACAAACTAAGGCCCTTGTCCCACAAAAAAGAAGAGTTCAGCACAAACCCAGTATTTTTCGGTCTCATATGCTCACCAAATGTACCATGGCAATTGACCTGACAGGGAAATCGGTGATGTCAACCAGTGACGACGAAACAACCTTGTCCAGCTAGCCAGACACTATGATCACGATACACAAATCCTTTTACATGACAGCGCAGCAAGTTCATGTACTGAAAAATAACCCGATAATGAAGAGACCGTGCCCTGCATACCAAAAGTTTTTGCTCGTTTCTAGCAGGTTATGCTCAGGGTCAGAATTTAAAGTAAGTACAACTGACTGATGTTGCTCAATCGCTCCAATAAAAAAACTGATGTTCAACCTTCATGGTTGTAACTCACCAAACAATGCAGCTGCTCTCGCAAATTTCAATCTATTGCTAGTTGCTTACATTCAGCTTGCAGCCATGATAGGAAGAAAAGTAGTTTCTCAACTCCTAAAAAATAATGACATATGCCTTTTCCAAATATATCAAACTACCTTCTAATAATGTGCAAGCAAGATTAAAATATCTTTAGACTTTTAACTTAAAGCAACAGATGCTAGTATACCTATACATGTATCTGCTCTAATTTTATAGCTAGCTAGGAGCAGAAGTATTTAAGGCTTTAAGCTGCAGCAACATGCTCGTTGATTTTCCTATGAAGGCGGCAGTCAGTGAATGATAGCATCGGCTTCGCCATCCGGTGGTACATGCTCTCCGAAATCCTGTAAAGACAACAAACCTTGAGAAGTTGAAATTCGGAATGAAGAAAATAGCAGAAGAGTTCAGAAATAATAAGAAAAACCTCCTTCTCCAAGAAGCTATGAAGGATCTTGTTCTCCACTGCTTCTGCGATTGCTGCACACCTAGGAACTTGTGATACTTTCCTGAAATAAGTCAAATAACAGTACAATTTTTATGCATAACTACTGTCACGTGTCATATCATGAGCCCTTCTGTATATTTGGGACGAATTTCCTGCTGTCAAAGACAATCTATTCTTGCACGTTCAATCTAAACAACCGACTACTGGTCATTAACAGATGGTGTTCGTCCATAGATACTAAGTTTGTTTCTTCTTCAATAAACCATTGTTAGCATGTCATTACTTGAAGCCATGCCTACGGTCGTATAAAAGTCTACTCTTCTTGCTGACATGATGTTCGCACTTGGTTCACTGGTTATGTGAGCTGCTGCAGGTTATGTTCTGATTCATGGAAGGCTCTTTGTTGGATTTGGGTGTGGAATAGTATCAGCACCAGTTTACATCGCTGAAGCTGCTCCTTCAGAAATCAGGGGAGGTTTGGTGTCCGCATGATTTCTGGTGGCCAATTGTTTTCCTACTTGGTCAATCAAAGAGAGGGGTCCAAGCAGAGAAAGGATATGGCATGCCTGGATGTGCACGCCGCTGTCGTAGCCATATTGTCGCCGAACAGGAGCACGTCCTCTCAGTGCTTGGCGCTTAGGGGATGGGTCCGGCGCCGCCAAGGATTGTAAGTTCGAGGTCGGCGGCCCCATCTCGTCCTAGAACCGGTGCGCCAATCGGCCGCCGCACCGCCGCGGTGACGCCGCCACGAGGGGGAGTTCGTGTCGCAGCGCCTGTGGGGAGGCCGCCATCGGGTGCGAGAGATGGGGATAACCAGGGGCACAACTCCGGATCCATGCCGTCCGTCGCCGCCGCCGGCCAGTGTCGCCGCGGGGCAAGAGGGAGACGGCAGATGGGGACGGGCAGCGGTGGGGAGATGAAAGGGGATTTTTTTGGAAGAGTCGCTGTGAGAAGAAGGGCGTGTCGCTCGGGGGTGAGGGGCGTCGAATCCGTATTTTAATTTCCATCAATTGCTCACTGTTACACACGTAAAAAGTACTGCGGGTTTAATTCCTAAAAACCACAGGGACCTTTGTGTAAAAAGGACGCGACGGTGAACCCGACAAAGTTAATCCATGCTTTATTATTATTAGGAAAAAATTAAGTCAAATCAATGTCAGACCCAACCGTACTACTGAGTACAGCTTTTATGCCTAGCCATGCATGCATGCTGTCAGACCACTCCACACACAGAAAAAGCAAGCATTTTATTTATCTTGGAAGATATTAATTCATTGATATCTTTTGAATAAAAAATTCATTTTGAAATATTTTTACATATTTGAATTCCTAACGATGTGATCTTTAAAATAAGATCAAACTTGAATACATTTCGAACGAGTTTAAAATTCTTGCAACATATTTCACTCATTTCTAATAAACATATTTCACTCATTTCTTAAAAAATGATTTAACTTGTTTATTTCACTCATTTCAAAATACTAATTTCAGTCATTTCAAAACACATATTTCAATCATTTGAAAAAATTGGTTTCACTCATTTCAAAAAACTGATTTCACTCCTTTCAATTCAAAGACAGTGTTCACTCAATTGAGATGTGAAACTTGTTATTTCAGAAATGCGAAACTAGTTATTTAAAAAATGTGAAACTTATTATTTCAAATAAGTGAAATAAATTATTAAAAAAATGTAAAACTAATTTCCAGTTTTCAATTTCAAATAAGCGAAATAAGTGAAACTAGTTATTTCAATTTCAAAACACATCAGTTTTAACAATTCTTTTAAAAACATATTTCACTTATTTCAAGAACACATTACACTAATTGAGAGAAATGATTTCAATTAGTTTTTATGAATTGAGTGACACGAGCCTTTTGAAATTGAGTGACAGGTGACATATTTCACATATATGAACCATAAATCTCTTCCATATTTCACAAAACCAGATTTCACTTTCACTTGAGTGAATTCCAGAAAAAAATTCAATTCTATATGAATCATAAAATTAGTTTCACAATTATTTTGAAAACACATTTCAATATTTTCCAAATCTTTTAAAAACATATTTCACTTATTTCAAGAACACATTACACTAGTTGAGAGAAATGATTTCAATTAGTTTTTATGAATTGAGTGACACAAGCCTTTTGAAATATGATATTTGCAAATTGTTCATTTCAGTGTATGCAACTGATACTTGTGAAATATGTTTCACCAATATCAAATTTCAATGAAATAAACAACTTCTCTGTAAAAAATAACTCGAATTGAAATATGATTGAAAATTCAAACTAGTCAATATATATCCAAGATTGGTCTTGGTTTAAAGATCTTGTCGACCTGAATTCAAATTTGTAAAAAGTTTTCAAAACAAAAATTCGATTTAAAAGTTATGAGCAATTCAAAATGTGAGATTGAAAATAAAAGGCAAGCTTTTTGCTTGGAGAGAGAGAGCGAGGAGGACGACATGTGCATGCAGCCACCACCCAAGTGTCGTACTATTCTCATTGAAAGCATCCTCCACTTTAGTACTTTGCCTGACAAAAGTCTGTGCATGTCAGTTGTATCTCAATGTATATTGCAGCAAATTGATTCGTATAGCAGCAATTACTAACTAATAGCGGGGCCCTGCACGAATCACAACGCAGAGGTGGACGATGGATTTCTCGCCGCTAGATACCGGAACCGGAAAAAGTGAATTTGCAGGACAGCGGTGGCCACGTTTTTCCTGTCCGCCTGCAGAAGCCTGCCGTGTCGGTGCGGGGTGGAGGAGGCTGAAGAACGTGCATCTCCGATTGGCATGCATGCTATGAAAAAAAGTGTACAGGAGCCCGGTTGAAACAAACGCAGACAGCAAAACGCTGGCGTACGAGCAAACCGTCCTGCGAGGGTTACGTGAAGTTTAGCCGGATCCGACCCGGTTGGAAAAAAATTCGGGATCTGACCCTTTTTCTACCGTCGGGAATCCTGGCGGTAGGGTAGAATTGGCTACCGCCGGAGCCCATGGCGGTACGTTGACGGCTGCCGCCGTTAGCCAACTGCCGCGCGGCTGACGTGGCGTAACGGTCCTACCGCCAGGTAAGAATGCAGTAGGGTCCTGCACGCGCCAGGGTTCTATAACCGGAAACTGCTGTTTTTTTGCGGTAGGGTTTCACCCCCTACCGCCAGGGGGTCCGGCGGTAGGGTGGGATGCAGGCGACTGGCTTCTGTAACCGAAAACGTCTGATTTCCTACGGTAGGGTTTCACACCCTACCGCCAGGGGGTTCGGCGGTAGGGTGGGCTACAGGCGACTGGCTTCTGTAACCGAAAACGTCTGTTTTCCTACGGTAGGGTTTCACACCCTACCGCCAGGGGGTCCGGCGGTAAGCTGTGGGACGCTATCACCAATTTCTATGGCTGTAGGGTTCTATCTTATATTTCGTGTAAAATCTTGATCATTTCAATTACGAATATTGTATAGTCCAACACAGCAGCAAAAAGTTTGCAAATCAAAATATGATGATCACACATTATAGATAACAAACCGACAACACTAAGTAGGTAGCAACAAGGTTCTCGTTCGCAAATATGGATATCAAATAGCGGTAATCCTTCTCTGAGCCCGGGCTCAGATGCACCCGCTCAGAAAAAAATTCAAAATAAATACTAGAAAAATTAAAAAAATTCCAATTTTTTTTGTGTGGTAGATAATTTGATGCGTGAGGTCCGCTCCAAATTTCAACTCATTTGAACATTTGAGCAGCTCCCGACAAAAAAGACAAATCGGGTCAAAACAGTTCGTGAACAATAAACTTTTTTACAGACCCCGATTTTGTCTTTTTTGCAGAGAGTTGCTCAAATGTCCAAACGAGTTGAAATTTGCAGCGAACCTCACGCATCAAATTATCTACCACACACAAAAAAATTGGAATTTTTTGAATTTTTTTAGTATTTGTTTTGATTTTTTTCGTCGGAGCGGGTGCAGCTGAGCCAAATTGGCCTTCTCTATCAAATAGGTTCTATAAAGTAAATAGTTCAACTTAGGAAATAGTTCAACGTAGCAAATACTCCCTCCGTTCCATATTAGTTGTCGCTGAAACGGATGTATTTAGACATATTTCAGTGCTAGATACATCCGTTTGAGCGACAACTAACATGAAACGGAGGGAGTAGCAAATAGCATCCATCAAGTTCGACATGACCATAGCCCTAACCATCCATCAAGTTCTCTTTCACAACTCGAGACAAATAGCAAATAGTTTTAACCAACACGAAGCGAGTACTTTGACATGACCATATCACTTCTTCCTCCCCCTCTTAGCGGTACACTTCTCGTTTCTCTTGGAGCGGGTTTCATCCGGCTTCTTCGTGTGGCGAGGACGCGGTTTCTGAAAAGGCGATGGACTGTTCCAATTCTTCTTCGGCATTTCCCCCCTCTTCTCCTGGGTTGGCTGAGTGGGTGGAGGTCCGTCATTGTCGTCGTACTCCTCCTCATTATCTCCTTCCTCGGCTTTCTCCTCTTCCTCTTCTTCATCGTCATCTTCTTCATCTTCGTCCTCAACAAAGCGAGACGACGAGGCGGCATGGCTCGATGAGGCTCCGCCGGCATGTATCGACCCTCCATGAGAAGGAACATGGACATCGGCCGTGCGAGCGCACCCAAGCATACCCACTATCTTACGACAACGGGTCATGAACTTCTGCAATAACAAACAACCAAGAACATAATACGGATCAACTTTATGGATATTGGCATGATCCTCCCCATCGGGAAAGTGTCGTGTGCAATCTTTGTGGCAAGATAACTACTGGAGGGACCAAGAGGCACAAGGAGCATCTTGCTTGTAGCGGTGGAGATGCAATTGGCTGTCCTAAGGCTACAACACAAATCAGGAGAGAGATGGCAGAATATTTGGAGAAAAACAGGAGGAATAAGGGAGTTGCTGTACATGACAATAATAAGAAGGTTGTGGAGGTGAATGCAGATGGAACAAATGTCCCCATTACTAGGCCAAGCTCAGGGACAGCAGCCAAGAAGAACAAGAAAGCATTTATTGTCAACATGCAAGGAGGAAGTAAGTCTACCGCTGCTTCCACCAATAGTTCAAAGCCAATTATTGCCATGCTGCGAAAATCACCTGAGGATGTTGTAGATGAGAGACGCTCTGGATCTTCTCAAAGAACCATGGAGTCTTGCACAAAGACTAAAGAAGATAGGCACTATGTGAATATGCAGTGGGCACTGTTCTTCTATTAGTGTGGCATTCCTTTTAATGCTGCAAGTAGTAGACAGTTTGAGGTTGCAATTGAAGCCTCTTGTCAATATGGTTCAGGTTACAACCCTCCTAGTGCATATGAGCTGAGGGAGCCATTGCTTAATGAATGTGTGAAGGAAACGAGTATTTTGAGGAAGCAACATGAGGCAGCATGGAAACAATATGGATGCACATTCATGTCGGATGGCTGGTGAGATAGAAGGGGTCGCCATTTGATTAACTTCCTTGTTAATAGTCCAGAGGGCACGTTCTTCTTGGAGTCGGTTGATGCCTCAAGTGAATCACATGACGCTCAAATGATTGCTGATTTGCTAGAGAAGAGAATTGAAGAAGTTGGGAAAGAAAATGTTATCCAAGTTGTCACCGATAATGGTGCTAACTACAAGGCAGCTGGTAACCTTCTAGAGTTGAGGATCCTGATACGTCTCCATCGTATCTACTTTTCCAAACTCTTTTGCCCTTGTTTTGGACTCTAATTTGCATGATTTGAATGGAACTAACCCGGACTGACGCTGTTTTCAGCAGAATTGCCTTGGTGTTATTTTTGTGCAGAAATAAAAGTTCTCGGAATGACCTGAAAATCCACGAAGAATATTTTTGGAATAAATAAAAAATATTGGCGAAAGAACCAACCAAGGGGGACCCACCTGCTGTCCACAAGGGTGGAGGGCGCCCCCCTAGGGCGCGCCCCCCTGCCTTGTGGGTCCCCTGGACCTCCACCGACCTCAACTCCGACTCCATATATTCACTTTCGGGGAGAAAAAATCAGAGAGAAGGAATCATCGCGTTTTACGATACGGAGCCGCCGCCGCCTCCTGTTCTTCATCGGGAGGCCAGATCTGGAGTCCGTCTTCGGCTCCGGAGAGGGGAAATTGTCGCCATCGTCATCATCAACCATCCTCCATCACCAATTTCATGATGCTCATCGCCATGCGTGAGTAATTCCATCATAGGCTTGCTGGACGGTGATGGGTTGGATGGGATTTATCATGTAATCGAGTTAGTTTTGTTAGGGTTTGATCCCTAGTATCCACTATGTTCTGAGATTGATGTTGCTATGACTTTGCTATGCTTAATGCTTGTCACTAGGGCCCGAGTGCCATGAATTCAGATCTGAACCCTTTATGTTTCCATGAATATATGTGTGTTCTTGATCCGATCTTGCAAGTTGTAGACACCTATTACGAGTTATGATCCGCATACCCCAAGGTGACAATAATTGGGATTCTTTCCGGTGATTACCGTAGTTTGAGGAGTTCATGTATTCACTAAGTGCTAATGCTTTGTTCCGGTTCTCTATTAAAAAGAGGCCTTAATATCCCTTAGTTTCCATTAGGACCCCGCTGCCACGGGAGGGTAGGACAAAAGATGTCATGCAAGTTCTTTTCCATAAGCACGTATGACTATATACGGAATACGTGCCTACATTATATTGATGAATTGGAGCTAGTTCTGTGTCACCCTAGGTTATAATTGTTGCATGATGAATGCCATCTAACATAATTATCCATCATTGATCCATTGCCTACGAGCTTTTCACATATTGATCTTTGCTACGTTACTTTTTCGTTGCCACTGTTACGATTGCTACAAAATTGCTACTGTTACTTTTGTTACTGTTACCGTTACTTCTATACTACTTTGCTACTAAATACTTTGCTGCAGATATTAAGTCTTTCAGGTGTGGTTGAATTGACAACTCAGCTGGTAATACTTGAGAATATTCTTTGGCTCCCCTTGTGTCGAATCAATAAATTTGGGTTGAATACTCTACCCTCGAAGACTGTTGTGATCCCCTATACTTGTGGGTTATCAAGACCTTTTCTGGCGCCGTTGCCGGGGAGCATAGCTCTATTCTCTGAGTCACTTGGGATTTATATCTGTTGATCACAATGAGGAATTTGAAAGATACTAGAACCAAGATTTTTCCCTCTACTACGAGGGGAGGTATGGAACTGCCATCTAGCTCTGCACTTGATTCACCATCTGTTTTGAGTAAGCTTGCGACACCTACACCTACTAGTGATTCTGATATGTCGCATGTTATTGATGATGCCACTTTTGCTATGAATGATGCTTATGATGCTACTACTCTGCTTGATAAAACTGTGCCACTGGGTGAATTACTTGATGAACATCTTGCTAGAGTAAGAACTATTGATTATACTGAAGATGATGATTCTGAAACTGATGAAATTATTGAAACTGAAAACTTTGAAACACCTGTTAGACCTAGCTCTCCTAGATATGAACTTCCTGTTATGCCTGAGGGTTATGTTATGAAAGGAGAGGTAGCTAGGGACTTTCTTGCTTGTAAGGATAGAGATGATCTTAAGAAATTATTGTGCAAGTGGAAAGAAAAATCTTTGAATGCTAGAATGCAATATGATCCTAAGTTTGCTACTTCACCTATCTGTGTTACTGATAAGGATTATGAATTCTCTGTTGATCCTGAGTTAATTACTTTGGTTGAATCTGATCCTTTCCATGGTTATGAATCTGAAACTGTTGTGGCACATCTTACTAAATTGAATGATATAGCCACCCTATTTGCTCATGAGGAAAAAATTCGCTATTACTATATTCTTAAGTTGTTTCCTTTCTCATTAAAGGGTGATGCTAAGATATGGTTTAATTCTCTTGCTCCTAGTTGTGTGCGTAGTCCCCAGGATATGATTTACTACTTCTCTGCAAAATATTTCCCTGCTCATAAGAAACAAGCTGCTTTAAAGGAAATATTTAACTTTGTGCAAATTGAAGAAGAGAGTCTCCCACAAGCTTGGGGGAGGCTTCTCCAATTACTTAATGTTTTGCCTGATCATCCTCTCAAGAAGAATGAAATACTTGATATCTTTTATAATGGACTAACCGATGCTTCTAGGGACCACCTAGATAGTTGTGCTGGTTGTGTTTTCAGGGAACGAACTGTTGAGCAGGCTAGATTGCTATTGAATAATATATTGAGTAATGATAATGATTGGACACTTCCTGAGCCAACTCCTAAGCCAACTCCGAAGAAAAGAGGTATTCTATTTCTCAATCCTGAAGATATGCAAGAGGCAAAGAAATCTATGAAAGAAAACGGAATTAAAGCTGAAGATGTTAAGAATTTACCGCCTATTGAAGAAATACATGGTCTCGATAACCCGACACAGGTAGTAGAGGTAAATTCTCTCTATAGATTTAATGAAGGTGATATTCCTCATAATAAGTCTGCTAGTCAATGCTTGGATGAGTTTGATAACTTTATTGTTAAACAAGAAAATTTCAGTGCTTATGTTAGTAGACAATTGAAACGTAATGCTTATATGCTTGACTGCTTGGGTGACTATATGAGTAGAACTGTTAGTGATCTTAAGATTATCAGTAAGCATGCTTCCATGGTTAAAACTCAAGTAGAACAAGTGCTTAAGGCACAGGATGATTTGCTCAATGAGTTGAATAGTAAGAACAATGATAATGCTGTTAGAGTTATGACTAGAGGTGGTAAAATGACCCAGGAACCTTTGTATCCTGAGGGCCATCCTAAGAGAGTTGAGCAAGATTCTCAGAGAATTAATATTGATGCACCTAGTCCTGATAATAAAAAGAAAAAGAAAACGGATAGGACTTTGCATGCTTCTAGTGAATCTGTTATAGACACGCCTGAGAATCCCAATGATATTTCTATTTCTGATGCTGAGACACAATCTGGTGATGAACATGAACCTAGTGATAATGTTAATGATGATGTTCATATTGATGCTCAACCTAGTAATGATAATGATGTAGAGATTGAACCTACTGTTGATCTTGATAACCCACAATCAAAGAATCAACGTTATGATAAGAGAGACTTCGTTGATAGGAAGCATGGTAAAGAAAGAGAACCTTGGGTTCAGAAATCCATGCCCTTTCCTCCTAAGCCATCCAAGAAAAAGGATGATGAGGATTTTGAGCGCTTTTGTGAAATGCTTAGACCTGTCTTTTTGCGTATGCGTTTGACTGATATTCTGAAAATGTCTCCTTATGGTAAGTATATGAAAGATATTGTTACTAGAAAAAGAAAGATACCGGAAGCTGAAATTTCCACCATGCTTGCTAATTATACTTTTAAAGGCAGAATACCAAAGAAACTTGGAGATCCAGGAATACCAACTATACCATGCTCCATTAAAAGAAATTATGTTAAAACTGCCTTATGTGATCTTGGAGCCGGTGTTAGTGTTATGCCTTTCTCCTTATATCGTAGACTTGATTTGAATAAGTTAACACCTACTGAAATCTCTTTGCAAATGGCTGATAAATCAACTGCTATACCCATCGGTATTTGTGAGGATGTGCCTGTTGTGGTTGCAAACGTTACTATCTTAACGGACTTTGTTATTCTTGATATTCCCGAGGACGATAGTATGTCGATCATCCTTGGTAGACCCTTTTTGAATACTGCAGTGGTTGTTATTGATTGCAACAAGGGCAATGTCACTTTTCATGTTAATGGTAATGAGCATATGGTACACTTTCCGAAGAAACAACCTCAAGTTCATAGTATCAATTCTATTGGAAAATTTTCAACTATTACTATTGGAGGTTTTGAATTCCCTCTCCCTACTGTCAAAAAGAAATATGATATTCTTATTGTTGGGGACATGCATATCCCCGTTGAGATAACTTAGTGTTATTCGAAAATTCTTCGGTTTCATGTTATTCGAAAGAAGTTTGTTAATAAGACTTGATCAAACTTGTTAATGGATTCCTTTTAATGAGCATGAGATGGATGAATTTAGAAAGCACAACCTTCTGCACCTACTTTTTACTTTCTGTTATTTAGAATAAATAAAGCAAAAATAGTATTATCTGTCTGTTTTCTGAATTATCCGTGCAATAAAAATGTCCCAAAAATAAAAGTTCTCCAAATGCCCTGAAAATTTAGTATAATTTTTTATAGAATATTTGAGAATTTCTGGCACTGAGAATGCACCAGGGGGCTGCACCAGTGGACCACAACGGTGGAGGGCGCGCCCTACCCCCCCTGCCTTATGGGTCCCACGTAGGTCCCCCTCACTTATTCCAGCACCCATCCACTTCATCTTCCTCCAGAAAAAAATCATCCCGTAGCTCAAACCCGTGTTCTTGCTCATCTTGCTGCCATTTTCGATCTCCTTGTGCAAAGCTCCATCTGCAAAACTGTTTTGGGGGATTGTTCTTCGGTATGCGACTCCTCCAATGGTCCAATTAGTTTTTGTTCTAGTATTTTATTTATTGCAAATTTTTGCTGCTGCGGTGACCTTGTTCTTGAGTTTGCATGTCAAATTTATATGGTCCAAAGTAGTTTCTGTAGGGTAACGCAGCAGAAAACAAAAAATTTCCGACCTACGCACCAGCCCAGGACCACTATGGAGACTGCATACAAGGTTTGATCATTTCGTTACCGACTCATAGCGCAGCGGAAGTAGAGTCGATGGCGATCGGCGGTGCAGATCCCCGCAGCTAGGATTTACAACCTCCCAACCGCGAGGATGTATACCCTCGTCTTCCCTTCGGACAGCCCTCCGGGAGGCGGTCGAACAGTCCCCCGGACGGTGTCGCGGACAGCCCTTCGGGAGGACCTTCGAAACTCAAACGGTCACTCGGACAGCCCTTCGGGAGGACTCACAGAACTTGGACCGTCACTTGGACAGCCCTTCGGGAGGCACTCACAAACAGCCCCTCGGGCACTAAGATTGAAACTACGACCTCTCTACAGAGTTGCACACATACGGTGTCATCTATCCGGCAGGGCTTCGCCGTCCAGAACTAGTTCCCACAGGAACCCAGACAGCCTTTCGGCTCTACGAAACTCTTTTCGTGGGAGGGAGAGAGAAGCCAGATCATTGCATGGCACTTGTATGTGAGAAGGGATGAAGTTTGTGGGCAGCCCACTCTCCTCTATTTATAGGAAAGCCAAGGGGTAAAGTTGGCATTCACAAATACCAAAAGTACCCCCACTTTATGTCATTTACATAAAGAATAAAGCAAAAAGGAGTGCCATGTGGAGCTCCATGGAGCTCCACCCTCCATGGCCGGCCACCCCTTGGGGGGGCCCCCCCAAGGGGGCTTCCTTAGTGCCCAAGGCTTCTAGAAGCCTTTTGGGAAATTTCCCAAAAGGTGCTTTCCATAAAAAATCCCAAAAAGCACTTTCACTATTCACGACGACATTTTTCAGCGTCCGTTCGAACTGAAAATATTTATGTGGGCTTAGAACATTTCCAGTACCCACTAAAATAATTTTCAACGTGTTCTGGAACAATTCCAGTTTAGTGATTTAATCTGCGAAAAGCATCTGAAGCGGTTTCGGCAGCTCCGGAACATTTCCGGTTTTCATCTCCGAAAATTCCAGAAAGTTTCCAGAATGATTCTGGCACCCTCCAAGAATTATCAGGCATGTCCCGAAACCAATTTGACTTTATGGTATCCTCTGAAACAACTTTTCAGTATCACCGGAACTCATCCGGTGACCTCTCTCTTCGGAACTTTTCCGCTGTCTCCGGAAAACTTTTTCCGAAAACTTTCTCTCAGACTCCCTGTCTAGTATTCAGCAGATAGATGACCCTTAAGCGTGTGACCCTATAGGTTCGGTGAAGTATAGACATGACCCGGAACCCCTTCCGATCAATGATCAACATCGGAGCCGTGGACACCCATATTGACCCCTATACCCACACGAATGAATATTCGAGTGAACCTCCAGTTGCCGTGTGCTATTCCTGTTGCTTCGCGATATGTTACAAATACCCGAGGTGAGACATGATGGCATTCCCATGGATCAACAACTTGTCCACTATGCTAGTTACCTCGTTACCGGTATTGTTCTCTTTTCTCGTTACCGTGTTCCGGCATCCCCGTGATCAAATCACAAAGTGTCTGGCCAGACGATGATGGATACCGTAACACCGAGAGGGCCCAGAGATATCTCTCCATCGTCGGAGGAGCAAATCCCAATCTTGAGCTATCAAGTTACTTAACATACTTTCCCATGAACCCGTAAGCCGCCGTAATAGCCATCCAGTTACGGATGACGTTTAACAAACCCCAAAGTTTATGAATCAAGCATGAAGAAACTCGATACTCTCATGGTGTGAGGAATCATGCAAACGTTAACCATCTCTGTGTTATTAACCATTAACTTGTGACGAAAGAATCTCATAGCATAACATCAATCGGGTCGATTCAACACAAATGTTCTTCTAACACTGTGCCCTCAAAGTTGCTGGCATAGACATGCCCATGATCAGGAAAACAGAACCATCATGCAACACTTGAGCTAGTCTTAGAGGCCAGACTAGGAATACATTTTACCGTTTATTATCCCACACGTGCATATGAGTCTTCCTCCGAGCCTCGTTTTATTTGCAGACTCGAGAATCATTGCAGTTATAGCATGGAACATAAACCTAATTATGAACAGGGAGATAATCAATAACATTTATTATTGCCTCTAGGGCATATCTCCTACAGACTCCCACTTGCACTAGAGTCAATAATCTAGTTAATGCTAATGCACTTTACACCTGTGGCACACCGGTGTAAATATGCTTCGTTTGTGGTATAGCCTGAATGTCCAACGGATCTGACGACTTCAGCTCCGTGTGTATCTTTGCATATCCTCGCGTTTTCACGCTTTCACAAAAGTCATATTTTGTGTGGACTTGGCTTGGTATGTATGCGAATCACAGGTCGAACCTGGATTCCTCAGACTGAGTTATGGAGCAACTACTTGCAGTAGTGTCCCATTGACAAAAGCCATCTTGGAACCATACTAAGTTCATGAATGAACTATATGATTCAACATCTTCTTTGTCGCTTTAAAAGCGGCAACATACTTTGCCTCTGTTATAGAATTCGCCACAGTAACTTGTTTGGAACAATTTCCAACTACCGTGCCACCATATTGTGTATTGCACAAAACCATTAACTTTAATCGAAAATCGCATGGAGCATTGATGAAGACTGTATCGATGTAATTACTTACAACGAGCACTTCATAATCTCTTCTTGCGAGAAAACATGTCATCAGTACTACTCTAGTACTCAATGACATCTTTCACTGTTGTCCCATGATCAGTACTTTGATCACTTTGGTATCCATACTCGCAACATCTTTGGAGTATTGGACATATCTGGTTGTTTTACATACCATGGAATACATGATTAATCCAAACACAAGAGTGTGTGGAATATCCATCATGTATATTGCTCATCAGTGTTTTGGGACACCGAGTCTTGCAAAAACTCTTTCCATGTGACTTCGGCAAGAATCACTCCTTGACGTTTTTAATGCTAAAAGGTTTTAGCATTTTGTCAATATGTATCTTTGCTCAGCCCCATTAGGTAAATCTATCTCCATAGATCATCATGCCTAATATAAAGGCTATTTAGCCCAAGCACTTCATCAAAAAACTATTTTTAAATGAAGTCCTAATTCGTGTCAAGAAATTTATTTCCAATTAACAATGTGTCAAGCACACAACGTTTCTAGAAATATTATTATGCTCCCACTTACTTTCTTGAATCACAAGCATCTTCGTTACCCATTGATGAAGTCAAAACCCTTTTAACCATTTCATCAAAACACGAAGATTCCAACTCCATTTTGCTCTCTTCTGTCCATCGCTGGAACTCTGAAGTTTGCATACTTACTAGCATCCTCTAGACTGACAAAATACCTTGGACTGTAACACATGCAAGTCCTTGGTTTTATTTCCATCATATGGAAATCCTATTGTCATCCATGTTTCATATCTCATGACTGAAATATGTATTAATTGCTAGTTCAACCCGAACCGACTTTAAGCAACGCTACGGTGAAACAACCTCATCGTAGTCAACTCCTTGAACTTGTTATTTCAACAAGTCGAGCTTTATGGATAAAACATTTTTATCCGTATCAGTTTTAAGTTCCATAAAATTCGTTAGACTCTAAGTCTTTCGAAAGGTGTATCAAGATTTTAATCTTGAAACATTTATATGGAAACTATCTCGGATTGTATTGGCATTTAGCCAATTCCGGAGTCAGGGCCCATCAACGCTTCCTTGTGTATCGTAGGTATACTGTTGTCTAACAACAATGTCTCGTCTGCGCACCTGAGAGGTTTGCACGAGCCTTGCCTACGTGGTTCAGCTGCAAGTTCGACCGAAGTCCGTACATTTTATTGTAGAGACTTCCGTATCAGTCGTAGTAGGAAACTCTGGAATTACTTCCAAGGTCTCTTTCCTTTGACCTGATGACAGAGATACTGGTTATCTCGTCGACTTGCATTATTCTCCCACTCACCTTTTTGAAAGAACCATTTTCTTCAAAAAGCATACCGTTCTTTGTGGCAAACCTATTTGCCTCGGTATAGTGAGGGAGGAATACCCAATTGCTTGGGATAACCTACCAAGTAGCACTTGTCTGATTTGGAATAGGTTTGTAACCTTTTACACAAGCCCCATATTCCAAATGTTTAAGAAAAGATATAACATGGTTGGGCGTACCATACCATGGCGTCATTTCAACAGACCTGATGGAGCTCTTTTCAGTGTAAAAGCCGTAGTCTCTAAAGCATCACTCTTTAAAAGGGATAATGGCAAATTTATATATGTCATCTTTGATCTTACCATGTCATAAATGGTTTGATTACATCTTCACGGACTTTCCACATGCAATGATGTTCCGGGAGGTGCAAGTTATGAAACTACTTTCACAACTCATCAGACATTCGCTAAACTTGTAACTCAAATATTCCTTTCTGCAATCGAATTGTAGAAACATAATTTTCTTGTTACAATAACCATCTACTTCATTTTTGAAAACCTTTCGAATGAATTCAAAAGATCCAGACTTACGTCTCATCAAGTAAATATCCACATATCTACTTGAGTCATTTCTGAAGATAGATAAATCCACTACTAACAACATTTATCGGACTACACCCATCAAATGTATGATCACCAATAAGTTTGTTGTCCGTTCCTTATGGCCTGTGAACGGTATTTCAGTCACTTCACTTTTCGGAGGAAAGTTGCAAGTGTCAGATGATTCAAAATCAAAGGACTTCAAAAATCCATCATAATGGAATTTATCCATGCAGGTTTCTCCAATGTGACCAAATGTAGTGCCACACTTGTGTGGTATTCTCTTAGTCTTGCGACATTTAGCGTCAGTGTTATGGATGTATCATATTACTATCAATATTCATAACATACATCCCATCTGGATGGAAGCATGGCTCTAAATGTTATTCATAACACTGAACAACAATTGTTCTTTTATGAACAACCCTTTTGCAACAACATTGTGCAAGGGGCTAGAGTGTAAAACTCTAAAATGAATTATGAAAGTAAATCCAGAGGTAATATATTAATATCATTATTCATAACATACATCTCATTCTCAATGAAAGTATGGCCCTTATGTTATTCATAACTTCGAACATAAAAAGTTCTCTTATGAACAACCTTCTTGCAAGATACCTTATGCAATGGGCTAGAGTTTAAAACTCTAAATGAATTATGAAAATAAATATAGACAGTAATACACCGATGGAAGGTATAGTAACATTTACTATGTTCCCTGTGTATACCTAAACCTCATCCCTGGCTAGTCTTTCAGGCCATAGTAGTTCTTACATCGAGTTGCAACAGAATGCAATCCAGCGGGTATCTTTGTGATTGTCTCACAATACCCAAGAATTAGTGATTAACATGTTTAACCATAATTCCCAAGAACTATATCTTTGACCAGCCTTCTATACATCAAAAACTTGTATGACATTCATACATGAGCTGGATATTCCAGTCTTCTTTCTTATTGCCTTTATACTTCTAACAGTTTAACTTTCAGTATTTCTCCTACTCTCAAAAGAAGCACCCAACTTAAGAGTGGCGTTAGCCCCGGACTTCATAGGTGTGTAAGTCACACTAACACCCTTCGGACACTTCCTTTTTCTTTAAGTTGTTGTTTTATTCACCTTTCATCATATGACAGGCGTTCTTCTGGATCCCTCTCTTATCAGTCTAATGCATAGTAAACTCCTTTACTAATAGTTTGCTAACAAACATTGCTTTGGATATCTCATATCTTTTAGCCTTTGTCTGTCTCTGAAAATGATTTTCAGATTCCATGAATATCACATAACTATCCAAACTTTTGAAGTTCGGGTCTCATGGAAGTAAACATATTGCACTTGACTGAAAACGGAATTCTAGCTTTTGGGTCGAAGGATGTGAGTCACATGATCCATAGCATAAGCGAGAGAATACCGAAAGTATGCGATAGGACAAAGTCCTTCTCAGCACTTTTGAGGACAATCCTCACATTACGTTACCAACCGTAAAGTTTTAACCAGATATTTAACAGCTATTCAATATTAATAGGGAAGGTGGAAACACGAGCCATTATTCTACAACTATTATGCATATAACACTTAGACAGTGTTCACAATTAATTGCACTGAGAATTAAATAAGATAATTCTACAGTGCGCTCCCACTCAAATCAATATCTCTCATAATTGATTGTGAGTGATTCAAGATCCGCATTTCAATTCAACGCCATTGATGGTAGCATCACTGATGACGAAAATCTCAATCGGTAGGCAAACTTGCCAATCACATCTCTATGTGACTCTTGTTCATCTTTCGATGCGTGTGTTCTGAGCTCATGACTTTCATGCCTGAACTTCAAGACAACCAAGTGATCTCGCTGCGAGGTCTCAACTCACCCGCCTCACACATCCCTAATCGTTCGTACCCATGGTAGCATGTGATACCCCGAAAAGTTAGGTGCCGTGACGGTGCTACACTTGGGAGAACACTAACTACTTGATATTTTAGTGAGAGATCACCCTAATAAAAGCGACTACCGCGCAATCAAGAAGGGTGCATCATAAGGGATAAACATCTCAGGCAATTCATAATTAGCATGATATGGTATAGCCCTTTCTAACGGAGAAGTCTTGTATTTCTTCGTCTTCGGCATTCACGTCGGTGTTCACCTTCGCGAAGATTGCCACCACCTTGTCGATGCACCAGATATTATTGCTATCTCCATAGCAGATAAAATAAATGCAATACTTAAGGTTGACACACAGGTCATTAAAGTGCAATCATATGGCTCCAGCCATCATGCCGAATCATGACACGCAGGTCATGTTAATTTTACATCATATAGACATCTCATACATAATCAAATTATTATGAGCACTGCTATACCACATCATATGCACATGCAAACCCTCCTGCAAAACCAAGTTAGACGCCTCTAATCGGTTCATGCAAAAACTTGTTTTACGTGGCTTCTAAGGTTTCGAAACAAACCGAAGCTACCAACGTCCATCATCAAGTATGATAATTCAAGTCGCTAGATTAACTTTCCAGGGTGTATGAAAACCGAGATAATAAAATCTCGAGCCCCATACTAAACTTCGTCATACGCATGACCCCCGTGCAGATCATATCTGCATTGCCCTTTCGTCTGCGAAATTTCATCTTTCTTTTTAACTACGGTGGAATTCAATGAACTGTTAGCACTTCGTTGATCAATCAGGATCGCGGATTGCCAGAACATTGAAACTCCACCATGCTGTTATCAAGATCAGAAATATGCGCATTCCAGGGAAGCAACAAGAACATCGGGTAACAGATTTCATCTGCTACCCGCACAAATAATTTTTAGTAATAGAACTCATCTACTACCTAATTATTTTGTGCAACACCCATACATCTCCATGTATTCTAGATCGCAACCTGCATCTACGCATAGCACGACTCATGATGCCACTGTAGGGTAACGCAGCAGAAAACAAAAATTTTCCGACCTACGCACCAGCCCAGGACCACTATGGAGACTGCATACAAGGTTTGATCATTTCGTTACCGACTCGTAGCGCAGCGGAAGTAGAGTCGATGACGATCGGCGGTGCAGATCCCCGCAGCTAGGATTTACAACCTCCCAACCGCGAGGATGTATACCCTCGTCTTCCCTTCGGACAGCCCTCCGGGAGGCGGTTGAACAGTCCCCCGGACGGTGTCGCGGACAGCCCTTCGGGAGGACCTTCGAAACTCGAACGGTCACTCGGACAGCCCTTCGGGAGGACTCACAGAACTTGGACCGTCACTTGGACAGCCCTTCGGGAGGCACTCACGAACAGCCCCTCGGGCACTAAGATCGAAACTATGACATCTCTACAGAGTTGCACACATACGGTGTCATCTATCCGGCAGGGCTTCGCCGTCCAGAACTAGTTCCCACAGGAACCCAGACAACCTTTCGGCTCTACGAAACTCTTTTCGTGGGAGGGAGAGAGAAGCCAGATCATTGCATGGCACTTGTATGTGAGAAGGGATGAAGTTTGTGGGCAGCCCACTCTCCTCTATTTATAGGAAAGCCAAGGGGTAAAGTTGGCATTCACAAATACCAAAAGTACCCCCACTTTATGTCATTTACATAAAGAATAAAGCAAAAAGGAGTGCCATGTGGAGCTCCATGGAGCTCCACCCTCCATGGCCGGCCACCCCTTGGGGGGGCCCCCCCAAGGGGGCTTCCTTAGTGCCCAAGGCCTAGAAGCCTTTTGGGAAATTTCCCAAAAGGTGCTTTCCATAAAAAATCCCAAAAAGCACTTTCACTATTCACGACGACATTTTTCAGCGTCCGTTCGAACTGAAAATATTTATGTGGGCTTAGAACATTTCCAGTACCCACTAAAATAATTTTCAACGCGTTCTGGAACAATTCCAGTTTAGTGATTTCATCTGCGAAAAGCATCTGAAGCGGTTTCGGCAGCTCCGGAACATTTCCGGTTTTCATCTCCGAAAATTCCAGAAAGTTTCCAGAATGATTCTGGCACCCTCCAAGAATTATCAGGCATGTCCCGAAACCAATTTGACTTTATGGTATCCTCTGAAACAACTTTTCAGTATCACTGGAACTCATCCAGTGACCTCTCTCGTCGGAACTTTTCCGCTGTCTCCGGAAAACTTTTTCCGAAAACTTTCTCTCAGACTCCCTGTCTAGTATTCAGCAGATAGATGACCCTTAAGCGTGTGACCCTATAGGTTCGGTGAAGTATAGACATGACCCGGAACCCCTTCCGATCAATGATCAACATCGGAGCCGTGGACACCCATATTGACCCCTATACCCACACGAATGAATATTCGAGTGAACCTCCAGTTGCCGTGTGCTATTCCTGTTGCTTCGCGATATGTTACTGTGACGCCCCTGGCCCGATCGTGCACTAATCATACACGCAAATGCACACGATCAAGCCTAAGGACTCACGGGAAGATATCACAACACAACTCTAAAACATAAATAAAGTCATACAAGCTTTATATTACAAGCCAGGGGCCTCGAGGGCTCGAATACATAAGCTTGCGAACAAGCGTCAGCGGAAGCATCAGATATCTGAGTACAGATATGAAATAGAACAGAAAGGCCTTTAGAAAGGCGGGGCAAAATAAAACACTACGATCGAAAGGCGAAGGCCTCCTGCCTGGGACCCTCCGATCCTACTGCTGGTCGTCAATCAACTCGTAGTAGTATCCATCGTCTGGGTAGTAGTAGTAGCAATCGTCGGGGCATCTGTCTCAGGGGGCTCCGTCATCTTGTTACGACAAACTGATACGGGGAGAAAAGGAAAACAAAGCAACCGTGAGTACTCAGAAGTACTCAGCAAGCAAGGATCTATACTACATATGCAACATTTTCAAAGGGAGGCTGTATATGTGGACTGGGCTGCAGAAATGCAAGAATAGAGAGAAGGCCTAGTCCTATCGAAGACTAGCATCTTCAGATGTCTTGCAGCAGTAGAAGAGAGTAGAACAGTACAATATAATGTAATAGTATCATTAAGTCTCAACCTCACCCAGAGATCCTTTCTCGACTCCCTGCGAGAAAGCAATCCCAGAGCCATACAGTCATCAACCTCGTCCTGAGATCCCTTCTCGACTCCCTGCGAGAAGCAATCCCAGAGCCATAGTATCCAGGTCTCATCACAGGTATCCAGTTCTAGTTGTATCGATCGCGATACAACTCCGAGTGTCCTTTACCGTAGGACTGGCTATCGATAGAAATGTTCTTCCCTGCAGGGGTGCACCAACTTACCCAACACGCTCGATTAACTTCGGCCGGACACACTTTCCTGGGTCATGCCTGGCCTCGGCCAAACAACACATCGCAACCCTACCTACAGCTCAGCAGAGAGGTCCCCGTCGGTCTATATCCTAAGCGCTCAGGGGTCATGGGCCATCGCCCTGTGCACTCCAGGTCGGTGTGTGCAGGGTCGGGACGAGCACCACCTCAGTCCTGGATGGTACTGGCCCGGCCCGGCCACGAGGCTGAACTGGACGTCTGACAGAGCTTTCGGCTGATGCATACGATGCAGAACGCCCATACTATGCCCACGTGATGGTTAGTGCTATCAGACCAGAGGCCTGCTCGGATCAAATATCCAAATCGCTAGGACTAGGGGCTTGCGGTAACGAGCAGAGACTCACGAAAGATGTGACCCCGTTGCCCCGTCTCGAGGACTTGCGGCAAGGGTTAAGAATGCCCGGCCGCGCCTCGTATTCAACACTCGGGCGCCATACAGGCAACCCGTCTTCACATCACACGCGGGTACCCCTCAGGGTTGACCCGCCTTTCCAAGTAACAACAGTACAGTCTAAGTATCCGTGTGTCCATAACATCAAGGGAATCCGAGGTATCACCCTCGTTGGATTCCTACTCGATGTGTCTGTCAAGGTGAACTCGGAGGATTCACCCTCGATGGGTTCACACTTGATGTGTTGCACGACAGCGTCGTTACCGGAAGTGGCGAAGGAGGAATCACCCTCGATGACCACGACCGAATAGCTACTCTACAGAGTTAACATCAGACATGCTACATGAGGTTTCACCCTCGGCACTCGATAGTAATGCTGCAGTGTCGTTACAACTAAAGGGGGGGTGATGTGCGGTGTCGGGGCCTGGTCTTCAATCCCGTTGATCGGGTCTTCTGACGATCCAGCGCGGCAGTCGGGATAAGTGGGGTCACTGATAGGTCTCTACCCAGCCTAGACTAAACAGTTTAGGATATGTAGGTAATTATCAACAGCAGGTTACAATGAACAGGCTATGCATCAGAATAGGTAAAGCAGTAGTAGCAGCAATTCTAATGCAAACATGGGAAATTAGAATGGGCGATATCGGGATGATCAAAAGGGGGGGCTTGCCTGGTTGCTCGGCGGCAAAGGCAAGGTCGTCAGTACTGGAACCAATCACCGGAGCTGCGTCGGCACCGGGCTCTATCGAGAGAGAAGAGGGGGAGGAAACAGTATAAATATAAAGCAAACAAGAGCAACACAAAGTACGACATGACAATGTGCAGTGCCGGGTGTGTCCTAACATATGGTTGCACGTCACCGAGGAAGGAGGGATCCATCCGGGAATGTTTTCCCGGTTCCGGACATTTGTCAGACAGATGACCGGAGAGGAACGGTTGCATGTTCGGATAGTTAGAGACGCGTGACGGACGAACGGAGCGCGTATTCGAATTCGTCTCGTCATTCTGAGCAACTTTCATGTACAAAGTTTTTCCATCGGAGTTACGGATTATTTAAAATGATTTTCTAAAGTTTTTATTAATTTCTGGAATTTATTTAATTATTTAAAATAAACATTATCCAGAATAGTAAAAGATGACGTCAGCATCATGCTGACGTCAGCAGTCATTAGGGTTAGTTTAAGTTAACTAATTAATTAGTCTAATTAAACAGGATTAATTAAATTAATTATCTAATTATTTATTTTAATTATTTTGTTTATTATTATTTATTTTCATTTTTCATTTCTTTTTTTTAAACGTTTTAAGGGCGTGGGGCCCCGTTGTCAGTGGGTCAGGGGGTGGGGCCCGGCTGTCGGTGGCCCAGAGGCCACAGCGAGCGGGCACGGGTGTGCGGGTGGCAGGCGCGGCCGGCGCGGGCGCGGCAGCGCGTGCGGGGCGGAGCGGCAGGGAGGGTGGCGGCGCGCGGGCGCGGGTCGGACGATGGCGGGGCGAGCAACAGGCGAAGGCGGGCGCGCGGGGACGGTGCGGTAGGGCGGCGAGGGAGTGGCGCGGGGGAGGAGGCGACGGGGATGGGCGAGGCCGTGCGCGAGCGGGACTGGGCCCGGGCGAGCGCGACCGGCGGCGAAATGCGGGCGCGGCGGCGGGGGGAGAGAAGAGGAGAGGGGCGCGGCTCACCCCCGATGCAGGGTCAAGGCAGCGGGCGCGACGAGGCGAGCGGCGACGGCGGTTAGCGACGGCGTCGGCGCGAGGGCAAGGCGGCGACGGGGCGCGTCGGGGCGACGCGGGCGGCGGTGCGGGAGTCCCCGATCCGGTTCTGGATCGGGTGGGGTGGGGAAAGGTGAGCGAGGGGGTGGGGGGTGTGCGGCTTAGGGTTCGGCCCGAGGGGGAGGTATAGGCCAGGGGGGGGATGGGCCGGCCTGGGTGGTGGCCTGGTGGCCAGCTGGGGCCACGGCCCGTTGGTCGGGTGGGGGGGGCTTTTCCTTTTTACTTTTTTTTATATTATTTATTTTCCTTTTCTGTTTTCTCTTTTATTTTTATTCCAAAAGACTTTTGTAAAATATGAGACTTGCTCCATTATTTACAGTGCATTATCTGTCACTGCTAGAATTTGGTTTGGGGTCCATATCTTTTTGTTTGGATTTTATTTAAATTGAAAAAGGATTAAACAGTGTTATGTTGCTGCTGTTCCTTGTTGTTCGAGTCCTTTTACAATTCCAACAAATGTTGCAATCATTTTTATAAATGCTATGAGAATATTTGCAACATGATGCACATTTTAGTTTTCAGGTTCAGGCAACTTTTATTTTCCACTTTCACTTAAATTTAAATTTGAGGTTAGGAGTTGAAATGCAATATGATGCAAATGATGATCATGCACTGTTAATCATGCTGACTTGGCATTATCAAAATGGAATTACTGTAGTTAACCACCGGGGGTGTTACAGTTACAAATACCCGAGGTGAGACATGATGACATTCCCGTGGATCAACAACTTGTCCACTATGCTAGTTACCTCGTTACTGGTATTGTTCTCTTTTCTCGTTACCATGT
Source organism: Thinopyrum elongatum (assembly GCA_011799875.1). NCBI lineage: Eukaryota > Viridiplantae > Streptophyta > Magnoliopsida > Poales > Poaceae > Thinopyrum > Thinopyrum elongatum. The sequence goes on along the minus strand of CM022298.1, from coordinate 17,594,284 downwards.
TCCGGCATCCCCGTGATCAAATCACAAAGTGTCTGGCCAGACGATGATGGATACCGTAACACCGAGAGGGCCCAGAGATATCTCTCCATCGTCGGAGGAGCAAATCCCAATCTTGAGCTATCAAGTTACTTAACATAGTTTCCCATGAACCCGTAAGCCGCTGTAATAGCCATCCAGTTACGGATGACGTTTAACAAACCCCAAAGTTCATGAATCAAGCATGAAGAAACTCGATACTCTCATGGTCTGAGGAATCATGCAAACGTTAACCATCTCTGTGTTATTAACCATTAACTTGTGACGAAAGAATCTCATAGCATAACATCAATCGGGTCGATTCAACACAAATGTTCTTCTAACACTGTGCCCTCAAAGTTGCTGGCATAGACATGCCCATGATCAGGAAAACAGAACCATCATGCAACACTTGAGCTAGTCTTAGAGGCCAGACTAGGAATACATTTTACCGTTTATTATCCCACACGTGCATATGAGTCTTCCTCCGAGCCTCGTTTTATTTGCAGACTCGAGAATCATTGCAGTTATAGCATGGAACATAAACCTAATTATGAACAGGGAGATAATCAATAACATTTATTATTGCCTCTAGGGCATATCTCCTACAATTTTGATGCATAATATAGCTTCTAGACACTTGTAGGAGTAGTTGCTATCAATCTTGTTGAGTTTGGTTCACTTTTATTTTGAGTCACTAAAAATTTCAGAATTTTTCAGAGGGAGAAAATGATGAGGAGATTGTTGAGAGGCTTTTCGAGCGGGGGTTCAAAGGAAAATGAAAATGAGGAGAAGAAGGAGGCCAAGTACAACCTTCCTCGCACCGCGGAGGTTCGGCCGTGTGAATGGCCAAGTGATGCATTCTTGGAGGCGGCCGGAATTTATGAGGATTTCTATTATTTGGCCAGGAATGCAGGCATCACCGACTTCCTTCACGATAAGTGTGAACAATACCTCCTACTCACTAATACCTTTGTGCAGAATTTTCACTTTCATGCTAAGAAATCATCACCCACGGTAGAGTTTTATTTATATGATGAGAATAAGGAGATGACACTTTATGACTTTTGTGAGGGTTGCAAATTACCTTATGAGGGCAGCGTCGATGAACCACGTCCCAGAGATGTGGAAGATTTTATTAATGAAGTTACCGTAGGGGAAGGGAGAAAGGTGTCGAAAGCGAGAGTGGCTAGTTTACATTTTCCTGTTTTACGCTATTACTCATTATTTGATGGGAGATGTTTAATTGGTCGTGGAGAGAGTGGAGGCCTTAGTGCCCCTGACCTCGCTATTTTGCGCCATGCTTTACTTCGTGATAGAACTTTTAGTTTGGACGCTATGGTTGCTCGACGGTTGAGTTTAAACCATTCGATGGGTACTATCTTTGGAGGTATCTATGCTTCCCGTCTTGCTAGACGCTTCGAGATACCCATTAAGCACGACGAGAGAGAGGAGAAGCTGCTACCCACAATATACTTAGATTATAACAGTATGGTAGCACATGATTTTATTAGTGATGATAAGGACAAGAGACTCATCTATAACCTGGTATTTAGCGAGAAGACTTGTCAGATTATTACCTTGTCTGCACCTTCTTTGTTTGATATTCATTCAGGTAGGTACACCATCATGCCCGCGGACATTTATGCATATTGGGAGCGGATGCGATCCCCAGTTCCTGAGCCAGAGCCATCACCTGATCCATATCAAGAGTCTATTTATTAGTGGGAGCCGCAGGAGCTCGCTAACCAGTGGAACCCCCAGGATCCTCCTCAGTACACCGGAGAGGGTTACTTTGATCGATGGGCCTAGACCAACTTAGGCCAAAAGCCTAAGCTTGGGGGAGTACGTAATTCTCACCGACATTACATTCATGTTCACACACTCATTCCAGTTGTCGGTGTTCATACTTTTTCATTGTATTATCCATGCTAGTTTATTTTTTTTTTCCGCTTTCTTCTTGTGTGTTTGAATTTTTTTGAGAAAATCCAAAAAAAAAGATAGTTGTAGTTTCTTTTTAGTTTTCCTTCCTTGTTTGGTAGTACTCTTAAAGAAAAACCAAAAAGATTTCTCATTCTTCTTTTGCTTGTTGGGAGCTTTTCCGTGTAAATAGTTTTTCTCGTTCTTGTTTTACTTTCTTCAGAAAAACAAAAACTCCAAAACATTTCAATGTGTTTCTTTGAATTTTTTTTTTTGGGTCGAGAGGAGAAGACCACGATGAAAATGATGAGTGGCTCGCATATGCATTATTGTTGATCTAACAAAGAGCCCATATTAACTTGTCTTTTCTTTTGAATAAATGTTTGCAGATTCCAGCTTAGTCCAATGCACGTGCACTATTATTATTATCCACACCGTTCGGTCGTGCAAGTGAAAGGCAATAATGACGATATATGGTGAAATGATTGAGATGGAAAAAAGCTGGTATGAACTCGACCTATCTTGTTTTTGTAAACATGATTAGTTCATCATTCTTTATTTAGCCTATTATGAATGAAACATGTTTGCAATGACAATTAGAGATTATAGTTACTCATGTCATGCTTAATTAGCTAGGACTTTATAATGGTTTACCTTGCATGCCAACATGCTTTTAAAATGGTTGTGATGTAGGATGATAGGATGGTATTCTCCTTTGAATGATTCGAGTGGCTTGACTTGGCACATATTCACGCAGATAGTTGAAACAAAATCAACATAGCCTCCACGATATTTATGTCCATGGTGATTTATATCCTACTCATGCTTGCACTCAATGTTGGTTAATCTCAATGCATGTTTATGACTGTTGTCGCTCTCTAGTTGGTCGCTCCTCAATCTCTTGCTAGCCTTCACTTGTACTAAGCGGGAATACTGCTTGTGCATCTACGTCCATAAACCCAAAGTTGTTCCATATGAGTCCACCATACCTACCTATATGCGGTATTTACCTGCCGTTCCAAGTAAATTTGCATGTGCCAAACTCTAAACCTTCAAATAATAATCTGTTTTGTATGCCCGAATCGCTCATGTAGCGACTGGGGGCTGTCAGTATCTTCCATGCTAGGTGGGTTATTCTCACGATGAGTGGACTCCGCTCATCATTCACGAGAAAGTGGCTGGTATTCGGGATGCCCAGTCCCATGCTCAAATCAAATCAAAATAAATATCAAACAAAACTCCCCCAGGATTGTTGTTAGTTGGACGGTACCCATTGTTTCGGACCAGCCGTGGAATGTGCTTGTTGGTGGAGGGGGAGTAAAAACTTTACCATTCTGTTTGGGAACCGCCTATAATGTATGTAGCATGGAAGATACCGAGATCTCTTGGTTGTTATGTTGACAATGAAAGCATACCACTCAAGATATTATATTCATCTCTGTTTCAAAAAGCTCGAGCTCTGGCACCTCTGTAAATCACTGCTTCCCTCTGCGAAGGGCCTATCTATTTACGTTTATTGCTGAGTCATCATCCTCTTATAAAAAGCACCAGTTAGAGAGCACCACTGTCATTTGTATGCATTGTTATTAATTGATATTGAGTATGATTGTGACTGGATCTCTTTTACCATGAATTACAATGTCTAGTCAGTCCTTGATCTTCAGGGGTGCTCTGCATTTATGTTTTGCGGTCTCAGAAAGGGCTAGCGAGATACCATCTTGTTATATCATATCATGATTGTTTTGGTAAAGTGTTGTCATCCGAGATTTATTATTATTGCTCGTTAGTTGATTGTGCCATTGATATGAGTAAATGTGAGACCTAAATGATATTGTGAATATGGTTAGTTCATAATCTTCGCTGAAAACCTGAATGCTGACTATACATATTTGCAACAACAAGATCAAACAGAGTTTGTAAAAGTTTTTCTTTGTCACTTTCAGTTTATCAACTGAATTGCTTGAGGACAAGCAATGGGTTAAGCTTGGGGGAGTTGATACGTCTCCATTGTATCTACTTTTCCAAACTCTTTTGCCCTTGTTTTGGACTCTAATTTGCATGATTTGAATGGAACTAACCCGGACTGACGCTGTTTTCAGCAGAATTGCCTTGGTGTTATTTTTGTGCAGAAATAAAAGTTCTTGGAATGACCTGAAAATCCACGGAGAATATTTTTGGAATAAATAAAAAATTGGCGAAAGAATCAACCGATGGGGACCCACCTGCTGTCCATAAGGGTGGCGGCCGCACCCCCTAGGGCGCGCCCCCCTGCCTTGTGGGTCCCTTGGATGTCCACTGACCTCAACTCCGACTCCATATATTCACTTTCAGGGAGAAAAAATCAGAGAGAAGGAATCATCGCGTTTTACGATACGGAGCCGCCGCCTCCTCCTGTTCTTCATCGGGAGGCCAGATCTGGAATCCGTTTTGGACTCCGGAGAGGGGAAATCATCGCCATCGTCATCATCAACCATCCTCCATCACCAATTTCATGATGCTCACCGCCGTGCGTGAGTAATTTCATCGTAGGCTTGCTGGACGGTGATGGGTTGGATGAGATTTATCATGTAATCGAGTTAGTTTTGTTAGGGTTTGATCCCTAGTATCCACTATGTTCTGAGATTGATGTTGCTATGACTTTGCTATCCTTAATGCTTGTCACTAGGGCCCGAGTGCCATGAATTCAGATCTGAACCCTTTATGTTTCCATGAATATATGTGTGTTCTTGATCCGATCTTGCAAGTTGTAGACACCTATTACGAGTTATGATCCGTATACCCCAAGGTGACAATGATTGGGATTCTTTCCGGTGATTACCGTAGTTTGAGGAGTTCATGTATTCACTAAGTGCTAATGCTTTGTTCCGGTTCTCTATTAAAAGGAGGCCTTAATATTCCTTAGTTTTCATTAGGACCCCGCTTCCACGGGAGGATAGGACAAAAGATGTCATGCAAGTTCTTTTCCATAAGCACGTATGACTATATACGGAATACATGCCTACATTATATTGATGAATTGGAGCTAGTTCTGTGTCACCCTAGGTTATAACTGTTGCATGATGAATGCCATCCAACATAATTATCCATCATTGATCCATTGCCTACGAGCTTTTCACATATTGATCTTTGCTAAGTTACTTTTCTGTTGCCACTGTTACGATTGCTACAAAACTGCTACTATTACTTTTGTTACTGTTACCGTTACTTCCATACTACTTTGCTACTAAATACTTTGCTGCAGATATTAAGTCTTTCAGGTGTGGTTGAATTAACAACTCAGCTGCTAATACTTGAGAATATTCTTTGGCTCCCCTTGTGTCGAATCAATAAATTTGGGTTGAATACTCTACCCTCGAAAACTGTTGCGATCCCCTATACTTGTGGGTTATCAGATCCCTACACTCCCAAGTCACAAACTGAAATCATTTTTTGCCCATTCCCCTATACTTGTGCCCATTAAGTATCATTCTTGGAACCATTTTTGGAATACAACTCCCCTATACTTGTGCCCATTAAGTATCATTCTTGGAACCATTTTTGTGATGCCTAGGGCGGTAGTTGTGTACCAAATTGAAATCTTTAATCTGGAATCATGGTGGTACGAGAAAGTCAAAATTTGGAAATACAACAGTTAACCTGGAAATTCTCTTGTTCATGTAAATTAAAAATTATCATCTCAATATTTTGGTGACATGTTAATCTATTGTGTGAACTTTAGCAGTATGCACAAGAGAACGTATTATCTTTGAGTATTATACCTGTCATCTTCCTTTTAGGCCATATAGTAGAACTGTTGGGGCAGATGATTGTGTCAATATTATGGACACAATCATATTATCACGAAATATGAGTTGAGCTAACATAGTTATTAATTACATGTTCACTGATTCTGGTTGATGATTATGTTATGCATCATATTTTGTCATAAAATCTGTGATAGTCACAATGCCAAGTAGAAATGTGAAATAGCGGTTGAGATGCCATTTCTGGCTCAAAAGAGCAACTTTGACAAGGTCTTAAAAATCCAGTCGCAACTCTTGGCTAAAAATAATAACTCGCCACCAATACTAGATATCTTGTAGCCACTTTAGCTCATTTGAACAAGCTTGAGCACAACCTTCGGTTGGATTTAGGCATTCAGCTCTTCAATCTTCAATGGCAAACAAAAATCTCTTGGTGATATTGATTTGACCTTGTCTCCGGATGTAAACATTGCATCGTTGATGCTCAATGTTAACTCTATGCCTGCAGGGTTGAGTAGGAGGACCGAGGATCCCCCCGCTAGATCGGAACCAAAGGATTGCGAGGATCATGGACATTTGCTTAAATCTGTTGTAGTAATTTGTGTCTGTTGTGATATAAAACTGTGAAGGTTAGCGCCTTCACCATGAATCGTTGCTCATTTATCTTGATCATATGAATTTTTGCCGAGAACAATTTGCGCCCAGATTTTTGGTCAAGAATGAATAAACGAAAGCTGAGCTTCCTGTCAAAAAATGGGGAATTTTGGTTGGGCTTAATAAATCCATTCGAGGGGTACCTGGCTATCGGTGGCTACGCTAACCATGTCTCCTTGATGGGCTGATTGTGGTTAATGCAAATAGTATACAAGTTGGGTTGGCCAAATGGGTCCTCCCGGTTCCACCCATTTTATAGAATGAAACCATAGCATACAGAGTCAAGAAGGCGCTCAGAAGCAGCCAATGTGACTGACCAGAATTCTAGGAAGGTTCAGCCAAAGAGATTATTACATGTTCGAATGGCAACCACAACAAGACAGGAGAGCATCACACCACCAAAACGGCCAGCCTACATGATCAATCAAGGAACCAATTGCTGTTGGCGATGAGAATCTGGCGCCGTTCTTCATCCGTTGCGTCCACCGGTAGTGTCTATTGAATTCATGCTCCAGCCAACTCATTCAAAAGTCCGAACTGATGGAGGGAGGCACGCAATATATTCCAACACTCCCCCTCACGTCTAGGCTATGTTAGTCCTTGGACGTGGGATCGATGTAGGCCGCAGAATCATTTTATTTAATACTGTGTTGGCAGGGTCTTGAACTCAAGACCTCTTGGCCCAGGCTATGCGGAGCAATTACCCTCGGTGATGATCCAGTAGCCTTAAGCAGCGAAGCAGCAGAGCAGTAGCCTTAAGCAGCGAAGCAGCAGAGTTGATTGAGAGTCGTCGCATAGTACTTTCCATTGGTGCAGAAAACTTGAGAGCTTGCCCAGAATGCATTTGACACTCCGCCAAGTGCGGCCCTGAAAACAGAAATCATTCCGAAGAGACCATAAGCTCCACCATTCCAGACATTTCATCGAACAGTTCGTGCGCACCGGCAGCCTATACACGCACCAGAGCACACAGCCTGGCCACCGGCACCGGCCTGGCTCGAGGACGTCAGCCGAGGCGGCGTGATCTCCAGGGACACGTCCATGGCGCCCGCGTGATCTCCAGACCGTCACAAGACAGCGGCGGCACGCATACGCGCTAGCAAGAAGTAGCAGCAAGCATGCACTGCACGCACCCGTCTCAAGACAGCGGCGACGGCACGGCAAGCACTCAGCACACGCACGCACAGCAGCGGCGGCACGGCAAGCACGCGTTGCATGCACCCAGCACACGCACGCATAGGAACCCCAGTCAGCAGTCGCTCGGGCGCCACGACCGCTCGGACGACACGCGTGCGCGCCGGAGCAGCCCCCGCAGCCGGGACGAGCCTGGCCGTGGGCGCGGCCGGCCTGGGCGGGCGCAAGCTCGAGGGCCGTAGCTCCCTCGCGGGCGAGCTCGGGTGGCTGGGCGCGAGCTCCCGGCGCGGTGGAGCCGCCTCGTCCCGTGGTCGCGCGCCGATCTACAGAGGAGAGAGGGGCAAGCGGCAGCCCAGTTTTCATGTTTTTCTATGTTTTTCTGCTGCGGTTTTCTACCAGTTTTTGTTCCTTTTTTTTCTTTTTCATTTTCGTTTTTCTCCTTCTTTTTGCTTTTTTCGATTTCATTTTTTGAACATTTTTCAAATCCATGAACATTTTTAAATTCGTAAACATTTTTCAAATGCGTGTTTTTTTCAAATTCGTGAACCTTTTTAAACCCGCAAACTTTTTTCAAATCCATGAACGCTTTCCAAATCCATGAAATTTTCTCTAATTCATGAATGTTTTTCAAATCCATGAACTTTTCTCAAATTCATGAAAAAAAATTAAATCTAGGAAAAAAAATCAAATTTATGATTCTTTTAAATGCGTGAACTTTTTTTTTCTAATTCAAGATTATTTTTTCAAATTCATGAACTTTTTTCAAAATTTGAACTTTTAAAATTCATGAATTATTTTCAAATTTGTATTTTTATCCATTTTTTCTAACAGTCAGCGATCCGTGGTAAACGGTCAAGGGAGTGAGTCAGCTGGTTGAAAAAAACAAAATGGAACGAGGCAGCTAGCGAGAGCGAGGCGGGCGAGCGAGCGAAGGGAGTATTAATGGGCCTTGGCCAAGGATATCGGTTTGTGGGCGCCAGGGATGAAACTGGCACTGAAGCCGCCGATTAGGAGGACTCGGAAAGGATGGCTGCAAGAGGGCCCTGGGTGGGGTAGTAGTGGGCTGGGTGAGTTTGGGCTGATGGGGCGGACATGTCGGCCCGGCATGTCCGCCGGCAGATTTGGGGAAGTCCGAAATGTCCGAACAAATGAGACGAGTTTTTTTCTCCGAGGAAACGGCAGGAGCACTGCCTCTTCATTTAGACGAAAGAGCGATATGTACAATATTGACTCATTTTGAAGGGATGAGTCAGAACCCCAAAGGAAAAAAAGAAAACTGGAAAAAAAATCCCAAGAGCTACCCAATGCCGTCGGCCGGCTGGGGGACCCCGAAGGCATGCTCTCTTTGCCTGATGTTCTCGAGGGCCAGCATGGCCACCTTGAAGATGCGTTGAGGCAGCCGAGTAAACTCCATTGGTCATTGTAGGGTAACGCAGCAGGAAACAAAAAAATTCTGACCTACGCACCAGCCCATGACCACTATGAAGATGCATACAAGATTTGATCTGATCGTTACCAACTCGTGGCACAGCGAAAGTAGAGTTGGCGAAAATCGTCGGTGCAGATCCCCGCAGCTAGGATTTTATAACCTCCCAACAGTGAGGATGTTCTCCCTCGGATAGCCCCTCGGACGGTGTGACCCCTCGACTCAATCGTGCACTAATCATACATGCAAATGTGCACGATCAAAATCAGAGACTCACGGGAAGATATCACAACACAACTCTAGACACAAATTTAAACATAAGTCTTTATATTACAAACTGGGGTCACGAGGACCCGAATACATAAGTCATACAACAAATATTATCTGGGTACAGACATAGTTAGTCAAGTTTTGCATTAAGAAGGCTAGCATAACAGTGACAACTGAATCGAAAAGGCACAGACCTCCTGCCTGGGGCCTCCGAACTACTCCTGGTCGTCAGGCTCCTCGTAGTAGTAGGTACCTCCCAGGATCTCCGGCTCCTGAGCTCCGTCATCTGATCGCAGCAACCGGGTAGGGGGAAAAAGGTAGCAAAGTAACTGTGAGTACTTATCCAAAGTACTCGCAAGACTTACATCCGATCTATATAAGTATGCATCGGTGTCAAAGGAATGGGGCTATATCTTTGGACTAAACTGTAGAAATGCCATAGAAGAGGGGGAAAGCTTAGCCTATCGAAGACTAGCATCTTGCAGCATCAGAAGAGAGTAGCGTATAATGACATATAGCACCAGTATATATTAGCAATGCCCTGGGATCCTTCCTCGACTGCCCTGCGAGAAAGCGATCCTGGAATAGTATAACAGTTAATTGTTGCAACAGTATCCGGTTATAGTCGTAGTGGATCAGGATACAACTCTGGGCGTCCTGTTACCGTGGACACGGCTATTCGAATAGATTAGTTCCCCGCAGGGGTGCACCATATTACCCAACACGCTCGATTACCTCTGGCCGGACATACTTGCCTGGGTAATGCCCGGCCTTGGATAATCAACACGCCGTAGTCCTACCTAGGCTCAGCAGAGAGGTCAGCATGCCGGTCTAAATCCTCAGCGCGAAGGGGTCATGGGCCAATCGTCCAAAGCACTCCTGCACGTTGTGTGACTGGTCGGGGACCAAGCGCGACTATCGAAACACCAACAGACGTAAATAGCTCACCCAACAATCAACCCACAAAGTCGTGATGTCTGATAGAGCTTTCGGGAGAATGTACAACACAGAGGGCCCATACCATAATCCCGCGTAGTGGTTAGTGCGTAAAAGGCCAGCGGCCAACTCAGATCAAATACCCAGTTCCGTTAAGCGTGTTTTAGTATCTCGAGGAGACGAACAGGGCTCCTGTCGCTCTGACTAGGTATCTCGCGAACCACGACCAGAGACCAGGCCCACCTCTCTCCAAGGTGGTCTCCACCTGCCCTATCGCTCCGCCACAATATCTCTCGCGGGTGCTCTCCGGGCCAACCTGACTTTGAATGATTCACTCGCGGGCATCCTTGGGGCCGGCCCGACTTTAACAGTTTATAAGCATTGCAGTAATGTAACACATCCGTGATCATCGCCTAGAGTGATCATGGCCCGATCAAATAGCGTGGCAGACGGACAAGGGTGTAAGGCCACTGATGAACACTAGCTTACCTATACTAAGCAGATAGGATAACAGATAAGGTATCAATAGCAGGTACAACAACAGGCTATGCATCAGAATGGGAGCTACCGGAACAGTAAAAGTAGCAAAATCTAATGCAAGCATAAGAGAGAAAGAACATGCAATATCTGGATGATCAAGGGGGTTTTGCTTGCCTGAAAGCTCTGCTGAGTGGGGCTGGTCGTCGTCGACGTAGTCATACTCGAGAGCAGCGTCAGTGGCAGTCTCGGAGTCTATCGAAGGAGAAGGAGGCGGAAGAAACAATAAATACACGACAAACAAATGCAACACAGATGCATGACATGGCAGTGTGGGTTGATTATGTGCTCTAATGCATCACTAGGTATTTTAGTCGGAGAGGGAAAATATCCAGGAATATTTTCCCAGCTCCAGGCAATTATCGGTATACTGATCCGGAGAGAAAAGTTCCATGTACATCATGATAGGAGTGATGGTCAAGCATTTTGATGATATATTTGGATTCATCATATTTTTCTTATCATTTTTCATATATAAATTATTTTCATCTGAGCTACGATTTTTTGTATGATTTTTCAAAGTTTATTTGAATTTCTAGAATTTCTGGATATATTTCTAATTCAAAAAAATACTGACAAAAATGCTAGGTGCACCCGGTGCAGTGCACCCAGGGGCTGACAGTTGGTCAGGGGGGTGCTGAGTCAGCAGGTCAATGCTGACCCATTGACCGGTCAACTGGGTCAGCGGGACCCACTGGCAATGACCCAGAAGGGGCCACTGGCGGGGCCACGTCAGCGGCGGCGCCGGAGAACAACTCCGGTGACCAAAACTGCGGCGGCGCACCTCGGATCTCGTCGGAAATCACCAATAGAGGTCCTGTCGACGTGTGCGACGGTGCGTTCGAAAGCTGATGATGTCGCGCGTGGAACGGTGCAAGCGACGTGGCCGGAGGTTGACCAAATCGACGGCGGGGACAACTGGGGCGGCTGCCGGAGTTCGGGCGAGGTCGAACGCATCGCTACGGGGCACGAGAGGACGAGCTGATGGCACGGGCGGCACCTAGGCGACGCACTGAGCTCAACGGTGAGCTCGCCCGACCGAATGGGGTACTACAACGACGGCGGTGAGCTCGGGCATCAATGGCGGCGGCAGTAGCAGCAGCAAATCAAGTGAGCTAGCTGGGGTTTCGGACACGGAGCTCACCTAGTGGCACACGGTGGCCGTTGGGGGCTTAGTAGCTGCCGGGGGAAGGCAGATCGAGGCGGTAGAGCTCCGGTGATCTGAGGAGGAAGAAGATGGCATGGTGGCGATGCAATGGCTCCCGACTCCAACGGGTGGCACCAGACGGCGTAGCAGACGACGGCAGTCCCGGCAGACATGGTGGCGAGGCGAGAGGGGCTCGGTGGCCATGGATACGATGGCGGCGCGGCCATGGGAGCGCTCGGGCATCGATGGAGAGCAAGGGAGAGAGCAATGGAGAGGGGGGAGAGTGGTTGGAGCTCGCTAGGGGATCAACCTTATCCCCTCAGGCCAACCACTCCATCACCGTGGTGGCCAGCGGCCGGAGGGAGCACGCGTGGCCACGGGCGCGATGACACAGCGGCGGGAGCAGGTGAGGAGGACGATGACTGTAGCTGTGGGCTGGGCCAGTGCACTGTGCACTTGAGGCCCAGTGACACAGCAGGTATTTTCTTTTCCTTTTCTATTTTCTGTTAACTACTATTTTGCATTTCTTTTTGCTCCAAAAGAGTTTTGTAAAATGTGGAACCTTGCCACATAATTATATTGCAATATTTAGCATTGCCACAAAAAGGTTTGAGGATTATTTGAATCCATTTGCATTTTGTTTAAATAGAAATGATTTAAATAGGCTGTTTTGGTTCTGTTTGCATGAGGCTAGAGTCATATCTAGCAAGGAAGTGATGTTGTTTTCCTTAACATTAATTACATATGGAATATTTACTAAATCATGAACTATTTAATTTTCTTATTTGTGTAACTTTTATTTTCACTTGCCATTTGAATTTTGATTTGATGTGGAATTTGAAATGAGATATGATTTCCATAGTGATCAAGCATTGTAATACATGGTGACTTGGCATGATTAAGAGATGATCACTGTGCTTAATTACAAGGGGTGTTACAACTCTCCTCCTCTGAAAGAAATTCTCGTCCCAAGAATTAAGAGGTAGACTGGAAGAGAGTGAGGTATTCTTCACGAAGATGATCCTCGCGTTCCCAGGTGGCTTCATCTTCAAAATGATTTGACCACTGAACTTTAAGGAACTTAACTGCCTTTTGACGGGTTCGACGTTCAGCTTGATCAAGAATGTGGATTGGATACTCTTGATAAGAAAGATCATCTTGCAATTCAAGAATTTCATGATCCATTGCTCAGATAGGATCCTTGAAGCAGCGACGAAGTTGTGACACATGGAAGACATCATGAACTTGAGAAAGCTTCGGCAGCAATTCCAATTTTTATGCCACAAATCCACGTCTGGCGAGAATACTGAACGGGCCGATGTAGCGAGGAGCTAACTTGCCCTTGATTCTCAAATGATGAGTGCCCTTCATCGGAGTGACACGAAGGTAAGCTTGTTCTCCAAGTTGATAGACCATTTCTCGGTGTTTACGGTCATAGTTGCTCTTCTGACGAGATTGAGCCGTCTTAAGATGTCCACGAACAATACGGGCTTGTTCTTCAGCTTATTGGATAATATCTAGACCAAAGAGTGGCCGTTCCCCAGTTTCTGACCAATTCAGAGGGGTTTGACACTTACGTCCATACAATACCTCGAAGGGTGCCATCTTCAAGCTAGCTTGATAGCTATTGTTGTGTGAGAACTCAGCATACGGGAGAGATTCCTCCCATTTCTTGCCAAACGAGATGACATAGGCTCGAAGCATATCTTCAAGAACTTGATTGACTCGTTCAACTTGACCCTGGGTCTGGGGGTGATAAGCTGTGCTCCAGGTCAGATGAGTTCCCATAGCTTCTTGGAAACTTTCCCAGAACTTTGAGGTAAAGAGGCTGCCACGATCTGAACTAATCTCCAACAGAATGCCGTGGAGTGACACATTTCTAGAAACATATAATTCTGCTAACTGACTAGCAGTGATCATCTCCTTGACAGGCAGGAAATGAGCAACCTTGGAGAATCGGTCGATGATGACAAGAATAGCATCATGACCCTTTTGTGATCTGGGAAAACCAGTGATGAGATCCATTTCAACCTTGTCCCATTTCCATTCAGGAATAGCAAGTGGTTGTAGAGTTCCGGCAGGTCTTTGGTGTTCTGCTTTGATGCAGCAGCAAACATCACATTCAGTAACATATCGAGCAATGTCTCGCTTCATATTAGGCCACCAAAATCTCTGACGGATGTCTTGGTACATCTTAGTACTACCCGAATGAATAGACAGAGGTGTGTCATGAGCCTCTTTCATAATATCCGAGGTTGAGTCCAGGTTGCCTTTCGAAGGAACCACCAAGCGACCTTTAAAGAACAAGGCTCCATCATTATCAAGAGAGAAGTCTGAGGGCTTTCCAGTTGAAAGATCGAGCTTAATCTTGTCAGCTTCAGGGTCAAGCTTCTGATTAGCCTTGACACGGCGTTCGAGATCTGGTTCAACAACCAGGGTATTGAGAGGACCCTGGGGAATGGTGTGAAGGTTCAACTTGCAGAGTTCTTCATAAAGAAGAGGTTGTGCCTGCTGAACCATGAGGTTGTTGCAATAAGACTTGCGGCTCAAAGCATCAGCCATTACATTAGCCTTACCATGGGTATATGAAATATCCATGTTGTAATTGGCTATTGTCTCTAACCATCTTTGCTGACGGACATTCAAATCTGGCTGAGTAAACAGATACTTCAGACTTTGATGGTTAGTGTAGACCTCGCAACGATTACCGAGAAGGTAATGTCGCCACAACTTCATAGCATAAATAACTGTTGCAAGTTTGAGATCATGCGTTGGATAATTCTCTTCATGAGGATGCAACTGTCGAGAGCCATAAGCAATCACTTTGGCTCTTGCATCGGGACACAGTCCTTGACGGGATGCATCACAATAGATCATGAAGTCCTTGCGTGAATCTGGGGGAGCAAGCACTGGGGCAGAAATCAACTTGTCTTTAAGTGTCTGGAAACTTTCTTGGCACTTTGATGTCTACTCAAACTTCTTGCCCTTGTGGAGCAAATCAGTCAGTGGCTTTGCAATCTTGGAGAAGTTCTTGATGAAATGACGGCAATAGCTGGCAAGTCCGAGAAAACTTCTGACTTGCTTAACAGTTTGTGGAGGAGTCCAATCAAGAATAGCCTAAACTCGTTCGGGGTTAACTACAATACCATCCTTGGAAATCACATGACCAAGATAGGTCACCTCGGATAGCCAGAATTCACACTTGGAGTATTTGGCATATAGCTGATGTTCTCAAAGTTTCTCCAATACAAGCCGAAGATGTTCGGCATGTTCTTCTTCATTCTTGGAATATACAAGGATATCATCCAGATAAACCATGATGAATTTGTCGAGGTATTCCATGAAGATGTAGTTCATTAATTGGGAGAAAGTTGCTGGAGCATTGGTTAAGCCGAAGGACATGACGGTATACTCGTATAAACCATAGCGATAACGAAGGCGGTTTTTGGAATATCCTCTTTACGAACTCGGATCTGGTGGTAACCCAACCTCAAGTCGAGTATAGAAAATACAGTAACCAGCGAGTTGATCATAGAGATTGTTGATCCGGGGAAGTGGATACTTATTTTGAAGTTGCCTGATTAACAGGTCAATAATCCTAGACCAATCGATTCGTGCCATCCTTCTTCTTAACAAAGAGAGAAGGTGCTCCCCAAGCAGAGGAACTTGGACGAATGAAACCTTTACGAAGTGATTTATCGATTTCCTCCTTAAGTTTGATAAGTTCATGCGGCGGCATCTTGTAGGGACACTTAGCAATAGGAGTAGTGCCTTGTTTCAAGTTGACGACGAACTCGACAGCTCTAACAGGGGGTATTCCTGGGAGTTCTTCTGGAAAGACATCTTGGAATTCATGAACGACTGGAACATTCTCGATTTCCTCAAGAGGTGAAGCGTTCAAAGCATTCAGAGCATATATCTGAGCTTCGGCATTTTGGATAATTCGAGCAGAGTAGTTTACTATCTCATCAGAGGGGTGCAGGAGCTGGACGGTTTTTGTGGCACAATCGATTGAAGCAATGTGGGCTTTCAACCAATCCATCCCAAGTATGACATCAATAGTGGAAGTTTTCAAGACGATGAGGGAAGCAAGGAACTCTAGACCTTCGATCATAATGGGGACATTATGACTCGCCATGTTAAGATGACAACGTGCCCCGGGAGTGTTTACAACTGGCGGACGATTCATCTTTTCAAATGTGATGTCATCCGTTAATGCAAATGCTTCTGATATGAATGAATGAGATGCTCCTAAATCAAATAAAACAGAAGCTAGTACAGAGTTAACGAGAAGGGTACTCATCACAGTAGCAGGTTCATTCTGAACTTCTTCCAGATCAACATGGTTGGCTTGACCACGGCCATAAGAAGGTCTGGCATTATAGTTGCGCTGCTGATTATTGCCACGGCCAGTTGAAGGAAGTGCCGGCTGGTTCTGGTTCTGACGGCAATCTCTGGCACGGTGACCTGGGTGGCCACACTTGAAGCACAGTCCATCATTGGGACGGGAAGCAACAGCATAAGGCGGTGTATCGTGAACTCTCGGCTGTCTCGGTGGTGGAGGAGGCAGACGAGGTGCAGCATACGAAGTCCTTGCTGTAGGGGCAGCTTGGTGATACACATTCTGAGGGATCCACACTCGATGCTTCTGTCTGTAGGGTAACACGACAGAAAACAAAAAAATTCTGACCTACGCACCAGCCCAGGACCACTATGAAGATGCATACAAGGTTTTTGATCTGATAGTTACCAACTCGTAGCGCAGCGGAAGTAGAGTCGATGGAGATCGTTAGTGCAGATCCCCGCAGCTAGGATTTACAACCTCCCAACCACAAGGATGTTCTCCCTCGTCTACTTCTTGGACCGTCCCTCGGACAGCCCTTCAGGAGGCGGTCGGACAGTCCCTCGGACGTTGTCACGGACAGCCCTTCGGGAGGACCCTCGAAACTCAGATGGTCACTCGGACAGCCCTTCAGGAGGACACTCAAATAGCCCCTCAGGCAAAAGGACGAATCTATGACCTCTCTATGGGGTTGCACACATACGGTGTCAGCTATCCGGCAGGGCTTCGCCGTCCAGAACTAGTTCCCACCGGAACCCAGACAGCCTTTCGGCTCTACGAAACTATTTCGTGGGAGGGAGAGAGAAAGCCAGATCATGCATGGCATTTGTATGAGAGTTGGAGTGGGTGTGGAGAGTTCCTCTCCACCTCCTTTTATAGGGGAAGGAGGGGGTGGTGGTGGCTGAAATTTCAGCCCACATGAGAAGCACCCACAAAACAAGGGGAAAGCATGTCCCCTTGTCCATGGCACCCCAACATGGGGGTCCCACATGGCGCCCCACCTCCTCCCAACCAGCTCCACCATTTGTGGGGGCTGCCCCCCACCATGGGGGGGGGGCAACATCTTTGTCCAGCCACAAGGGGCTGCCCCTTCCCCAAAACAGCCCAAAATAGCCCCCACGTTTCATGGGATCTTGTCCCCTCACTCTGGGACAAGATGTTTTCCGTGACAATTTCTTCTGAAAAATTCCAGAAGGTCCCAGAACATTTCTGGCACCCTCCAATATTATTCTGGACACTCTCCGGAACATTTCTGGTATGATGGTTTTATTCCGAAACATTTTTGTTTTCTCCAAAACAATTCCGGTAGCTTCGAAACACTTCCGGTTTTCTCTCTGAACTTTTTCGTCGTCCCCGAAACTTTTTGGTGACTTTCTCTCAGACTCTCTGTCTAGTATTCAGCAGATAGATGACCCTTAAGCATGTGACTCTATAGGTTCGATGAAGTATAGACATGACCGGAACACTTTCCGATCAATGATCAACATCGGAGCCGTGGACATCCATATTGACCCCTATACCCACACGAATAAATATTTGAGTGAACCTCCAGTTTCCGTGTGCTATTCCTGTTGCTTCGTGATATGTTACAAACACCTGAGGTGATGCTTATCGGCATCCCCGTGAATCAACAACTAGTCCACTATATGCCAGTTACCTTGTTACCGGTTTTGTTCTCTTTTCTCATTCCTGCGTTCCGGTATCCCCATGATCAAATCATGATGTGTCTGGCCAGACGATGATGGATAGCATAACACCGAGAGGGCCCAAAGAATATCTCTCCATCATCGGAGGAGCAAATCCCAATCTTGAGCTATCAAGTTACTTGTCATACTTTTCCATGAACCCGTAAGCCGCCGTAATAGCCACCCAGTAACGGATGATGTTTAACAAAACCCCAAAGTTCATGAAGCAAGAATGAAGGAACTCGATACTCTCATGGTCTAAGGAATTATGCAAACATTAACTTTCTCTGTGTTATTAACCATTAACTTGTGACGAAGATATCTCGTAGCATAACATCAATTTGGGTTGATTCAACACAAGTGTTCTCCTAACATTGTGCCCTCAAAGTTGCCGGCATAGACATGCCCATGATCAGGAAAACATAATCGTCATGCAACACTTGAGCTAGTCTTAGAGGCATGACTAGGAATACATTTTGCCATTTATTATTCCACACGTGCATATGAGTTTTCCTCCGGGCCTCGTGTTATTGCAGACTCGAGAACCATAGCAGTTATAGCACGGAATATAAACCTAATTACGAACATGGAGATAAATAATAACATTTCTTATTGCCTCTAGGGCATATCTCCTACAGACTCCCACTTGCACTAGAGTCAATAATCTAGTCAATGCTAATGCACTTTACACCTATGGTATACCGGTGTAAAAGATGCTTCACTTATGGTATAGTCTTCGTCCAACGAATCTGACAACTTCAGGCCCGTGTGTATATTTGCATATCCTCGCATTTTCACGCTTTCACAAAATTCATATTTTGTGTGGACTTGGCTTTGTATATATGTGAATCACTGGTCGAACCTTGATTCCTCAGACTAAGCTCTGGAGCAACTATCTGCAATAGTGCTCCATTGACCGAAGCCATCTTGGAACCATACTAAGTTCATGAATGAACTGTATGATTCAACATCTTCTTTGTCGCTTCTAAAGCGGCAACATACTTAGCCTCTGTTATAGAATCCGCCACAATAACTTGTTTTGAACAATTCAAACTTACTGTGCCACCATATCGTGTATTACACAAAACCCTTAATTTAAATCAAAAATTGCTTGGAGCATTGATAAATACTGTATCGATGTAACTACTTACAATGAGCACTTCATAATCTCCGTTTGCGAGAAAACATGTAATCAGTGCTACTTTAGTACTCAATGACATTTTTCACTGTTGTCCCATGATCAGTATTTTGATCATTTTGGTATCTGTACTCGCAACTGCTTGGGAGTACTGGACATATCTGGTTGTTTTACATACCATGGAATACATGATTAATCCAAATACAAATGAGTGTGAAACTCCCATCAAGTATTTTGCTCATCAGTGTTTTAGGACATCGAGTCTTGCTAAAACTCTTTCCATGTGACTTCGGCAAGAATCACTCCTTAGCGTTCTTATGCTAAACTATTTTAGCATCTTATCAATATATATTTTTGGCTTGGCCCCATTAGGCAATTCTATCTCCATAGATAATTATGCCTAATATCAAGGCAATCCAGCCCAGGCACTTCATAAAAAAACTATTTCTCCTTGAAGTCCTAATTCGTGTCAAGAAATTTATATTTATTTCCAATCAACAATGTGTCAAGCACACAAGGTTTTTAGAAATATTATTATGCTCCCACTTACTTTTTTGTAACTACAAGCACCTTCACTATCCTTTGATGAAATCAAACTCTTTTGACAATTTCATCAAAACGAAGATTCCAACTCCATTATGCTCACTTCCGTCGATTACTGGAACTCTGAAGTTTGCATACTTACTAGCATCCTATGGATCGACAAAATACTTTGGACTGTATCACATACAAGTCCTAGTTTGTATTCTCATTTCATGGAAATCCTTTTGGCATCCATATATCATATCTCATCACTGAAATATATATTAATTGCTAGTTTAACCCTAACCGATTTTAAGCATCGCTACGGTGAGACAATCTCGTCGTAGTCAACTCCTTGAATTTGTTATTGCAACAAGTCGAGCTTTATGGATAAAACATTTTATCCACATCAGTTTATAGTTCCATTAATATTCGTTAGACTCTAAGTTTTTCGAAGGGTTTAACAAGATCTAGTCTTGAATCATTTATATGGAAACTATCTCGGATTATATTGGCATTTAGCCAATTCCGGAGTCAGGGCCCATCAACGCTTCCTTGTGTAGCGTAGGTATACTGTTGTCTAACAACAATATCTCGTTTGCGCATCTGAGAGGTTTGCATGAGTATTGCCTACATGGTTCAGTTGCAAGTTCGACCAAAGTCCATACATTTTATTGTAGAGGCTTCCGTATCAGTCGCAAGAGGAAACTCTAGAATTACTTTCAAGGTTTCTTTCCCTTGACCTGATAACAAAGATACTGTTATCTCGTCGAGTTGCACTGTCCTCCCACTCACCCTTTTGCAAGAAACATTTTCTTGAAAATCATACCGCTTTTGTGGCAAACCTTTTGCCTCGGTATAGTGATGGAGGAATATCCAATAAATTGGGATAAGCTACAAAGTAGCACTTGTCTGATGTGGAATAGGTTTGTAAATATTTTACATAAGCCCTATATTCCAAATATTAAGAAAAGACCTAACATGGCTGGGCGTACCATACCATGGCGTCATTTTAACAGATCTGATGGCGCTCTATTCAGTGTAAAAGCCGCAGTCTCTAAAGCATTACTTTAAAAGGGATAATGGCAAATTGATTTATGTCGTCTTTGATCTTACCATGTCATAAATGGTTTGATTAAATCTTCACGGACATTCCACTCACAGTGGTGTTTCGGGAGGTGTATGTTATGAAACTCTTTTCACAACTCATGAGACATTCGCTAAACTTTTAACTCAAATATTTCTTTCCGCAATCCAAATGCAGAAACATAATTTTCTTGTTACAATAATTTCTACTTTATTTTGAAAACCTTTTGAATGGTTTCAAAAGATCCATACCGATGTCTCATAAAGTAAATATCCATATATCTACTTTAGTCATTTCTGAAGATAGACAAATCTACTGCTAGCAACAACATTTATCAGACTACACACATCAAAATGCATGATCACCAATAAGTTCATTGCTCGTTCCTTATGGCCCGTGAACGGTATTTCAGTCACTTCACTTCTGGACGAAAGTTGCAAGTGTCAGATGATTCATAATCAAATGACTTCAAAATCCATCATAATGGAATTTCTCCATGCAGGTTTCTCCAATGTGACCAAATGCAGTGCCACACATATGTGGTATTCTTTTAGTCTTGCGACATATAGTGTCAGTATTACGGACGTATTATATTATTATCAATATTCATAGCATACATCTCATTCATAATGAAAGTATGGCCCTCATGTTATTCATAACACCGAACAACAATTGTTCTCTCATGAACAACTTTCTTGCAACATACGTCAGAATGGGCTAGAGTGTATAAAACTCTAAAATAAATTATGAAAATAAATACAGAGGTAATACGACGATGTAGGGTGTAGTAACTTTTCCTATGTTCCCAGCATGTATCTAAACCTCATTACTAGCAAGTCTTTTAGGCCTTAGTAGTTCTTGTATTGAGTTGCAACAGAATGCAATCAAACGGGTATCCCTGTGATTAAATTTGATCACAATACCCAAGAATCAGTGATTAACATGTTTAATCATAATTCCCAAGAACTATTTCTTTTGACTAGCCTTCTATACATCAATAACTTATACGACTTTCATACATGTGCTGGACATTCCAGTCTTCTCTCTTTTTGCCTTTATACTTCTAACAGTTTTACTTTCAATATTTCTCGTACTCTCAGAAGAAGCACCTAACTTAAGAGTGGCTTCAGCCACGGACTTCCTAGGCGTGTAAGTCTCACTAACACCCTTCGGATACTTCCTTTCCCTTTAAGTTGTTGTTTTATTCACCATCATCACATGACAGGCGTTCTTCTGGATCCCTCTCTTGTTAGTCTAATGCACAGTAAACACTTTACTAATACATTGCAAACAAACATTGCTGTGGATATCTCATATCTTTTAGTCTTTGTTTGTATCTGAAACCAATTTTCAGTTCCATGAATATCACATAATTATCCCAAACTTTTGAAGTTCGGGTCTCATGGAAGCAAACATATTACACTTGACCATAACGGAATTCTAACTTTTGGATCAAAGGACGAGAGTCACATCATTCATAGCATTAGCGGGAGAATACCGAAAGCATGCGATAGGATAAAGTCCTTCTCACCATGATCTAGGGTATTAAGTTCATGACAAACAGAGTAACGCTTTAAGCAAGATGCAATAATGTAGATAGAATAAAACCAAGCAATATGATTAAGGGTCTTTTACATCTGTGTCCCTAACCGGAACCCACTACTCATATTTGCCCCTAATTTCGAAGCCTGCTCAAATTTGCCCCTCTGCCGTTATGTGCACTTATAGAAATGCCCTTCTGTGCCATTACCGTCCGGTCAAAGCCGGTCAAAGGGCTTTGACCGTTCTGAAAAAAATAGCAAAAAAAATCTAAAAAATCTAAAATTTTGTGGGATCAAAGGTGCTCAGGTTCGCAAGATGCGTGTAAATTTTTGTGCCTGTTTGGACATTCCAGGACCTCGTGGCAAAGAAAAAACAGTAAATGTGTACGCATGTGAACAGTAAATTCAAAAAAATAGGAAGAAAATTCAAAAAAATATGAAAAATTTTGGCATCAAAGAGACTCGGGTCTGCAAGGTGCGTGCAATTTTTTGTTGTGTTTGGACACTGTAGGAGCTCGTGGAGAAAAAAACAAAATTTGGCTTGGGAAAAAACTTTGGAAAAAATGACTATTTTTTTTGCTAAAGCTCCTCGCATGTGATTTGATCACAAAAACTTGCAAGCACCTTGTGCACCCAAGCCTCTTTCATGCCAAAAATTTTCATATTTTTTTGAATTTTCTTGCTATTTTATTTTAAATTTACTGTTCACAAGTATACAGATTAACTGTTTTTCCTCGCTACGAGCTCCTGGAATGTCCAAATAGCACAAAAAATTTGCACGCACCATGCGCACATGAGTATCTTCGATCCCACAAAATTTTATATTTTTTATATTTTTTTTTGCTATTTTTTTCAGGACGGTCAAAGCCCTTTGACCGGACAGTAACGGCGCAGAAGGGCATTCCTGTAAGAGCACCTAACGGTAGAGGGACAAATTTGAGTAGGCTTCGAAATTAGGGGCAAATCTGAGTAGGTGGTTCGAGTTAGGGACAGAAATGCAAATGGCCCTATGATTAAATCTCATCATTTTACCCTTAATGGAAGCAATACAATACGTGCCTCGCTACCCCTGTTGTCACTGGGTGAGGACACCGTAAGATTGAACCCACTACAAAGCACCTCTCCCGCTGAAGATAAATCAATCTAGTTTGCCAAACCAAATGGATAGATCGGAGAGAAATACAAATCTATAACAATCATGCATAATAAAGTTCAGAATTGACTTAATTACTTTCAATGAATAATCTGATCATAAACCAACAATTCATCGGATCCCAACAAACACACCGCAAAAGAAGATTACATCGGATTGATCTCCGAAGAGAACATGGTATTGAAGATCGGAGAGAGAAGAGAAGCCATCTAGCTAATCACTATGGACCCGTAGGTCTGCGGTAAACTACTCACACATCATCAAAGAGGCAGCAAGGTTGATGTAGAAGCCCTTCATGATCGATTCCCCCTCCGGCAGAGTACCGAAAAAGGCCTCCAGATGGGATCACGTAAGAATAGAGACTTGCGGCGGCGGAAAATTTGTTTCTGTGGCTCTCTCGGGGGTTTCCCAATATTTGAGAATTTATAGAGGTGGAATTAGGTCAGACGGAGCCATGTGGGGCCCACAAGGCATCAGGGCGCACTTACGCCCCAGGGCGCGCCCTGTTGCCTTGCCGTCTCCTCGCTTCGTGCCTGGTCTCCTCCCGAAGCTTCTAAGGTCTCTTATGTCCAGAAAAAAATCATTAAAAAGTTTCGTAGCGTTTGGACTCCGTTTGGTACAGATTTTCTGAAAAACCAAAAAACAAGCTGAAAACAGCAACTGGCACTAGGCACTGAGTTAATAGGTTAGTCCCCAAAAATGATATAAAATTGCATATAAAGTATCTAAGATTGATAATATAATAGCATGAAACAATAAAAAATTATAGATACGTTGCGGACGTATCAACTGTCACAAAACATGCAAACTTGATCGGTAGGTCGGAAGAAGCAAGAGCATAGCCAAACCATAAAGGTTGCTTATGTGAGAAAAGGCTTTTCGATAAGTCATCAAAAATTCCTTTCACGTAGGTGCTTGGCGCGACCGACACCACGAAAAAAAGGCTAGACCATGCCGGCCACTAAAGACCGACAAAAGGGAGGTCCCCGAACCATAATATCCCTGCCCGGGGGCTAAAACGCTCACCCTGTGAAGCTCCCTGATAGCTTAAGTTTAAGCCCTACAAGTTCGATTGCCTGGTTTTTCAGGTCAAGCCGCCTCCAGGAACCGACATCTCGGCTAAGGAGCTGACCTCCAAAAACACTCTAAGCAATTATCTTAGAGGTAGAAGCCAACGACCGGCTAACTAAGCACTTAACATCATGATTGAAGCAATTAAATAATTAAAAGACAAATTTTTCTTTGCCCATTATAAACAAAAGTAGCTTGTCCAACTTTTAATGTTTATACACTTTCCTCCTCGGCATACCCCAAGATTGGCGAGCGCCTTCTCGAGCGGAATAATGTTGAAATAGCCAACTATGTTGGTTGCAGGGCTTGACTTTAAGCACAGCCATCACAAATTTACATAAGTCCTCGGTATTACTGAGGCCATGTCAATATGGCTAGGCCACGCCAGCCATAAATCATACTTCCTCCGTTCCATAATGTAGTGCCTATAGATTTTTTAAAAAGTTAAACCTCATCAACTTTGACCAAATTTGTAGAGAAAAACATTTACATCTAGAAGGCCAAACATGTATCATTAGATTCGTCATAAGACATAGTTTCATATTTTATATATTTGATATTGTAGATATAAGTAGTTCTCTCTATAAACTTGGTCGAAGTTTGCAAAGTTTGACTTTCTAAAAAATCTATACGCACTATATTTTCGAACGGAGGGAGTACCGGAAAAAGGGTGGTCTCCGGACCAAAAGAACCCTACCCGGGGACTATTTACTCGGCCATCGAAAAGCTCTCTGACAGGCTTGCATTTTGGCCTAAACAGGTCGGATTGCCTAGTTTCTCGGTCAACTACGCCCCAGGGTGCCGAATGAATCGGTTGGGGCTGACCTCGGAAACACTCCACGATAATTTATCGTGGAGGTTGAAGCCGAAGACTGGTTAACTCAAGTATTTGGATTCAGATCGGAGCATATTAAAAATACTGACCTTGTCGTCGTACGACATCTTAACCAAATTTCCACGCCGGCATCTCGCAGGTCGACCGACGGGTCCCGCAGAGCCTACCTGGGGGCTGTTAAAGCAAAAATTTCCATGCCGGCATCTTGTAGGTCAACCGACGGGTCCCGCAGAGCTGGCCTAGGGGCTGATAAAGCCCATGCCACTGACAGCTAAATTATTCCCATGCCGGCGTCTCGCAGGTCGACCGACGGGTCCCACAGAACCAGCTTGGGTTGTACTGAGTTATAATTTTGCCCAGGAAAGTGTAGGAGATATGCCCTAGAGGTAATAATAAATGTTATTGATTATCTCCCTGTTCATAATTAGGTTTATGTTCCATGCTATAACTGCTATGGTTCTTGAGTCTGCAAATAAAACGAGGCTCGGAGGAAGACTCATATGCATGTGTGGAATAATAAATGATAAAATGTATTCCTAGTCAAGCCTCTATGACTGGCTCAAGTATTGCATGATGATCCTGTTTTCCTGATCATGGGCATGACTATGCCAGCAATTTTGAGGGCACAATGTTAGCAGAACATTTGTGTTGAATCGACCCGATTGATGTTATGCTATGAGATTCTTTCGTCACTAGTTAATGGTTAATAACACAGAGATGGTTAATGTTTGCATGATTCCTTAGACCATGAGAGTATCGAGTTTCTTCATGCTTGCTTCATGAACTTTGGGGTTTGTTAAACGTCATCCGTAAATGGGTGGCTATTACGGCGGCTTACGGGTTCATGGAAAAGTGTGTCAAGTAACTTGATAGCTCAAGATTGGGATTTGCTCCTCCGGCGATGGAGAGATATCTCTGGGCCCTCTCGGTGTTACGGTATCCATCATCGTCTGGCCAGACACTTTGTGATTTGATCACGGGGATACCGGAACATGGTAACGAGAAAAGAGAACAATACCGGTAACGAGGTAACTAGCATAGTGGACAAGTGTTGATCCACGGGAATGCCAACATGTCTCACCTCGGGTATTTGTAACATATCACGAAGCAACAGGAATAGCACACGGCAACTGGAGGTTCACTCGAATATTCATTCGTGTGGGTATAGGGGTCAATATGGGTGTCCACGGCTCCGATGTTGATCATTGATCGGAAGGGGTTCCGTGTCATGTCTATACTTCACCGAACCTATAGGGTCACACGCTTAAGGGTCATCTATCTGCTGAATACTAGACAGGGAGTCTGAGAGAAAATCACCGGAAAAGTTTCGGACACCGAAAAGTTTCGGACAGCGGAAAAGTTCCGCAGAGAGAGGTCACCGGATGAGTTCCGGTGAAACTGAAAAGTTGTTTCAGGGGATACCATTAAGTCAAAATGGTTTCGGCACATGCCTGATAATTCTTGGAGGATACCAGAATCATTCTGGAAACTTCTGGGAATTTTCTGGAAGAAAAACCGGAAATGTTCCGGGGCTGCCGGAACCGCTTCAGATGCTTTTCGCAGATGAAATCACTAAACTGGAATTGTTCCAGAACGCATTGAAAATTATTTTAGTGGGTACTGGAAATGTTCTAAGCCCACATAAATATTTTCAGTTCGAACGGACGCTGAAAAATGTCGTCGTGAATAGTGAAAGTGCTTTTTGGGAATTTTATGGAAAGCACCTTTTGGGAATTTCCCAAAAGGCTTCTAGAATGCCTTAGGCACTAAGGAAGCCCCTTGGGGGGTCCCCCAAGGGTGTGGCCGGCCAAGCATGGTGGAGCTCCTTGGAGCTCCACATGGCACCCCTTTTATCTTTATTCTTTTGTGGAAAGGCATAAAGTGGGGGTACTTTGGGGTTTTTTTGTATGACATCTTTACCCCTTGGCTATCCTATAAATAGAGGTGGAGGGGCAGCCCTCCACACTCATCCCTTCTCACATACAAGTGCCATGCAATGATCTGGCTTCTCTCTCCCGCCCACGAAAAGAGTTTCGTAGAGCCGAAAGGCTGTCTGGGTTCCGGTGGGAACTAGTTCTGGACGGCGAAGCCCTGCCGGATAGATGACACCGTATGTGTGCAACTCTGTAGAGAGGTCGTAGTTTCGATCTTAGTGCCCGAGGGGCTGTTTGAGAGTGCCTCCCGAAGGGCTGTCCAAGTGACGGTCCGAGTTCTGTGAGTCCTCCCGAAGGGCTGTCCGAGTGACCGTTCGAGTTTTGAAGGTCCTCCCGAAGGGCTGTCCGCGACATCGTCTGGGGGACTGTTCGACAGCCTCCCGGAGGGCTGTCCGAAGGGAAGACGAGGGTATACATCCTCGCGGTTGGGAGGTTGTAAATCCTAGCTGCGGGGATCTGCACCGCCGATCGTCATCGACTCTACTTCCGCTGCGCTTCGAGTCGGTAACGAAAATGATCAAACCTTGTATGCAGTCTCCATAGTGGTCCTGGGCTGGTGCGTAGGTCGGAAAATTTTTGTTTTCTGCTGCGTTACCCTACAGTGGCATCATGAGCCGTGCTATGCGTAGATGCAGGTTGCGATCTAGAATACATGGAGATGTATGGGTGTTGCACAATATAATTAGGTAGTAGATGAGTTCTATTACTGAAAATTATTTGTGCGGGTAGCAGATGAAATCTGTTACCCGATATTCTTGTTGCTTCCCTGGAATTTGCATATTTCTGATCTTGATAACAGCATGGTGGATTTTCAATGTTCTGGCAATCCGCGATCCTGATTGATCAACGAAGTGCTAACAGTTCATTGAATTCCATCGTAGTTAAAAAGAAAGATGGAATTTCGCAAACAAAAGGGCAATGCAGATATGATCTGCACGGGGGTCATGCGTATGACGAAGTTTAGTATGGGGCTCGAGATTTTATTATCTCGGTTTTCATACACCCTGGAATGTTAATCTAGCGACTTGAATTATCATACTTGATGATGGACGTTGGTAGCTTCGGTTTGTTTCGAAACCTTAGAAGCCACGAAAAACTAGTTTTTTTGCATGAACCAATTAGAGGCGTCTAACTTGGTTTTGCAGGAGGGTTTACATGTGCATGTGATGTGGTATAGCAGTGCTCATAATAATTTGATTATGTATGAGATGACTATATGATGTAAATTGATTAACATGACCTGCGTGTCATGATTTGGCATGATGGCTGGAGCCATATGATTGCTCTTTAAATGACCTGCGTGTCAACCTTGTGTAATGCACTTATTTTATTAGCTATAGGGATAGCAATATTATCTGGTGCATCGACAAGGTGGTGGCAATCTTCGCGAAGGTGAACACCGACGCAAATGCCGAAGACGAAGAAATACAAGACTTCTCCGTCGGAAAGGGCTATACCATATCATGCTATTATGAATTGCCTGAGATGTTTATCCCTTATG
The DNA here is from genome assembly GCA_011799875.1 of Thinopyrum elongatum. Taxonomy (NCBI): domain Eukaryota; kingdom Viridiplantae; phylum Streptophyta; class Magnoliopsida; order Poales; family Poaceae; genus Thinopyrum; species Thinopyrum elongatum. Next base: position 17,565,693 of record CM022298.1, on the reverse strand, counting down.
ATGCACCCTTCTTGATTGCGCGGTAGTCGCTTTTATTAGGGTGATCTCTCACAAAAATATCAAGTAGTTAGTGTTCTCCCAAGTGTAGCACCGTCACGGCACCTAACTTTTCGGGGTATCACATGCTAACATGGGTACGAACGATTAGGGATGTGTGAGGCGGGTGAGTTGAGACCTCGCAGCGAGATCACTTGGTTGTCTTGACGTTCAGGCATGAAAGTCATGAGCTCGGAACACACGCATCGAAAGATGAACAAGAGTCACATAGAGATGTGATTGGCAAGTTTGCCTACCGATTGAGATTTTCGTCATCAGTGATGCTACCATCAATGGCGTTGAATTGAAATGCGGATCTTGAATCACTCACAATCAATTATGAGAGATATTGATTTGAGTGGGAGCGCACTGTAGAATTAATTCTTTTAATTCTCAGTGCAATTAACTTTGAACACTGTCTAAGTGTGATTTGCATAATAGTTGTAGAATAATGGCTCGCATTTCCACCTTCCCTATTAAAATTGAATAGCTGTTAAATATCTGGTTAAAACTTTACGGTTGGTAACGTAATGTGAGGATTGTCCTCAAGAGTGCCGAGAAGGACTTTGTCCTATCGCATACTTTCGGTATTCTCTCGCTTATGCTATGGATCATGTGACTCTCGTCCGTTGATCCAAAAGCTAGAATTCCATTTCAGTCAAGCGCAATATGTTTGTTTCCATGAGACCCAAACTTCGAAAGTTTGGATAGTTATGTGATATTCATGGAATCTGAAAATTATTTTCAGAGACAGACAAAGGCTAAAAGATATGAGATAGCCAAAGCAATGTTTGTTTGCAAACTATTAGTAAAGGAGTTTACTATGCATTAGACTGATAAGAGAGGGATCCAGAAGAACGCCTGTCATATGATGAAAGTTGAATAAAACAACAACTTAAAGAGAAAGGAAGTGTCCGAAGGGTGTTAGTAAGACTTTCACGCCTAGGAAGTCCGGGGCTAACGCCACTCTTAAGTTTGGTGCTTTTTCTGAGAGTAGGAGAAAAACTGAAAGTTAAACTGTTAGAAGTATAAAGGCAGAAAGAAAGGAGACTGGAATATCCAGCTCATGTATGAATGTCATACAAGTTTTTGATGTATAGAAGGCTGGTCAAAGATATAGTCCTTGGGAATTATGATTAAATTGTTAATCACTGATTCTTGGGTATTGTGAGTTAATCACAAAGATATCCGCTCGATTGCTTTCTGTTGCAACTCGATGTAACAACTACTATGGCCTGAAAGACTAGCCAGAAATGAGTTTTAGGTATACACGGGGAACATAGTAAATGTTACTATACCTTCCATCGGTGTATTACCGTCTGTATTTATTTTTATAATTCGTTTGGAGTTTCACAAACTCTAGCCCATTGCATAAGGTATCTTGCAAGAAGTTTGTTTATAAGAGAACTTTTGATGTTCGATGTTATGAATAACATAAGGGCCATACTTTCATTATGAATGAGATGTATGTTATGAATATTGATAATAATACATTACCTCTGGGTTTACTTTCATAATTCATTTTAGAGTTTCATACACTCTAGGCCTTTGCACAATGTTTGTTGCAAAAGAATTGTTCATAGAAGAACAATTGTTGTTCAGTATCATGAATAACATGAGGGCCATACTTCCATCATCGATGGGACGTATGTTATGAATATTGATGGTAATATGATACATCCATAACACTGACGCTAAATGTCATAAGACTAAAAGAATACCACACAAGTGTGGCACTGCATTTGGTCACATTGGAGAAACCCGCATGGAAAATCCCATTATGATGGATTTTTGAAGTCTTTTGATTTTGAATCACCTGACACTTGCAACTTTCCTCCGAAAAGTGAAGTGACTGAAATATCGTTCACAGGCAATAAGGAACGAGCAAAGAACTTATTGGTGATCATACATTTTGATGTATGTAGTCCGATAAATGTTGTTGCAAGTAGTGGATTTATCTATCTTCAGAAATGACTCAAGTAGATATATGGATATTTACTTGATGAGACGTAAGTCTGGATCTTTTGAAATCATTTGAAAGGTTTTCAAAATGAAGTAGAAGTTATTGTAACAAGAAAATTATGTTTCTACAATTCGATTGCAGAAAGAAATATTTGAGTTACAAGTTTAGCGAATGTCTGATGAGTTGTGAAAAGAGTTTCATAACTTACACCACCCGGAACACCACTGTGAGTGGAAAGTCCGTGAAGATGTAATCGAACCATTTATGACATGGTAAGATCAAAGATGACATAAATAAATTTGCCATTATCCCTTTTAAAAGGTGATGCTTTAGAGACTACGGCTTTTACACTGAAAAGAGCTCCATCAGGTCTGTTGAAATGACACCATGGTATGGTACGCCCAACCATGTTATATCTTTTCTTAACCTTTGGAATATGGGGCTTGTGTAAAAGGTTACAAACCTATTCCAAATCAGACAAGTGCTACTTTGTAGGTTATCCCAAGTAATTGGGTATTCCTCCTTCACTATACCGAGGCAAATAGGTTTGCCACAAAGAACGGTATGCTTTTAAAGAGAATTGTTCTTGCAAAAGGTGAGTGGGAGGACAGTGCAACTCGACGAGATAATCAGTATCTTCGTCATCAGGTCAAAGGAAAGGAACCTTGGAAGTGATTCCGGAGTTTCCTACTGCGACTGATACGGAAGTCTCTACAATAAAATGTATGGACTTCAGTCGAACTTGCAGCTGAACCACGTAGGCAAGGCTCGTGCAAACCTCTCAGGTGCGCAAACGAGATATTGTTGTTAGACAACAGTATACCTACGATACACAAGGAAGCGTTGATGGGCCCTGACTCCGGAATTGGCTAAATGCCAATACAATCCGAGATAGTTTCCATATAAGTGATTCAAGATTAAAACCTTGATACACCTTTCGGAAGACTTAGAGTCTGACGAATATTTATGGAACTTAAAACTGATACGGATAAAAATGTTTTATCCATAAAGCTCGACTTGTTGCAATATACAAGTTCAAGGAGTTGACTACGATGAGATTGTTTCACCGTAGCGATGCTTAAAGTCGGTTTGGGTTGAACTAGCAATTAATACATATTTCAGTCATGAGATATGAAACATGGATGCCAAAAGGATTTCCATAAGATGGAAATGCAACCTAGGACTTGTGAGTGATACAGTCCAAAGTATTTTGTCGATCCAGAGGATGCTAGTGAATGTGCATACTTCAGAGTTCCAGCAATGGACAGAAGAGAGCAAAATGGAGTTGGAATCTTCGCTTTGATGAAATGGTCAAAAAGGTTTTGACTTCATCAATGGGTAACGAAGATGCTTATGATTCAAGAAAGTAAGTGGGAGCATAACAAAATTTCTAAAAACCGTTGTGTGCTTGACACATTGTTAATTGGAAATAAATTTCTTGACACGAATTAGGACTTCATTTGAAAATAGTTTTCCGATGAAGTGCTTGGGCTAAATAGCCTTTATATTAGGCATGATGATCTATGGAGATAGATTTACCTAATGGGGCTGAGCAAAGATACATATTGGCAAGATGCTAAAACCTTTTAGCATTAAAAACGTCAAGGAGTGATTCTTGCCGAAGTCACATGGAAAGAGTTTTTGCAAGACTCGGTGTCCCAAAACACTGATGAGCAAAATACATGATGGAGATTCCACACACTCTTGTGTTTGGATTAATCATGTATTCCATGGTATGTAAAAACAACCAGATATGTCCAATACTCCCAAAGTTGTTGCAAGTATAGATACCAAAGTGATCAAAAGTACTGATCATGGGACAACAGTGAAAAAGGGTCATTAAGTACTATAGTAGCACTGATGACATGTTTTCTCGCAAGCGGAGATCATGAAGAGTTCGTTGTAAAAGGTTACATCGATACAGTCTTCATCCATGCTCCAAGCGATTTTCGATTTATGTTAAGGGTTTTGTGCAATACACAATATGGTGGCACGGTAGTTGGAAATTGTTCCAAACAAGTTACTGTGGCGAATTCTATAACAGAGGCAAAGTATGTTGCCGCTTTTAAAAGCGACAAAGAAGATGTTGAATCATATAGTTCATTCATGAACTTAGTATGGTTCCAAGATGGCTTTTGTCAATGGGACACTACTGCAAGTAGTTCCTCCATAACTCAGTCTGAGGAATCCAGGTTCGACCTGTGATTCGCATACATACCAAGCCAAGTCCACACAAAATATGAATTTTGTGAAAGCGTGAAGACGCGAGGATATGCAAAGATACACACGGAGCTGAAGTCGTCAGATCCGTTGGACATTCAGGCTATACCACAAGCGAAGCATATTTACACCGGTGTGCCACAGGTGTAAAGTGCATTAGCATTAACTAGATTATTGACTCTAGTGCAAGTGGGAGTCTGTAGGAGATATGCCCTAGAGGCAATAATAAATGTTATTGATTATCTCCCTGTTCATAATTAGGTTTATGTTCCATGCTATAACTGCTATGGTTCTCGAGTCTGCAAATAAAACGAGGCTCGGAGGAAGAATCATATGCACGTGTGGAATAATAAACGATAAAATGTATTCCTAGTCAAGCCTCTATGACTGGCTCAAGTATTGCATGATGATCCTGTTTTCCTGATCATGGGCATGACTATGCCAGCAATTTTGAGGGCACAATGTTAGCAGAACATTTGTGTTGAATCGACCCGATTGATGTTATGCTATGAGATTCTTTCGTCACAAGTTAATGGTTAATAACACAGAGATGGTTAATGTTTGCATGATTCCTTAGACCATGAGAGTATCGAGTTTCTTCATGCTTGCTTCTTGAACTTTGGGGTTTGTTAAACGTCATCCGTAAATGGGTGGCTATTACGGCGGCTTACGGGTTCATGGAAAAGTGTGTCAAGTAACTTGATAGCTCAAGATTGGGATTTGCTCCTCCGGCGATGGAGAGATATCTCTGGGCCCTCTCGGTGTTACGGTATCCATCATCGTCTGGCCAGACACTTTGTGATTTGATCACGGGGATGCCGGAACATGGTAACGAGAAAAGAGAACAATACCGGTAACGAGGTAACTAGCATAGTGGACAAGTGTTGATCCACGGGAATGCCAACATGTCTCACCTCGGGTATTTGTAACATATCACGAAGCAACAGGAATAGCACACGGCAACTGGAGGTTCACTCGAATATTCATTCGTGTGGGTATAGGGGTCAATATGGGTGTCCACGGCTCCGATGTTGATCATTGATCGGAAGCGGTTCCGTGTCATGTCTATACTTCACCGAACCTATAGGGTCACACGCTTAAGGGTCATCTATCTGCTGAATACTAGATAGGGAGTCTGAGAGAAAATCACCGAAAAAGTTTCGGACACCGAAAAGTTTCGGACAGCGGAAAAGTTCCGCAGAGAGAGGTCACCGGATGAGTTCCGGTGAAACTGAAAAGTTGTTTCAGGGGATACCATTAAGTCAAAATGGTTTCGGCACATGCCTGATAATTCTTGGAGGATACCAGAATCATTCTGGAAACTTCTGGGAATTTTCTGGAAGAAAAACCGGAAATGTTCCGGGGCTGCCGGAACCGCTTCAGATGCTTTTCGCAGATGAAATCACTAAACTGGAATTGTTCCAGAACGCATTGAAAATTATTTTAGTGGGTACTGGAAATGTTCTAAGCCCACATAAATATTTTCAGTTCGAACGGACGCTGAAAAATGTCGTCGTGAATAGTGAAAGTGCTTTTTGGGAATTTTATGGAAAGCACCTTTTTGGAAATTCCAAAACGGCCTTCTAGAAGGGGAAGGAGGGCATGGCACCTCATGGGGGGGGTCCCCCCCCAAGGGTGGCCGGCCAAGGAGGTGGAGCACCATGGTGCTCCACATGGCACTCCCATATGGCATATTCCCTTTTGGAAAGGGATATTCCAAGGGCACTTTGGGGTTTTTGTGTGACAATTTTACCCCTTGGCTAGCCTATATATAGGAGTGATCTTGGCAGCCATTTCCCCATCCTTAGCTCTCACACAAGCCATGCATGATCTGGCATTCTCTCTCCCTCCCAGCGAAATAGTTTCGTAGAGCCGAAAGGCTGTCTGGGTTCCGGTGGGAACTAGTTCTGGACGGCGAAGCCCTGCCGGATAGATGACACCGTATGTGTGCAACTCTGTAGAGAGGTCGTAGTTTCGATCTTAGTGCCCGAGGGGCTGTTCGAGAGTGCCTCCCGAAGGGCTGTCCAAGTGACGGTCCGGGTTCTGTGAGTCCTCCCGAAGGGCTGTCCGAGTGACCGTTCGAGTTTCGAAGGTCCTCCCGAAGGGCTGTCCGCGACATCGTCTGGGGGACTGTTCGACAGCCTCCCGGAGGGCTGTCCGAAGGGAAGACGAGGGTATACATCCTCGCGGTTGGGAGGTTGTAAATCCTAGCTGCGGGGATCTGCACCGCCGATCGTCATCGACTCTACTTCCGCTGCGCTTCGAGTCGGTAACGAAAATGATCAAACCTTGTATGCAGTCTCCATAGTGGTCCTGGGCTGGTGCGTAGGTCGGAAAATTTTGTTTTCTGCTGCGTTACCCTACAGAAAGATCTTGTCCTACCCGCAGTTTGGCATCTTCCCTGCCGAGCGGCACCTCAGTAAAGGCGAAACGTACACGCCGGTATTCGGCTGAACAAGTTCCCGAGGAGATACGATCCTAGGGTCGGCCATGCTGCCCAACCCAACTCTCGGGGGCTACTGCATTGACGATTCAATGCAGACAATTTCAAGTGCAATACAGTTTCAGAGGAGATACGATCCTCAGGTCGGTCGGGCGCACCCGACCTGAGTCTCGAGGCTATTGTACATCGCGTTTCTGTTTCCTAAAGTATGCTGCCGAGCAAGGATTCGATCCTCAAGCCGATTTGGCGAATCGACCTGAGTCTCAGGGGCTACTGGGATCAACGGTTTTATTCTATCCTTCAGGTGCTTACCGGACTTTAGGCCGGCACACACCTTGAGGGCTACTGGCTATACATCTCGGCAGAGAATAAATTGCACCAATCAGAAATATTTAGCGAAAAATCAGCTCACGGAAACCGCCTTGGCAGGAAAACTTCTTTTTCCATGGAGGCCAGCCATCTACATCGACAACCCAAGATCGACGTGGTGCACGCCATTGCAGAACCAGTCCGGCCTAGGGACCGGCTGCGAGCGGCTGGCTGCACGAAAGAGACTTTTTTCTGGCATACAGCTCGGCTAAACTCCTTCAACATTTTCAAGACCGATGTGGTCTGTGACACGTCGGATGCAGTCTGGCAATGGAGCACGACTGCAAGAAGGCACCGCCGCGTAGGAGAACTTTAAACCCGAGGTGTGGCATGAAAATAACGAGGCATTTGATAAAGGCCGAGAACTTAAAGGGGCTCCTCGGATGCCCGGCGTGTATACTCCTCAGACGTACTTCGACGATCCACAAGGACGAAGATGGGAAGATTTGTTGAACCAGCTTTCAAGACCGACGACTAAAGATGAGGAGCAGTTCAGAAGAACTGAGGGGCGTCCCCGACTTGAAGACCGGTTCAGGGGCTACTGATGGTGTCCTGGACCAGGGGGTACTTACCATGTCGACTCCCGGCCAGGTGGGCTGGGACAAGGACCCCCTTTGTCGGTTCCGTCCTGGGCCACCTCGGGCAGCCCATGACGCATACAAGAAAGATTCCACAAGACTAGGCATACAAGACAAGGACTCCTCTCCACCGACGTAAATCAACTAGGACTCTTGTAATCCTAGGCCTCCGGTAACTTTTATAAACTGAGGCGAGGCTAGTCGATAGAATCAATCTTAACACATCCTAGAGATGAGACACACATCGATCTCGTGGTAGATCAACCTGTACTCTGTACTCCATCCCCAATCAATGCAAACACAAGCAGGACGTAGGGTATTATCTCTTCGAGAGAGTCTGAACCTGGGTAAAACTCGCGTCTACTATTACCATCGCATCTAGACTACTAGCTTGGGGCCCCCTACCCGAGATCTGTTGTATTCAACTCCATCACCTAGCAGGGGCGGCCCGCGGCTGCCGGCTCCACCATCAATGTCCTTCCTCACCTTCGCGACGTCGATGCAACCCACCATAGCCGCACCACCATCGCCTCTTCCCACCTCCAGATCGGCCGACCACCGTGACGTAGGGCCAACCAGCCCAGGCGCTCGCACTGACCCCGTCGTGTGCCAGCCGATGATCCTTCGCCATGCCGGAGAGGATGCAGGTGCAGGAGCCAAGGCTGCCTCCCTGTCCTTGACCGTCGCGATGGCAACATCAGCTTTCTGCTCCGGCGGTTCGGGAGGTCCCGTCATGGACAGCTTGGGCGGCTCGGGCAGGAGCAGCACGTCCTCTGGGTCGACACGGGAGCGGTAGAGCCGCCTCGTCTCCCGCGGCGGAGCACCTTAGGGACGGTGAAGGCGGGCGTCCCGCAGGCGGTGTGCAGGCGGCCGTCGTCGCGGTGGGACTCTGAGAGCGCGGCGAGGCCAAAGTCACAAACCTTGAGGTTGCCGTCGGCGTCGAGGAGGACGTTCTGTTGCTTGACGTCGTGGTGGGATACGCCGCGCACGTGGCAGTATATGAGCGCGGAGACGAGCTGGAGGAAGACCAGACGCGCGGCTTGCTCGGGAAGTCGAGCACAGAGAGTAGGTCGCCGCCGGGGGCGAACTCCATGACGAGGTAGACCTTGGAGCGCGTGGCGAGCACCTCGTGGAGGCGCATCACGTTGGGTGGCGGAGGCGGCGCATGGCAGAGACCTCGCCGAGCACGCGCGCGTCCATGCCGGTGGCGGCGACCCCAGGCTTGTCGAGCACCTTGATGGCCACAGCCTCCCCGCCGATGAGGGAGCGCGCGTGGTAGACCTTGGCGAGGAGCGGGTGCGGCGTGCTTGCCTGTCTTACTCTTGGCGATGGCCATGGACGGCGACACCGAGGCGAGAGAGGCAAGAGCGGGCGGGATGCTCTGTTGGCAAGGCAGTGGTGTTGGGTGGGTGGGTGGGAAGAAGAGAGAGAGAAATGAGGAGAGAGGTGGGATGGGTGGGTGGGTGGTGGGCCAGGCCGGACGAGAACGGACGCAGACGAACAGCGGACATCGTCCGCTTTAACCCAAATTTAAAACGAGAATGGGTTGAAACGGACACAAAACGGACATGTAGACGAAAATAGGTCGCTGCGTTGGGCCATGGTTTTGCCCACGCAGACCCAACCAGACACATCCGACGAAATGGGTCTCTCAGTTGGAGTTGGCCTCACACCATGATGTTCCCTCCCACAGCTTTAAAATTGGCAATATACAAGGAGGAAAAAACCCCATCTTTCACTCCTCCCAGACTCCCGGTCCCACCACCGGCGCCGGCGAGTCGTCCACGGATCCGGCCGCCATGGAGTCCGCCTACGCCGCCGCCATCGAGGCCGACTACGCTGCCGAGTCCGCCAAGCGCCGCCGCCTCCTCGACTGGTCCAGCACCCCTGCCCCCGTACGCCCACGGCCCAACCCGGTCCCCGCGACCGGCGGCGCCTCCTCGCCGTCGTGGGTTCTCTCGCCTCCCACTTGCCTAGGTGCGGTCATCTTTCACTCCTCCCAAACTCCCGGTCCCACCACCGGCGCCGGCGAGTCGTCCACGGATCCGGCCGCCATGGAGTCCGCCTACGCCGCCGCCATCGAGGCCGACTACGCCGCCGAGTCCGCCAAGCGCCCCCGCCTCCCGGACTGGTCCAGCACCCCTGCCTCCGTACGCCCACGGCCCAGTCCGGTCCCCGCGACCGCCGGCGCCTCCTCGCCGTCGTGGGTTCTCTCGCTTCCCAGTTGCCTAGGTGCGCCCCCCCCCCCCCCCCCCCCCCGGGGGTCCTATTCCTGCCTTCAGCTTTCCCCTTTCTCGCGAAATCAAAGAACCAAAGAACACATCATTCCGCCCACCCACATTGCGTCAGTCATGGAAATTGCTTGCGTTGATAATGTGCATTGAGGGATTAGGGTTCTTGCTGCTACAGTTTCATCACTTGGAAGAAAAGTTCCTAGTCTTGGTAAAATGGCAGCTCTGTCTGATTGTTTATGTGTTACTCTGTTAGGCTCAGTTTCTTTACCGACAATACTAGGATTCATATGGATGGATGGTTTGGTTGGTTGATCTGTGTATTGGCACCTAGTTGTAGTGTATGTTTATTTGTCTTAATCTCTTGTGGGATTGACTTCATTATCCCGTTTCCGTTGGATTTTGTGCCACAGGAAATGTGCAAGCAAGGCACGAACAGGTAGCATTCAGCGGTAAGATAGTGTACTGCCGGACGCCTTCTGAAGTGGAGAAAGCTACAAGGGAGATTGTACTCAAAATTGAAAGCTTGAAGGCCTCTGGCCAGGTCTCCCTTGGTTTCGATCTCGAGTGGAAACCCTTTCCCAGAAGAGGTTTGCTGTTCTACCTACCCTAATGTTTAATTGCATCCTCAAACTGCAAAATGTCGGTTTCTGGATGAATGCTGTGTAAGTTGAATCTTGCAAATGATGGAACTACCCATGCCATGGATTTTGCAGGAGAACCACCATGTAAAGTCGCACTAATGCAATTATGCATGGACAAAACTCATTGTTATGTCGTGCATATCATTCACTCTGGCGTACCTCCCATCTTGAAATCTCTTTTGGAGGACAGTTCAACCGTTAAAGTGCGTAATTTTGTTTTCCTGATAAGACGTTTGCTTATTTCCCCCACAGACAGGTTGCCCATTTTTGGTCATGCAAGACATTGTTGTCTTGTCTATGCAGGTTGGAGTATGTATAAACAATGATGCAAGGAAAATGTTCAATGATTATAATGTCCGTGTACAACCATTGATGGATTTATCAACTGTTGCAAATGTCAAGTTAGCTGGGCCTCATAAAAGATGGAGTCTTGCTGCATTAACCGAAATGATCACATGTAAAGAGGTAATTTCTATTGTATTAGCCTGCTCTCTCTCCCCAGTTCTGTTAGCACCGGAAAGAAACAGTCTTCAGGTCTTCATTCGTTTTTGCGTATTATGTACCATGGCAGCATGGTTGACTTGACTAAATGATAGAAATTCAATTATGATTTGGTAGACAGAACAGCCAGATGCCTACGGAATACAAGCTTTAAAAAATATATTAAATAGAAATTCTTCTGGTTGCTGATATTTGCATGCTTGGTCTATGTCTATGTATTGCGGCAATGTCTGATGGGGTAGTTGAGACAATTTCATTTGTTATTTAGCGGACCGAACTCTGAAGTTTCTATGAAATGCAAACATTTTTTTTTACTATATAAGCTTGCTTGGTTTATATTCTTCTTCTGGTTTAGTGTTTTCATTGTGCTAACTTATTGCTATGCTGCAATGCTCTTTACCATCGGCAACTTTCTGTCTATAAGTTGCCAAAGCCCGGCAACATAAGAATGGGAAACTGGGAGGCTTATGTTCTCTCGAAACAGCAACTTCAGTATGCTGCTACCGATGCCTACATCTCATGGTACTTGTATGAGGTATATATGAATATACTATTCAATTTACTTTCTTGTAAGCTGATATTCCTTCTCCACGATCCTGACAGCCATTACTCTCTTGATTAGGTACTACGTAGTCTTCCAGATTATAATGTTGAAATTGAAACGGAGATTGTTTAGGGAACATAGCTGCAGATACACAAGTAAACCGGAAAGTGTACTGTTAAGCTATTTGATGACTCCCTAGTGTTCTGTAACTTCACTTCTCAACAAGGTCAGCGATGATGAATCTTTTACTTTACCTGCAGAACCTGACGCTAGCTGTGACTTATTTTTCACATCCAGTGATTCCATGCTGTCTTTTCCTACTCAGGGTTTAGCACAAGATTCGTTCTTATATGTGGAGAATTGGAGATCATTATGTTCACTTTTTTGCTTGACCGAATAAAGCATTGCCTGATGTTAAGGTTGCTAGCTCTTGTGACTATTTTATGCATTCTATACAATGCAAATCAGTGCTCATGAATCATTACACTTACACTGACGAGTGCATGTATTTCGGTTAACCGAAGAAACCGAACCGATATATTATGGTTAATATGGTTCGGTTTCTAACTTTGTGTGCTTGTTTCGGTTTCCATTTCTTCAAAACCGATATTATAAAAAACCGAATAAACCGAACCATATTAACCATATAAACCGAACGCCCAGCCCTACATCCTAGATTGGCTGACATGAATAGCGAGCATGACCCTACCAACAACTGGATCTCCCATGCACAAAAGCGCCCATCAGGCCTTCTCCTTTAAATCCTGTCAGCCATCTCCTGCTCCCATCTTTGTGGACAATGTGCCTCCAGCAAATTCCTGGCAACAGCGTGCTGTCATGTGCCTTCCCATCTTCCTCAACCATTTTTATATCACATTCATCTTAGCACCACTGCCACGATTGATAGGTCGTGGCCACTGCTCCTGGTAGTTGTGTACCGAATTGAAATCTTTAATCTGGAATCATGGTGGCACGAGAAAGTCAAAATTTGGAAATACAACAGTTAATCTGGAAATTCTCCTGTTCTTATAAATTAAAAATTATCATCTCATTATTTTAGTGACGTGTTAATCTAACGTGTGAAGTTTAGCAGTATGCACAAGAGGACGTATCATCTTTCCGTATTATATACGGAGTACCTGTCATCTTCCTTTAAGCCACGTAGAACTGTTGTGGCAGCTGATTGTGTCAATATTATCAACAAAATCATATCATCACAAAATATGAGAGTCAAGTCAACATAGTTATTAATTACATGTTCATTTGATTCTGGTTCATGATTATGTTATGCATCATATTCTATCAGAAAATCTGTGGTAGTCACAATACCTAGTAGAAATGTGAAATGGCGGTTGAGATGCCATTTCTGGCTCAAATGAGCGACTTTGACATGGTCTTAAATCCAGTCGCAACTCTTGGCTAAAAATAATAACTCGCCACTAATACCAGATATCTTGTAGCCACTTTAGTTCATTTGAACAAGCTTGAGCACAACCTTCGGTTGGATTTAGGCATTCAGCTCTTCAATGTTCAATGGCAAACAAAAATCTCTTGGTGATATTGATTTGACCCTATGCCTGCAGATGTAAATATTGCGTTGGTGATGCTCATTGTTAACTCTATGCCTGCAGGGTTGAGTAGGAGGATCTCCCCCCTAGATCGGAACCAAAGGATTGCGAGGATGGTGAACATTTGCTTAAATCTTTTGTAGTAATTTGTTCCTGTTGTGATCTAAATCGTGAAGGTTATCACCTTCACCATGAATCATTGCTCATTTATCTTGATCATATGAATTGTTGCCGAGAACAATTTGCGCCCAGTTTTTTGGTCATCAAGAATAAATAAACGAAAGCTGAGCTTCCTGTCAAAAAATGGGGAATTTTGGTTGGGATTAATAAATCCATTCGAGGGGTATCTGACTATAGGTCGCTACGCTAACCATATCTCCTTGATGGCCTGATGTGGTTAATGTAAATATACAAGATTGGTTGGTCAAATGGGTTCTCCTATTGGACGCTTTGTGCGTCAAAAGGTCCGTCGGCTGGCCCACTTAGATGATGCGTGCAGCGCTCCTCCGGCCGATTTTCTTTTGTTCGTTTCTGGTGATTTGGTTTTCCATAAAAAACCGCTGCTGGATTTGTTTTGATAGATTAAAAAATATATTATTATAATATTAAAAAAATCTTCAACAATTAAAAAAGTCACAAAATTGATTTTTTCACAAATTTTTAAAGATGTTGGGGTTTTTAGAATATGTTCAAGAATTTTAAAAATGCCTGTTTATTTTATAAAATGTTCATAGAATTTATAAATATTCTTGTATTTTTTGAAAAAGTCCGTGTATTTTAAACAATGATAATGGTTTTAGGAAATGTTTGCAAATTTTTAAATGTTATGAATTTTAAAAGGTAGAAAGTAGAAAAATAAAAAAAAATCAGAAAGAAAAGAAGAAAAACGAAAAACCAAAGGAAAACAAAAAACTGGAAGTAAAAAAGCTGGGAATAAAACCGAAAAGCAAAAACAACAAAAGCCCCAAAGAAAACCTTTCAGAACCAAACAAATAAGGCATCGAAAAAATTGGCATATGTGCCGGGCCCTGAGCAAGCTGCAGACAATTTGAAACAATAAGCGTCAAAGAGGGATTTCCTGGCCAAATGCCCCTGAAATGATGAAAGTGACTGATATATGAACAATTACTTGAGAATTAATTTCGGCCTTAGTTAAGGCCCCTTTGGACGAAGATTTTTTCCTTGTAGAATCCGAGCAACATGGCGAGATTTTGTATCGTGTCCACTCGGAACAAAGAAAAACCCTCCTATGAAACCATATTTAACATTTAAAGTTAAAACGACAAATAAAGCTGAAGTGTTGTTGGACAACGTGAAAACTTCATATACTCTCTCTAAAACCACATAACTTTTATGCGAAGCATCCAAAAAGCGGGGATGGATAACTCCTCCATTCTGAGAATCGTATAGATTCAAACAGAAGCCATCAAAATTATGGTGTCTTTCAAGTGATGCAGTGCAGTGTCTTGCAGTCAAACGACCAAGCACAGATACCTATGATGCTGTTGTGTGTGCAAAAATATTCACAAGTCAGAATGAAACATTTGGCCGGTGATTGTTACTGAACATTCACTGGAAACTAGTAGTATATCTATGATGGTGTGTGTGAAAAAATAGTTCACAATTTGGAAAGAAACATTGGTCGGTGATTGTTACTGAACATTCACTGGAAACTACATGAATCCAACTCTTTTGGACTTTGATCACCTGAGCCAGCCAGTGACTAAATGTCGTTGATTTCGATGACACTCTGTTTGGAATGAAACATTGGCCGGTGATTGTTACTGAACATTCACTGGAAACTAGATTAATCCAACTCTTTTGGACTTTGATCACCTGAGGCAGTGACTAAATGTCGTTGATTTTGACGACACATTCAGATACTCATTTTGACCGGCCGTCAACATCTGAATGAACCCTCACTAATCTTGCTTCTCCGGCGCTGCCATTGTGACACGTATGCTCATATCCTCAGCCCTAATTTTTAAACATCACGAGAGCCATGCCGCCACGCGATTAGCATCAACCCCGAAGCTAAATTAACATGGAATGGAAGCAAATATATATGCTTGACTGACAAAATGCATGGGCCGGCGAAGCAAGCAAGCATGGATCATCTCCTCCCATAGTTTTATCATCAGGGAATCATTTAGTTAACAAACATAGGTAGATATTCAGAAAGGATATGATCCCTTCTACTTGTGATCTCATTCCTGCAAATCTGTGTGCTGAGATACTCCCAGCAAAAGAATTATGGAAAAGGAATAATCGGTTGGGCGTTTTCAGATTCCTGCTGCATTTTTTGAAGGGTTTTAAGATTCCTGCTGCATGGCTTAGCCGACTGTGCCACATGGAACATACAGTGGTGGCAATATACTATGTGTATGTCCAATGGAGTCATACAGTGGGGGGCCGCATCTGGGGCGTCCACTTGGCTGCCGGTGCGCATGTGGCGGGCATCGGTGCGTCCGTCCGTCGGGACTGGGGTGGCTTGGGGTTAGTAGTAGTGCTGGGTTAGTGATGACAGGGTTCTTTGCTGTGGGTTGTCACATGGATTTGTGCTGGTCAATGGGAAACCAATATGGCGTAGCAGATCTTGTGCAAGATTTGGATACAGAGGCATAAGATCGCCGTTCTGTTTCCTTTTGGAAAAAAATAAACAGGAGATGATAAGTTTTGTGTGGTGTTACATTAGACTCCAGTATTAATTGGAGTGCTGGTTTAGTGGTTCAGAAGTTTTCAGACTTGAATTAGGATGCATCGGGGTCGCATTCCCTTTTGACAGTGACAACACCGGAAACGTTTCCTAATTAGTGATTAACCAACACTGAAAAACAATCAGTACATATTTGACTCGACACACTGAATTTTTGTGACTGATGTGATGGAATTTTTTACTTTGGAAAAATGGGTGTAAAAGCAATATATAGTGATTAGACTGTTGAATGCAGTAAGCATCCATCAGCTTGAGTGCAAATCAAGATCTGTGTAGTAGTAATGTCTTGTCCTTGCCCCCAGGCCACAAAGTATCAATTGACAAGTCAAAAGATGCAATATCTGACAGGATCTAGTGACCATTTTTGACCAGTGCCTCCAGGGCTTGCACCTGGCCTGGTAGCTAGTGACAGACAGAGCACTAACAACACTAGTAGTTGTTCTAGACACTAATTCCCACTGCAAATTAAACACTGTCAAGCAGCTCAGTTTTTCTTGTGGGTACCAGCTGATGGATCGATCATCCGGGCACTGGCATCCAGGGGACAGTGATGTGGCTGAAGGAACTTGCTACTCATGATCTGCCCCTGTCTTTTGAGACCAGCTAGCTAGATCGCCAGACCATTGCAACCTCTTGTCACTTTCTCTCTTGTGTGTACCTTGTTCCACTACGTACCACTGGAGGGCACAGCTTCAAGCTTTCTGTGATTGATTTGATGCATTGGGAGACTTTGTTCCAACGGCTCACAGCGATCACACTTATTCGTTAGCTCGTAGTTGCCGTGTGTGCACAACGATGATCTTCCGTATATCTAGTTCCCCCCGTGTCGTTCTGTAGGTCGTTTTCGATGTCGACATGGTCTTGGAACTGTCACTTTATCTCTCAGTTCATGTCAAAATATGTTGTCTTGAATAAAACAGAGCATGCACCATGAAGTGTGTTCATGATACATCTTATATAGTATCAAACTAACGTTGCAGAATTATATGCTTTTCTATATTAATTGTCAACCGTAAAAATGTTTGATCAGTAACCATTGTAAACCACATATATTCTGATACAATATATAAGTATATGCCGAGGCCGTTGCCAGTTTTGCCTGAGTGATCTCTTTCGCATCAATCCCATCAATTATGTCGATATGTTCTTGACATTTACTTCACGGGTCTCAGATGTGTCGCCTTCTTGTGAAGCCTGTAAATTGTCATGTGATCTAATATGAATCAAAGATGACCTCAAGTAGCAGAATATACTCTTGAAGAAATGGGATCATGGTATAGTGGAGAATCCACCATGTATATAGTGGCAGGAATATAACTTGCTTCCAGCTGTGGATGATACTGCATGTATTAGTCTTTGGATTATTCTTCTGGAATTTTGGTCATGTCATATAATTTGACAAGCACCATGAGCACCCTGTATTGCAAACTCTGAAGAGGCTACATAGAAGTACACTACTGGTGCTGCAAATTTTCAGATTTTTTTTTCCTGTGTAACCGGATTGAATTCGAACACAATCAATCGTTGGATTTTTTGTCTCCAAGCTAGATATCATGCATGCACCATCCTTCTCTCTTAACCCTAGGCATGGACTTTGAATCTGAATGTGGTGCAAATTGCAATTGAATTTTACACATAGTAGATCTGATGCTAGATTTTTGCACATAGCTTCTGAAGCAGTTCATATCTTGCAGGTTAATTGTACAGTTCCCAATTAGGGAAAGAGGGAATGAACCAAGCACATGAGAATCCTACCAATTGCATTGACCAAAATAAACAAGCACTTATCCTAATATCAAAGACTACAGGTTCATTATGAACACCGGAAGAATGGGGTTATCCACAATAAAATAGCTCAAATGTATCTACTACTAAATACGACTACAAAATGAATACCAATATATGCTTTCCATGTGGTCATGTGGTGCACCTACAAGTGGTTGATATTTTGCCAGAACCACTTTGGTTCCATATCTCCTCTAGCATTTTTTTTGCGGGTGTCCTCTAGCATATATAGTCACATAATTTAGCAAAGCATCATTATAATTTAGAAAACAACTCAGAATTAATATTTATTTGTTCCGCATCGTCAAATTTACTCTGAGTGGAACCAATGCTATCAAATTTAATCATTGCATTTTTTTTTCTTATGCTAAAGGTGCAGATAATTGAATTCTTCTACTTGTCATACTGCGTATTCTTGTAACATAATTTTTGAAAAAATAAATTTAAAATTAAGTACAGGCACTTCTATCAATTAATGCTGATGCGTGGAGGTCATGACTCCTGAGAGGCTACCACATGACAAACCTGCCACTGCACCTCATCATCTGACTGAGATTCTTCAGGCTGCATATGACCCAAATAAACTAAAGACTGCCACAGCGCCGAACTGAACTAAGTTTGTGTCAGATTATACTCTTTTCTTCTCCTTCCATTGAAACCAGGCCCTAAAACAACTCAAGAATCACAGAAGGTTAGTGGCTAGCTCAAATGCTCAAACTGATCAATGAGGATAGAACTTTAATTAATACTAGCTAACACATGGTGGTTAAACCGTTACAACCGACCAAAGAAACAGTTGGTGCGAGGTCAAACGTCTCGGGGAAAGCGACAAGTTTCGGTCAGTGAGGGAGGATGAGGTCATCTCATCGAGAACGAAAACAAGCGGCCACATATGGCCGGCCTGGTCGTAGTGTAATTTGGGGGAGGCTTTACCTAGATGTTGGGGGACTGGGGTTTTGAATGTGCTTTGGATGAAATGATTCTTGGGCACCCATGATGCCATGTGCAAGATGTAGATATGAGTGTTGTGCTTGGTTATCCACTAGTTAATCACCTTTTTCTTCCAAGTTTAAAGGCACATATAATTAATGGATCATAATCGCTCCATCTGGAAGTATAAGACGTCTTTGACATTAGGAGTCTCCAGCGCATGATTTTGAGTAGTCCATCCGTCTCTGTTTATATGGCATCCTCGTATTTGTGATTTAACTTTGATCATCAATCTAACTAACAATTCATAAGTCATATGTTATAAAAGTTAGACCACTGAAAACATATTTCAAATACGAATTCAATGGTATAATTTTTATGGCACACAACCCACGTTTTGTCGATCAAACTGCTTGGTCAAACTAATGTCAAAATACATGAGAGCCATGTAAACTGGGACCGAGGGAGTACAATTTTTGCTAGAAATATGATAAAAATGTGTAAATGATATTTTATTACTTCCAGTTTTCATGAAAACATATAACCTTGTAAAAAAATATTTTATTGTAGAGCAGGATCTACTAAATACACTTTCATATTTCGGGTAGACAACTTGTTAGCGTTTTCTTATTCAATTACCAGCAGCTGCTAGTTTGTCATTGTTTAGTGATTATTGTTGTCAAAAGTAAAATTACTCGACCAAGTTCTCAGTTTATACTAAAATAAATTAAATAGCTTCACCTATTCCAACATATGCAACATAATGCCTTACACTTCTTTTAGAGCCACATGCATAGTGAACAAATTTGAACATATATTTTTTGTTTACTTAAACAAGTTGCATTTTTGTAAATACATATATACGGGCAAGTTTGCATTAGAACTCTGGTTCAACTTTTCTATTAGATTCACATTTGCGTCAATACATTTTGTAGCTTATAAAATTAAAATTTAATTAATGGCATCAAACCACTATGTATCAATTCATTGATAGAACATATATACAAAATTCAAAAAAACATAGTATACATCAACATATCAGAGAAAACGGAGAAGGCATATGGGATGAACTAACCCAGATTAATAATAATTGCGCCTGTAGCTAGCTAGAATCTAAACTACTGATAGAACATTCCACAATCATCAAACTAAACCCTCAATTTGGTGCCAACTACAAATCTCATAAAAGTGAAAGTTCCCCATTATCTTAAGATCCGATGGGACTCGAGCAGATATACACGAGTTAAAATATATGCAAGGGGTGTGACCCAGCCGTGACCGATTTCAGACCAGGTTGGATGGATGTATATGCATGATATATAGCCACTGGATCAATATCTTGGTTGTGATCGATGATGATTAGTACAACAAACTGACTAATTAAGCTCCCTCTCCCTGCCATGTTCAGGCATGATTCAACAATTAGCTGGTTGACTAAATTATTTGCATGTAGCTACTGCATGCCAATTATTAGGAGATCACATGGCGGCGCGTCAAATTCCCAACTAGCTTCACTAAGGAGTAGTTAATTGATTACGTACTGGTAATATTCTAAGGGGAATTGGCGTAGCTAGCTGCTGCATGCATGATGTACACCTCATGAATTTTTATGACTCAGCTCGGAGTCTGCTATATGTGGCGCCCGATCCGTCTCTTGTGTAGTAGTACACCTCATGGATTAGAAATTAAATAGTACTGACGATTTTCAACTAGCAAGGGGTTGATGCTAGCTATAAAAAAAAAATCAGGTTCAGCTAAGGCTGAAAATCGCTGTTTAGCCTTTGCGGAGATGTCCGGTACAAACTCAGCTTGTAGCTCGGCATCCAGTTGGAGCAAGCAGTCATGGAGGCGTTTACCACCCATTAATGGCGATTTAATCTTTCGATCAACATCTTATGCTGTTTTTTTGCCATGCTATATGTCAGTTTACATTTTTTTATGGTTTGGGTAGCTGTTTCATTGAGGTTATGTGCATCTTGTTATGCTGGGTATGAAATGTATGCTACTGTACCACCTTGATGTGATGTTTTGGAGTCGATAAAATGTCCCTTATCAAAAGAATCTTGTTGTTCTTTTTTTTTTTGAGTTGGATGTTTTGGATGTGACGTTCTGATCTTCAATAATTATGTTTAATTTGAGTATTTAACTTTACTGCAGATTGCATAAACTGCAAATACCCTAGATTAGATACAATTATGTAAACACTTGGAATGAGTTTTATCTATGAAAACTTCGATAAAATGCCCACAATATGGCAAACTATGTATGTGTAAACATATGGAGAAAAAAATGTGCCCACATCCGAGGGGCGCAAAACATGCATGAGAATGTCAAAGGAGAACGCAAGAACTGAGTGGAAGTGGCTGCACGACGAGCATGACCTTGAATCAAGTCACGTGTGCCTTGCGAGAAGGTACTGGAAACTCAAGAAAGCAACAAGGGCAATAGTAGGTGGCGGAGGAGGGCGTGACGGCCATCCCATTTTCTTTGGACGAGGGCGGTGGGTGACGGGTGGTGGTGATGGCGGTTGGAGGGGGGCATCGCTGTATGACGAGGGAATATGGGCACCTTGAGGGTGGGCGAGAGGTTGGAGGAGATACGATTAGGGCAACCCCTCGAAAGTTATAGTGATCGAGCAGTTTTGGACCCAAAACCCACAAAAACATGCAGTTCTATCTAAGAGATGTTTGTTTTGTATTGCTAATCCCAGATGGATCTATGGAAGAGCCGTTTGTGATGTTATCTCTGCTGGTTAACATCTTCCTCATTGGGGCTCCACACACTGAGAAAAGGCTTCCGCGTGCTGCCATCTGCATTAAGTGGTGAAATGTAGAAGCTCTTGGTGGAAACCATCAGAGATGACTGTGTAGATGGCTTCTTCTTGGAACAACCTGTGATTACCGTTATCAACGATGGATTTTGGAGTTTGCTGAACCATGCATTGGATGAACGGTCTTAGACTAAGATTTTTCCCCAATAACACTTAGGTGGGGCAAATAACTATAGCACTCCGACTAGTTTGGTAATTTAGACAATCAATGATAAATCTAGATTATAAAAACCCAATCTAATCTGTTTTAGTATTTTAGAGTTTCATTAATATTTTCAACATTTTCATAATTTTGATTATAATTATCTATAGAAGGGGAAAAGTCAACTAATAAAAAAAGAGGACGTGACTTGTACCATTTGCCTTGTGGTTTGAAAATATTTTTATAGTGTTCTTGGAGTTGCATACATTGAATTTGCACTATGGGAGTTATTCATTACGATCATCATTAGCAAAATGATTATTCCCAGTGCATCAAATTCATAAATGTGGTGGGGACCTATTGTGGTACCAAATATGTCAAGCGCAACCAAATTAAGTGGTGATGGAGACGTTCTTGCAGGGTACTACGTAGTTAGCATTACTCTCCATGAAAAGGGCCAGCCCCTCTCTAATTATGAGTAGTAGAATTAGTATGCAATCATACTTTTTTCGCCTTGATGCCCCCACAGAATATTGAACAAGGAATTAAAAATGTCTATCTGCAAAGCTTCTCATAAACAAGCAGCAAACGCGTATCACGAAGTCCCTAAAAAACATTGGTGCGATTCCACTTTGAAAAGGCTCTACAATTAAGCGGTTTTATTTTATCAAAAAGACTCTCATAGGCGATTTGCACTTTTGAGCTAATCTCATCCCCATACCAGGGCAAGCACGTAGCAATTGCCATGTGAGCTCTGAAGGCTCAAAGAAGCTCATCTCGCCTTACTTGGACGGCGACGGGCGTTAATTCATCAAGAAGATATGCTGCAATTAATACATTATACTCCCTCCGTTCCTTTATATAAGGTGTATTTGTTTTTTCAAAAGTCAAACGAGTGCAAGTTTGACCAAGTTTTTAGAAGAATATATCAATATCCACAATATGAAATTTATATCATTTGATCGATCATGAAAGGTAGTTTCATATTTTATCTATTAGGTATTGCAGATGTTTCTATTTTGTTCTATAATCTTGGTCAAACTTTTAAATGGTTGACTTGCACGGAAACCAATACACCTTATATTCTGGATCGGAGGGAGTAGAAGGATTGTATGGCTACCATGGAAATTTTTTCCCCTGTTTGAGTTAAGAGCTTATTCCATATCCCAACAACTTCACTTATTACTCAATTATACGTGGAACTAATATATGGTTATTTGGCATTTCTTGTCCTATTTTTATATGGGAAGAACATATGATTCGAAAATGAAGAAAATTAAAAGATGGGAATTTAAATTAGTATCGACATTACATAAGAATTTTCTGCATTCATTGGAGGAGTATAGGTGCAAGCTAGGATATATACTAGCTTGTACTCCCTTCGTTCCATATTAGTTGTCGCTGAAACCGATATATCTAGACGTATTTCAATGCTAGATACATCCGTTCGAGAGACAATTAATATGAAACGGAGGGAGGACATGTACAAAGAGTAAGAATCCAATGCTAAGAACCACTATTCTTCTTCACTGATAGTACAAAGGATCTCATTCCCTAGGATTAATATACAAACTACTACTCCGAAGTTCCAACACCAAATGAAGTTTTGCAATGATGTTCCCTACAGTAGAAAGCTTCATTGATCAAATAACATATACTTCTATCCGTATAGGTCGGCGTTTCTCGGCAATCATTCCAAAGGACTTTTAACGCGTGCTCTATAGTCGGAACTCTCATGAACGGCGCTAAAACCCTAGCTGGCCAGGGTTTAGTTATATACCCTAACACAAGCTTTAAGGACGGCTAGCTCAAAAGGCTAAGCGCAATCAACAACTTAACACGGTTTCCGAGGCAGTAACCGACCACGCCGAGCTAGCCGTGTAAGTACATACGTGGTGTCCTAGGGCATGCTGAAACCCATTGGCTTTGAGCTCACTTTTCATGACTGGAGATAGAGGGGGTAGGCTGATTAAGCATCGAAGCCAACGATTGTTAATGTTAATCTTGCATCAACTTGCCAATTTGCAATATCATGCATGGATTGATGAGGTGTCAGATCAGGTTATAAAATTGGCCATGCTATTGGCAAGGGTAGGCTCTACGTGTTCTCTTCTAGGGTTTGCAAAAGGGGCGGCTGGCTTTCTAGAACGAAGAGATTAGCTAGCTAAAACAACTGTGCATGCTGCTAGCTAGCTATCTCCTTTTGAGTCATGGAAAGGAGTGTGAGTGTAGAGAAACAAGGTCCATTGCACATGCTCCCCTCTCACACTGAGATGCATATGTTCGTCTGGTGCACATACATTGGATCGATGGCAAGTACATGGTTAATTTTGTTGTATCCAAGCAAATGCATATGCATGCATGGCTCATGCATGCACACCTATGCACTGGGTTTCATAAGTTTGTCTACCCTTCTCCTTCCACTCGACGCGCCGATAAAAAAAAATCGCGGTGAAAAAAGATGGGGTCTTGGAGGTGCTAACCTCGATCGAGCCGATTGGTAACTGTGTATTGAGGCCGAAAGCGTACCTACATTGCATTTGGTTAATGTTGTTTAGTTTTCTCTAATAAGATCGTGGGTACTACATGGGGACCTCTCTTGATGTAGATTAAGCATGGTGATCAATGCAACTTCATGGACTGTAACCTAGCTCAATCGACACCTGTTGGAAGATCTTTGGCACACCAACCTTATGATTGCACTTATGATTTTAGTTGTATTTATTTGAGAAAATTGCTCCCCAAATCTTCACAATATACCATATTAATGCCATGAAGGAAGCCAATAAAGCTTTGGCATGCATAAATTAGTCCTTCATTAACCTGACATCACGCGAGCAACTGTGTGTTTTTTTATTGGAGAATTGGAAGACCTGTATCGATTCCACGTAATGTATCTAGTTTTTTTTCGACAAAATGTAATGTATCTAGTTGATACGAATACAAAGTGTTCAAGCGCTGCTCAGCCTATGTATCGGGTATGTACACAACCAAAGACATACAAAACCAAACATACCGTGGCAAACCGCTACAACATGCATTAATTTGGTGCACTTTTTTTTGGATGCAAGATCCAATGCAGGGCATATGAATGCATGTAAACCTGTGAAAAATCTATTAGTAAGTTCTAAGGGAATTAAAAATGTGGATACCCCATGTTGCAAATGGAAGTGTACATGCATATGCATGCACCGGCCTCCTTGCAGGTGACCTGTAAATGAAAACTTTGTGCTCTAGCTTCTCGAACGCGTTCTTTCTTGTTGTGTAATGTTTCTTCCCGGACGCGCAAGAATCTGTAGAAACCAGCTCAAAGAGTTAGGACGGCCGGGAATATTAGGTGCAGAGAAAACAAGGGTAGTGTGTGATGTGAACTGCAGCTTTTGGCCTCAAGCATGAGAACAAAATATAAAACATACAAATTCTAGGGTTAGGTATGGGCACAGTAGTACTTCTAAACGCGCCAGATAAAGCCATCAATAAAACAAATGTACACTTTGGTACTTAACCAATATCTTGACGGAAAGTCAATTGACCATGATTTATATTAGCTAAAGCTTGTGATTGTAGATAATGGTGATGACATAGCCGTGGATGCATGGTATGGGAGAGATGTAAGTGGCTTTGTTTAGTGTGACAGGGCATTCTTTTGTGATCGTGCGATGTGGCCAGTCTGAGGAAGCTGCTTGGAGCTGCAAAAATTTGGACGCTCTCATTAGCTTTGTGGAAGAAAATATGGAGTCAACATCATACAGGATCATCCTTTCTTTCAAAAAAAGGCTAATGGTTTGGTTGATAGCTGGATAGAAGATCGGCAGAGGACATAGTTTTGCAGCTTCCAGGGGAGCACACAGTGTGCAGTGAAGCTGCTCAGCAGGTGCCACTTGAATTTGGAACTTGTACTTATCCAAATAATATTATACGTTTACTATAAGTTGGAGATAATCTCCCTGCATTGTTGTGTAGCACTTTGTTTTCCATTATGGAATTATGGAAGTAATAAAAAGGGAGACAATTCTAGCTGATTATAGTATTTTTTTGGGAGAACTAGCTAGCCAAAGGAGTTCGTCGGGAGAGAGGATGACACCACGTCGCTTCTGGCCGCCACCGTACCACCATTTCGCCGCACAACAATACCTAGCATCCCCCGCCAGTAGATGCGCCACGTCAAGTGGCGGTGGTGAGGGGGAGGAGCCACAACGCCGCATGCTACACCACCTTACATCGCCCGAAGAATAATGATCACCATTGTAACATGTTGAGATGGTTGCATGAGCAACACCTCAAATAACCAATTTTTGGCCGCCACCCCGTGCCGGATCCAGTTGTGCCGGTCCCCGATCCGCCAGAGTGGCCCTCGCCGCCACCGACTAGGGACGAGAATGGCCTCCCAGGCGTCGATTCCCATGCCGTGACACGAGAGGAAGGCCTCACCATCGCTGCCATTGTCATGCGGGCCTCACCCGGCTGCGGCGAGAGAGAGAGAGAGAGATGAGAAAGGAGGAGTTGGGTCGCTGACGGCTAGGGTTCGCCGCCACTGCCACCCTTGTGTGGGCCGTTCAACAATAGTGGCTCTAGCTATAAGCATGATTCGACTAAGATTTATCGGATGAGCCGGTGGGTTTGTATCACAAGAATTAAAGAAAGAAACGGATTTTACACCCAAATAAACAGAACCCACAAGGCAATCTAGCAGATGCTCGGTCCACTGAGCCTTAAGAATATCTTAGTCAATTAATTATTAGTAATTTGCTAATATCATGATAAAATTGCCATATGGAACATATTGCTAACAGTGGATTAGAACAGGCATACATGGTCAAAACATGACTTAAAATTTAACGTGTCGGTGTACCTCATTGTACCGTGTGAACATGCGAAAAGTGGAAATGGAGGCAATGCTACACTGACTTCTTTTCAGGGAAAACAATAAAAATAGATATATTTTAGTCCTACAAAAATCTAAAATGTATATGTGCACATACATGTATAGTATGTATGTGCAAAGTTTTACCGATATATCACTTTATAGCCGTGTTGTACAAACAAAAGAGATAAATATTAGCAACAAATTTGTCTTTTTTTTTCTTTGCATAACCTACAAATTTACATATTTTTAAATAATACAAGTATGTAACCTACAAAATTAACACATTGTTGGATAATACAAGTATGTATATCCTTATGTATATACACACGTTTATTTGGATTTTTGAACTTCTAAGTCCATTTTCCAAAAAAGCAGGCTCAATGAAGCCCGGAAGTCAAATTGCTCCGACCATGAACCTAAACTAAAAGCAAGATCTACCTTAAAAAACCGCACGAAACAACACACTTCCACACGTGAAGAATGTCCATATTCCGAACGAAACACCGACATTTCACACATCTTTTTCAAGCGAAACTAAAAATTATATATGTCCATTCAACAAAAGCATACGCGGGCCGTAAACCGTGTAAACCACATATGCCCATGCCACCATTCAAACTAAACCAAACCAAAAAAACTATGTTCAACCTCCAAAAAAGCCTACGCGCCTCGAAAACCGTGTAGATCACTTGGCAATAGCAGATGCCCACGACGAACACAAGGGCCGTGCGCCAAATTGAGCTTTTGAGCTGTGCCTTTTCCTAGTTTATTGGAGGATGGAGAAAAGTTACGAGCTGGAGCTAGCTATGCCATAGGGAATTTTTGGGTGAATAATTAACAAGCTAATGTGATGGCTTAGCTGAGCAACAAAGCTGGTGTGTCAGTGAAGTGAGTGAGGTGGCGAGCTCATCCTCAGAGAGTGAAGATGATATTAGTGGTTACACGTAGCTTAATCATCAACTAGCCGTGGGGAGTAGCGCGCCAAAAGGCACAAAGTCTCTCACATGCAGGCGGCGTGTGTGTACGTGTATGCTGGCGCTGCACTGTAAAGTGATTTGCCCACTTGGAAGCTGGTGACTGGCTAATTTGGATGCTGGATCACTTTAACAGCATGGCAACAAGTGTTTAGTTTTGTGTACTTATTTGCTAATATTTAGTTTCTTGTGGATTGTTTGGTCGACATGGCAAGCTGACACCACTATTCATGCTAGCCGTTCCTTCCTCCATGATCTGACGGCCGAGGTTCACTCAGTGTCGCCCTAATGCTCATTTCTTTCCTTGACCTCCCATGTTTATGGGGGATCCAAACCCTTGAACCGGCGATGAATTCGCCCACTATTTAGATTCAACCTATCGACTTATATTTAGGAGCATATTTATTTATTCAAAGAATGTGTAGTTTCTCTTACATGTTGCATTGGATGCGCATGACACGCTTAATTTCTTGGGTTAATCATACTGTATTACATCTTCTGGTCTACATTGATGAGTTTCCGACCACTGCTTCTACAAGCTTTTGGATTTAAACAAATTTGCTCTGCTGGGACGGAGGCCTTGAGGTGACAATGTGCTTTGCTCATGGTGCGCCACGTATGGATGCAGAAGGAAGAAGACTTCGTTACGCCCCTCCCCCCCCCCCCCCCCCCCCCCCCGCAACATTTTTTGTGTATTTTTTATTTTTATATGGATGTGTTTGTAAGAGCCTGTTGCTTAATATATGGCCATTGGATTTTCCCTAAAAAAAGAATAATATGGACCAATGAGAATAAAAACAAACAGTAACCTTTTTCCCAAAAGGAAGTGCGAGCCTTCCGGCCTCTGCATTCTCGGATGCCACACAACCAAGGTTTGAAATTCCGTAACATCTGAATTTTTTTCCGGTATCTACTAAATTTGAATTCCGTTTAATTTGTTTTTGAACTTGGTGTGAAATTTTGGGGTTACAAATATCTCAACATCCATTAGAACTACCGAAATGTCATTGAAATCTTAAGCCCCACACATAATTGTAAAATTTTTTTTGGGAAAAGATACCAAGCATCAACACTCAAACACATCGGCTTAAACAAAGTTGCAATCGTCTTCGACGATCGGAATCAAGTCACCATGGCGGGGTCATGGTTTCTTTGAAAGAGTTCATTCTAGTTTTTAGCCTTATTAAAGTTTTAGGTTTGTGTCAGATTTTACCCCATTTAGTAGAAATTTCTTCCATTTTACTCAATGTAGCCAACCGCTCTCACTTTTAAAGCCTTTAAAAAAATATGTTCTGACTTCTGACTAGTCAGCCCCACATGTCAGTGCTTACTTTTTTTTTGCGAGAATGTCAGTGCTTACTTACAAAGCCATGTAGACGGGTTTACTGGCCCAGCTGGTTTTCCTTTTAGGTTCAGTTCGTTCCTGTTTTCCTCGAGGTCCCACTTGTCATCCTCCTCTGCTGCTCCCACATGTAAGATGGCAGTCGTAATTAATGACACAAGACTAGTATACTTAACCCTTGATGTCGTGCATGGTTTCCCTTAATTGACCAGATTAGTCCGTAATGCCAATCCCATCGCGTGCGAGCACAGATCTCGATGCAGCAACGTGCACGCAGCAGATAAGCGCGCGGCGGCCGTCGTGCTTCTTCAACCTCCCCCGAGCTGGAAACAAGGGGCCGTCCCCGGCGGGCGGGCGGGCGGGTGGTGGCCTCCTGCATGTTCTCCACGGGTAATGGCATCCCTGCATGTGTCCTCTCTCACCCGCCAGAATCTTGCATGCTGCATGCCATGCAGTCCACCCTCTCTCTCTCTAGAAAAAAATAAATTCAAAAACCAAAATCGAATTTCTCTCTCATAAGTGTATCTCTCTCTCTCTAGAGGGAAGTTCATACTAGTAAACTAAGAAGAAGTTGGGTTTTTTGAAAAAGGCACTTAGATCCTATCAGTCTCCCAATATCATTTGCTGCCTCCATCATTCTCTCTCCTCTTCTCCCTCTCATCACCACTCTCTCTCTAACCCCTCTCTCTCTCTTCACACCTCTCAACTTCCCTCTCCATAATTCCCTATTTAAGCACCACCACTCCCTCCTCCCAAACCACCAACACACAACACTTGCAAACATCAGCAACAGCAACAGCCACAGCAGCAGCAACAAACACCTTCTTCAACCTCAGCATCCCCACCACCTTCTCTACAACCCCAACAAGAGCTCGAGCTCCACAACCGATCACCACCTTCTCTACCAAACCATGGTGCTCCTCCCTACCGATCGCCTGGACAGCCTCTTCTCCCCGCGGTGCGTGTGGGTGAACGGGCCCATCATCATCGGCGCCGGGCCCTCGGGGCTCGCCGTGGGCGCCAGCCTGCGGGAGCAGGGCGTGCCGTACATCATCCTGGAGCGCGAGGACTGCATCGCCTCGCTCTGGCAGAAGCGCACCTACGACCGCCTCAAGCTCCACCTCCCCAAGCAGTTCTGCGAGCTGCCCCGCATGCCCTTCCCCGCCGACTACCCCGAGTACCCCACCCGCCGCCAGTTCATCGACTACCTCGAGTCCTACGCCGCCACCTTCGACGTCAAGCCCGAGTTCGGCAGCACCGTGCAGTCCGCCCGCTACGACGAGACCTCCGGCCTCTGGCGCGTGCACTCCTCCTCCGCCGCCTCCGGCGAGATGGAGTACATCGGGCGCTGGCTCGTGGTCGCCACGGGTGAGAACGCCGAGAACGTTGTGCCTGACATCCCCGGCCTCGACGGCTTCGCCGGCGAGGTGGCCCACGTCAGCGAGTACAAGTCCGGCGAGAAGTACAAGGGCAAGCGCGTGCTCGTCGTCGGCTGCGGCAACTCCGGGATGGAGGTCTCCCTCGACCTCTGCGACCACGGCGCGCTCCCGTCCATGGTGGTGCGCGACGCCGTGCACGTGCTCCCGCGCGAGGTCATGGGAAAGTCCACCTTCGAGCTCGCCACGCTGCTCATGGCGTGGCTCCCGCTCTGGTTCGTCGACAAGGTCATGGTCTTCCTCTCCTGGCTCATTCTCGGCAACCTCGCCGGCTTCGGCATCCGCCGCCCGGCCATCGGCCCGCTCACGCTCAAGAACAAGTACGGCAAGACACCAGTCCTCGACACTGGGGCCCTCGCCAAGATCAGGTCCGGCGACATCACCGTCGTGCCGGGCGTCTCCCGGTTCACCAAGAGCAGGGCCGAGCTCACCGACGGCACTGCCCTCGACCTCGACGCCGTGGTGATGGCCACGGGCTACCGCAGCAACGTTCCCCAGTGGCTCCAGGGCACCGACTTCTTCGGCAAGGACGGGTACCCCACCACCGCCTTCCCCAACGGGTGGAAGGGCCAGTCCGGCCTCTACTCCGTCGGCTTCACCCGCCGCGGCCTCTCCGGCGCGTCCGCCGACGCCGTCCGCATCGCCAAAGACCTCGGGCAGGTGTGGCGCGAGGAGACCAAGCCCACCACCAAGCGGGCCGCCGGCGCCTGCCACAGGCGCTGTATCTCCGTCATCTTCTAAACAAGTCGGCGGACATGACTGATCGATCGACGGCGACGATGATGACGACGGCGACGACTAACCAAATCCCCTTGATTACTTTGTTGATGATGAAGATGTTGATTTCGTTCATTGTAAGAGTAAGAGTGAGAGAGTGAGTGAGCGAGTGTGATGTGAAAAAAAAAGATGTTAATTACCTAGGTTATATGTAAGGTAGGATATACTACAAGCGGAGCCCTCTTGTCAGTGGGGAAGCGGAGTGAGCCCCTGGGGCCGGGATTTTTATTACTGTAGCTAAGGGGCGCCATGATCACTGCTGTACAGCAGTCGTCAGACACTTGGCTTTACCCAGTGATGAAAGATGAGGCTCATTTGACCATGTTGTAAAAATACCTTTTTTTCAAATTTTATTTTACTGTCTTTGTGTAACCCTCAGTGAATATACATGACCAATGTTGTTAGTAATATCTTCTTCTTGTCTCACAATTTACAGCCTCTCCTTTTCACCAATTATTTTCCTTGAAAACAGTTCACAGTTCCTTCTTTTCCCACAAAATAAAAATTACAGTTCCTTTTCACCAATAATTATGTTTTTTCACCAATAATTTTCTGTCAACACCATTTACAGCTCCTTCTCATTCTCTCTCTAGATCTCCCCCTCTCTCTCTCTAGAGTTACTAGTAGCATTAGCATTAGCATGAGCATCTGATAAACCAGGAATCAGTGGGGTGTGCAGTAGTGGTGTCCATTTCAGGGAGCCAAGGAATTCATTGGGGGAAGAGGGAACAGAGCAGGGTGGTGGTGTGGGATGTGGAATTCCCTGGCTCTTGTCCTTTGGCTGTCTAACTGGATCTGGCCATCCCAGTTGCTCTGGCTCCTGGTGCTCTGGGAAGTTAAATCAGAATCAACCAGATCTCACTCACTCTGCTTCATGCTCCACCAGCTGCTGCCACCACCTTCTGCCTGGTGGCCCTCTGCCAAGATTCCACCAGTCATTAACCCCAAAATCAATGACTAAACAAATGGTTTCATCAGCTAGCTAGCCACAGTTGGTTAGTTAGTTGGTTTTCACAGCTCTGCATCTGCATCTGCATGCATGCATGCACACCTAGCTCTGAAAGTCAAAACTCTGAAGTTTCACATGTATATCACTGCTACTCAGTAGAGTTAGTTACCTACAAGCTCAATATATATATTATTATTTTCAAAAAAAAGGTGGACTTAATCATGGGGGTTAGGCATGCACCCCAATTATTATGCCATAGTTGCTAATTAGGTGCATATATACTACCAGCTGATCGATATTGTGATTATCTCTTTGGGCTAGCTGCTGCTGTTTGTATACACAAAAGGGATGCAAAAGTTTCAGTTGAAACCACTCCACAGCTTCTTTTATAGAATGATACTTGGTACAACCCGATCCCCGTTTGCTCTGATCTGTACTATTAATAGCCAATAATAATCACAAGTCCTAGTTTTTTCCAATAAAACCCCATGAGCAAATCAACAAAATACAGAGGAAGAAGAAGAAGAAGAAGAAGAAGAAGAAGAAAATCATTAGTGATGAATGAGTAACCTCTCAACAACAAAAAAAGAGGTGATGGCGATCCGGGCATAATTAACCGGAGCATAACTATGCGTGAGCTGGGTGTGGGTTGTATCCCAGGTAGATGGACGTGAAGCCCCCACTGAGCACTGAGAAGATCCCAGGGAAAACTAGAGGAAGATCCCATCCCAGGCCCAGCAGCAACAAGAAGAGACCCCAGTGAATCACAGGCCATTTCAGATCTCTCCATCACCAGCTAGCTATCCATCACTCACTGCATCGACAGATTTGGTTGCCGCATGGCAGAAAAAGTTCAACCCCTTTGTTTCCCATCAACTTGTCCGAATTCCTTGGGTGGTGCTGGGAAGTTCACATTTCCCCCTTTTTTCATGCTAGTTGGTGATGTCGGGCCCGATAGTTTTCGAAACCGGACCATTGAGCAAACCGGTCGAGTAGCTAGTTCCACACTTTCACTGGTCCGACCGCAGGCTTTGTCGATGGGACGGTCGCACGCAATATTTTCAATTATTTGGAAAACCGATTCGATTCATATTATTGTGACACCATTCTCCTCTCGCAAACTTATCGAACTGTGTCGGAATTCGGAACACAACATCGTACCGGATCATGCTCTGTTTTTTCTATGAAAATGGACTTCATAACTTCAATTTTTGTTCATTTTGTTCTATTTTTCATCCCTGATACCTAACTTGATTGTTAATAGTAAAAGTGTCGAAGAAGATGGGAAGCAGGAGATCCACCGGAAAGGGACTTGTCAACGATGAAAAACGGCCCTACCCTGAAATATTCTGCACTTTTGCCCATTGTGCAATGGGGCACTCAGCTTCCAGTGATTGCAGCTGCAGCAGCGGCGCACTGTGCAGAACAAGGGGGACCTCCAATCTCAATGAACAAGAGTCACGGCCTTTTCCTTGTATCTGGATGGGAACCAGCGATGGGTACTAAAACCACCTGTTAAGCTTGGTCCACACACACTGATACCCCCCTCTGAAAAGGAAAAAAAAGACTTGGTCCACAGTAGTAATGTATAATCCCTTGAGAATCACTCTTGGATCGAGTGGCCGGTGTCGATTGCATATATGCGCCCAAAGGCTCGAGCCGATGGCGAATGTTGGCGATATGCTCGCATTTCGACACTTCCACTCACGTCTTGTTCTCTCGTGTCCAAGACGTGGATTTTAAGAAGTGAAGTTCCCAATCATGTCTAGGAAGTCGATTGTAAGTGGGGTTCTCTGTTGGCTAAGACGGCGATCGTCGAGAGAAGGTCTCCAGCTCGAGACCTCTCAGAGTCGGAGGCCGGGGGTGAGCTTCCTTTTCAAGAAAAAGAAAAGATAACTCATGACCTCTGATTGTAATTGATACCTTCTTGGTTCTAGCATGTAACAAAGTTAGAAATACCCTAGAAGAGAACTGGAATTTTTTTGGGTGAAAAGACTAATATGTTTGAAAGTTCACCAGAAGTACAAATTACCCCAAACTTAGCAGAAAGGCCTACCGAATGTTGCCAGTACGTCGAAGATCTGGTCGCACGCAAAACTTTGCCCTCTTAGCCCACGTCTCTCCCGCGAGAGATCGGGCGTACCCGTGCGCCGCCAGCCGTTTGAAAGGTTCACTAGAAGTACAAATTACCCCAAACTTAATAGAAAGGCCCATTGAATGTTACCGCCAAGCCAAAGATCTGGTCGCACAAAAATCATTCCCCCTCTTCGCCCGCGCCTCTCCCGCGAAAGACCGGGTGTCGGTGTCAAAATCGGCAGACCTCGGGGTAGGAAAAAAAAAGACTTGGTCCACAGTAGTGATGTATAATCCCTTGGTCCACAGTAGACTTGGTCCCGAGCTGTGGATCTTGGATCGGTGGTAACCGTAAGCTTAGCATTCGATCGTATCACTTGAGTTTATTGCTATAGCTTTCTTCATGTCAAGTATTTATTCCTAAGACCATGAGATCATGCAACTCCCGGATACCGGAGGAATACCTTGTGTACTATCAAACGTCACTTCGTAACTGGGTGATCATAAAGATGTTTTACAGGTATCTCCGAAGGTGTCTGTTGGGTTGGCATGGATCGAGACTAGGATTTGTCACTCCGTGTGACGGAGAGATATCTCTGGGCCCTCTCGGTAATACAACATCGTATAGAGCTTGCAAGCAATGTGGCTAATGAGTTAGTCGCGAGATCTTGTATTACGGAACTAGTAAAGAGACTTGTCGGTAACGAGATTGAACTAGGTATGGAGATACCGACGATCGAATCTCGGGCAAGTAACATATCGCTGGACAAAGGGAATTGCATACGGGATTAACCGAATCCTTGACATCGTTGTTCAACCGATAAAAGATCTTCGTGGAATATGTAGGAACCAATATGGGCATCCAGGTTCCGCTGTTGGTTATTGACCGGAGAGGTGTCTCGGTCATGTCTACATGATTCTCGAACCCGTAGGGTCCGGACGCTTAATGTTCGGTGACACTAGAGTAATACTGGGATATGCATGTTGGTGACTGAATATTGTTCGGAGTCCCGGATGAGATCCCGGATGTCACGAGGAGCTCCGGAATGGTCCGGAGGTAATGATTTATATATGGAAAGTTGCTTTCAGGGTTCCGGCAAAAGTTTCAGTTTTTTCGGTATTGTACCAGGAAGCTTCCGAAAACTTCCGGAGGAGTAAGGAAGTCCACCAAGGGTTCCACCACGTCGCAAGGGCCAGCATGGGTTGAGGAGAGGCGCCCTGGCCTTATTGGGCCAGGCGCACAAGTCCCTCAAGGCCCATGTGGCTTGGGAGAGGTGGAAAGTCCACCTGTGTATGGAAAAGGAGGGAATTGGACAAGGAGTCCAACTCCTCCCCCTTGGTGTGCCCCTAGGGCTTGGAGGGCTGGCCACCACGCTCCTCCACCTATATATAGATGGGAGGGGGTGCCCCCAAGAGGATACACAAGTCCTTGGCCCCCCCCCTCTCTCTCTCGTTACTTCGTAACTCCGTCTTCGTTGTTTTGGTAGCGCTCGGCGTAGCCCTGCCGGAATCACTCCACCACCATCACCGTCACGCCGTCGTGCTGCTGGCAATCATATCTACTTCTCCACCCTCGCTTGCTGGATCAAGGAGGAGGAGACGTCATCGAGCCGTACGTGTGCTGAACGCAGAGGTGCCGTCCATTCGGTACTTCATCGGTTTGGACCGTGATTGGATTGTGACGAGTACTACTACATCAACCGCGTGATATACGCTTCCGTTTAACGGTCTGCGAGGGTATGTAGACACACTCTCCCCTCTCGTTGCTATGCTTCTCCTAGATAAATCTTGGGTGTTCGTAGAATTTTTTTTTGATTTTAATGCTTCATTCCCCAACACTACTTCGACACCACTGCGCCCATGACTAACTCGGCGCCTCCTTACACTCGTGGCTCCACAGCGATTTCCTCGACACCGGCCACCCCAACTCAACATCGACCATGGCATTCCTCGCACGGCTACCTCATCACGGCTACATGATACGTCTCCAACGTATCTATAATTTTTGATTGTTCCATGCTATTATATTATCTGTTTTGGATATTTTATATGCATTAATATGCTATTTTATATTATTTTTAGGACTAACTTATTAACCTAGAGCCTAGTGCCAGTTTCTGTTTTTTCCTTGTTTTTAACTTTTACAAAAAAGGGATATCAAACGGAGTCCAAACGAAATAAAACTTTACGATGATTTTTCTTGGACCAGAAGACACCCAGAAGACTTGGGGAGAGGGCCAGAGGAGTCCTGATGTAGGGTGGATACCCTAAGGCCGATCTTTCACGAAATGAAGGGGATCCTACGAAGAACACGAAGAACATGAGGGGAAACACGAGGGGCAACGCTCAAATCAACGGGAACGATCACACATGTGCTAGATCCATGAACATAAAGAGTGATACAAGATTCAAACGCAACAAAGGACGATACAAACGGTAGCTAGTTCATCTCCATGAGGAGGTCTTGAGGGGTCTTCCCATGAGGGGTCTTGAATCCAAGGATGGATCTTCTCCGAAGAGGTCGCGGTCTCTCCGAGGAGTAGAACCAAGTGGATGAGCAAAGCTCTATCTCTATAATGAGCTAAACCAATGCTAATCCTAAAAAGAGGGAGGAGGAGGAGTATATATAGTCTAGGGTCACGAAAGGGTACATGGGCCTCGGCCCAACACGCTGTGCACAGACAGGCGTCGGTCGTCCGACAGCTACCGGACGTCCGGTGGCTCGCGAGGGTCCGGTCGTCCGGTAGTTCTCGGACGTCCGGTGGCTCGCGAGGGTCCGGTCGTCCGGTAGTTCTCGGACGTCCGGCGGTTTGGCTCTGATCAGGCGGCGTCGGATTTCCGGTGGACGTCGGACGTCCGGAGGGCTTGGAATTCCGTTAATTTTCATTCTGTGACGTGACACCGGATGTCCGGAGAGCTCGGTCGTTGATACGTCCCCAACGTATCTATAATTTTTTATTGTTCCATGCTATTATATTATCTGTTTTGGATGTTTTATATGCATTAATATGCTATTTTATATTATTTTTGGGACTAACCTATTAACCTAGAGCCTAGTGCCAGTTTCTGTTTTTTCCTTGTTTTTGAGCCTCACAGAAAAGGAATACCAAACGGAATAAAACTTCATGATGATTTTTCTTGGACCAGAAGACACCCAGGGGACTTGGAGTCCAAGTCAAAAGAGCCACGAGGCAGCGACAAGGGTGGAGGGCGCGCCCTAGGGGGGGCACGCCCCTGCCTTGTGGGCCCCTCGGGACTCCCCTGACCTAGCCCTTCCTCCTATATATTCACATATATTCCAGAACCACCAGAGGCATCCACAAAAACACTTTTCCACCGCCACAACCTTCTGTTCCCGTGAGATCCCATCTTGGGGCCTTTTCCGGCATCCCGCTGGAGGGGGAATCGATCACGGAGGGCTTCTACATCAACTCCATTGCCCTTCCGATGATGCGTGAGTAGTTTACCTCAGACCTACGGGTCCATAGCTAGTAGCTAGATGGCTTCTTCTCTCTCTTTGATTCTCAATATAACGTTCTCCTTGATGTTCTTGGAGATCTATCCGATGTAATCTTCTTTTGCGGTGTGTTTGTCGAGATCCGATGAATTGTGGACTTATGATCAGCTTATCTATGAATATTATTTGAATCTTCTCTGAATTCTTTTATGCATTATCGGGGGGGTGGACCCCGGGCAGGCAACGGAACCCGGATCCTTTTCAAAAACATCGGGGCCGGCATCGCCCCTCCATCCGGCTCGTAATTGGCCGGGTCCTTCAACCCGGCCAAGACCACAACACGGCCAGGCCTGCCAGCACACGCCGGCCGAACCCGGCAATCCAAGGCTTCTCCAACAAGCTAGCGCCCCCGTGGCGTCTTCCTCAACCCGGCCTCGGGTCAGCTCCCGTCCCATCCAAGGCGTACGATGGAACAAGTCCCTGTAGAGTGGACGAGCGTGGCTACAGTGCCCCACCAACTCTTCTGAGTAGCAGGAGCGTGGCAATAGTGCCCCACCTACTCCGCTGACCAAGGCCGGCATGGCAATAGTGCGCCCCTCGTCCTGCTGACGCAAGCCGATGGCGACCAGGCGGTGCGCCACTGTAGCTGAGCCGGCCCAACCACTCCGTGACGCACGACAAGACGGAGAACAGTGCCCTCTGGCGCACGGGGCCCGCGCCCGGAGAACCCGGCGAATCCTGGCACCCAGCGGGTCCCAGCTCCGGCTTCCCAGATGCTGACATCCCGGCCCCATGGCCTTATAACTTTACCATTGTAACCCTGGGGGGTAGACCTATAAAACCCCCAGGAGGCCTCCATGCACGGGGCGATCAGACCATCAGTAGAACACACACATACACCAGGAGAAGGAGCAGCCTAAGCCCTGGCATGTATTCCTTTCTCCTCCGAACAGCTCTAGGAGCGACTCTGTACTGACACATATAAACCACTCTCGGCAGGACTAGGGGTGTTATCTCTCCGGAGAGCCCCGAACATGGGTATGTCTTGCGTCCCACGCTCGCTCATACCGACCTCGCCTCTGGAGCCCACCGGTGCCCTCGAGCCTATCCCTCTCTTTAGCTATCCCATGGCATCTGCCGTGCGCCCACCACGACAGTTGGCGCCCACCGTGGGGAAGCTCGAGGTCCCGGCCGGAGACATGTTCCAGACGGGGCCCCTCATCGATTCCGGTGAGCGCGTTGCGCGCCGCGCGTCCCCCGAGTCCGTCGTGCTGGCGGCCGACGTCATCGACGTGCTCACCACCTCCTTGGCCGCGCTGCGCGTCTCCGACGCGCCTGCGGCCGACGAGTACCCTAGCAGGGTGCTCGACGTCTCCGACTTGCCCGTCCCCCTCGGCGACGACATCTCCGCCGGGGCGGCGGACCCCTGTGTCCGGGTAGAGGTATTCGTCACCGGCTCCGGCTCTTCTTCGTCTAGCAAGAAGGCCGCCGCCGCCAAGGCCGCAGTGGATCGCACCAGCTTGGCCAACCCGCTGCGCGCCACGATGCAGAACCTCAGCGTCCCCATCTCCACCGACATCGACTCCACCAATGCCGAGGAGGCCCGAGCCCGGCTTGAGGAGGAGCGCAAGCGCCTGTTGGACAGGGTCGAGACGCTCGCTGCTACGCAACGCCGGCTGGAGGGCACCCAGCGGGAGCGCGAAGCTGCGTACGGCTTCGCTCTGACCGCTGCTGAGCCCAGCCGGGTCGCCGAGGTGCGGACCCGTGGCAGCGCCATCGGCCGTGCCCTCGGCGCGGTCCCAGCCGTCTATGATACCCCGGTCAAGAACATGCACGCCGCGGAGGTGGCCGCCGTTGGCCTGGAGCAGCTGCAGGGCGAGGAGCTGTAGGAGCGCCTGCAGCACCTGAACGAGCTTCTCGGCGCCGCGAACGCGCAGCAAGACCGCCTCGACCGTCCCGCCGCGTCCGCCTCACGGCGCACCAAGGACCCTGAGCGCGAGCGGCAGAACACGGCGTCTTCCCCGCGCCCGGATGAAGCTCAGTCCGGTCAAACCCAAACCCGGCGCAACCGCGCCCCGACGACTGGAGACGGCCCGGGCGACGAGCCAGCTGCCGGAACCCGGTGCCAGCAAGATCCTCCACCGCCGTCCGGCCGGCGTGGCAACCCGGCTTCGGCCAACCCGGCGCCCCGCGGTCCCGTCGCAAGCCGGCTAGGCCCGCGCGCCATCGATGACGCCGACGCTCGCCATCGCCTCGACCAGCTCG
The DNA here is from genome assembly GCA_011799875.1 of Thinopyrum elongatum. Lineage (NCBI taxonomy): Eukaryota > Viridiplantae > Streptophyta > Magnoliopsida > Poales > Poaceae > Thinopyrum > Thinopyrum elongatum. The sequence goes on along the minus strand of CM022298.1, from coordinate 17,526,053 downwards.
CCCTCTCCCTCGAGCTGGAGGAAGACAATGCCGCCGGTCTGGCTTGTTTCGGCCCGCGAATCCGGGATGAGCCCTTCCACAAAGGGTTCACGCTGCTCCGCAACACCCCCAAGTACAACGGCACCATCAAGACGGAGGACTGGCTCATCGACTACACCACCGCCATCGGCATTGCGGGCGGCAACCGCCACCTTGCCGTGCGCTACGCCCCGCTCATGCTCCAGGGTACGGTCCGCATGTGGATGAACAGCCTGCCGGTCGGCAGCATCAACGCGTGGGTCGATTTCGAGCAGGCCTTCGTGCGCAACTTCACCGGCACCTACAAGCGTCCTGGCCGTCCCAGCCAGCTCGCCATGTGCGTGCAGGGGGCGGCAGAAACCGGCCGGGAGTACCTCGCACGTTGGACCGAGGTCCGGAATAGCTGCGAGGGCGTCCATGAGGTCCAGGCCATTCAGTACTTCGTGAGCGGTTGCCGGGATGGCACCCTCCTTAAGCACAATCTCCTGCGCTCCGAGCCAACCACCATGGCCGCGCTCATGGTCATCGCGGACAAGTACACCAACGCCGACTCCGCCATGAAAATCCAGGTGGTGCTGTATGAAGCCGGCAAGGCGATGCCGGCACCACCCCCCAAGCCGGCTGGCGAGAGCAGCCGCCAGCAGAACAACCAGCAGAACAACAAGCGCAAGACCGACCAGCAGGCCTCGCGCTATGATGGCCGCCTCGTCGCGACCGCCGTGCAGGCGCCCGCGACCGAGTCAGCCGGTAAGCGCTGGCAAGACGGCATGGCAACCCGCCATGAGTTTCGAAGAGATGCTCGATGCTCCCTGCAAGCACCACAGCGGCGCGAGACCGTCCACGCACACGCTCCGACAGTGCGCCATCACCAAGCACATCATGAGGGGCGATATCCCGCCGCCTCCGGCTCTGGCTCCGGGCACGGGGCAGCCGGCTCCGCCTCCTCCTCCTCCGCCCCCGGAAAACGGCGCGATGCGCAACGACGTCTTCCCCAACCAGAACGCGAGCTACGTCGTCTTCACCAGCCTTGGCGACGACAAGCGTAGCGAGCGCCTGCTTCGGCAGGAGGTGAACACCGTTGTCTCGGCCGTGCCGGAATACATGCACTGGTCAGAGCGCCCGATTAGCTGGACCCGGGAAGATCACCCGGCCGTCATGCCGAACCCGGGTGGCTACGCCCTCGTCCTCGACACTACTATCGTCGCAACCCGGCGCACTTGCAAGTTTTCGCGGGTTCTCATCGATGGCAGCAGCAGCATCAACATCCTCTACCGCGACACGATGACCAAGATCGGCCTCGAGGCCAAGGATCTGGAGCAAACTCGGACGGTGTTCCACGGCATCGTGTCGGGTCTCTCCTGCTCCCCCATCGGCCGAATCCGGCTCGACGTCCTCTTCGGCGTGAGCGATCATTTCCGGCGCGAACCGATCTGGTTCGAGGTGGTGGACCTGTCCAGCGCGTACCACGCGCTGCTGGGCCGGCCTGCGTTCGCCAAGTTCATGGCGGTCCCCCACTACGCCTACCTTAAGATGAAGCTGCCGGGTCCCAAGGGCCTCATCACCGTCGTCGGCGACTATTGCAAGTCCCTGGAGTGCGCTCAAGCCGGCGCCAGATTGGCCGAGTCGCTGGTCATAGCCGAGGAGCGGCGCTAGCTCGACCGGATTGTCGCGTTGGCCAACGAGACGCCGGCCGTGCCGGCTTCAGCCAAGGAGCCGGTCGGCGAGGCCTCATTCCAGCCATCCAAGGAGACTAAGAAGGTCAAGCTGAACCCGGAAGACCCTAGCTGCAGCAAGTACGTCGTCGTGGGCACCCGCCTCGACAGCAAATAGGAAGGCGAGCTTGTCGACTTCCTCCGTGAGAATCGGGATATCTTTGCATGGACCCCAAAAGACATGCCGGGAATTCCGAGGAAGTACGCCGAGCACAAACTGCACGTCCGCAAGGACGCCAAGCCTGTCCGTCAACCCCTACGTCGCTTTTCAGAAGAGAAGAGAAGAACCATCGGTGCAGAGGTCGCCAAGCTGCTCGCGGCCGGCTTCATCATGGAAGTGTTTCATCCCGAGTGGCTGGCCAACCCGGTCCTCGTCCTAAAGAAGAACAACACCTAGCGCATGTGCATTGGCTACACCAGCCTGAACAAGGCTTACCCCCAGGATCCTTTCGCCCTCCAGCGGATTGATCAAGTCATCGACTCCACCGCCGGCTGCGAGCTCCTGTCCTTCCTGGATGCTTACTCCGGCTATCATCAGATCAAGCTTGACCCGGCCGACGCCCTGAAGACGTCCTTCATCACACCCTTCGAGGCGTATTGCTACATCACCATGTCGTTCGGCTTGAAGAACGCCGGCACCACCTTCCAGCGCTGCATGCAGAAATGCTTGCTGACGCAACTCAGCCGTAACATCCACATCTACATGGACGACATCGTGGTGAAGACCAAGCATCACCCATGCTCCTTGACGACCTAAGGGAGACCTTTGCCAATCTGCGCGAGTACCAGATCAAGCTCAACCCGGAGAAGTGCGTTTTTGGCGTGCCGGCCGGGAAGCTGCTCGGTTTCCTCGTCTCGGAGCGCGGCATTGAGGCGAACCCAGAGAAGATCAAGGCCATCGAGCACATGCGCAAGCCAACCCGGCTGCGAGATGTCCAGAAGTTCACCGGCTGCTTGGCCTCGGTCAGCCGGTTCCTCAGCTGGCTGGGCGAGAGGGCCCTGCCCTTGTACCAGCTGATGAAGAAGACATCGCCATTCGAGTGGAACGACTAGGCAGACGAAGCTTTCCGGGATCTCAAGCGCATGCTCTCCACCGCACCCGTCTTGGCCGCGCCGGCAGACAAGGAGCCGTTGTTGCTATACATTGCTGCCACCTCGCGGTCGGTCAACACGGTGCTGGTGGTCGAGCGACCAGAGAAGGGCAAGATCCAGCCTGTTCAGCGCCCGGTCTACTACCTGGGCGAGGTGCTATCCCCCTCCAAGCAGAACTACCCGCACTACCAGAAGATGTGTTACGGCGTGTACTTTACCGCCAAGAAGCTAAAGCAGTACTTCCAAGAGCATGTCATCACCGTGGTTAGCACGGCCCCCATCGGCGAAATCATGGGCTGCCGGGATGCCTCTGGCCGGGTTGCCAAGTGGGCCACCGAACTAGCCAGCCACACCATCCTCTATGAGCCCCGCACCACGATCAAGTCCCAGGCCCTGGCCGACTTCCTCGTCGACTTGACAGAGACACAGTACCTGCCGCCACCGTCGGATTCAACGCATTGGCGTATGCACTTCGACGGCTCCAAGATGCGCTCCGGCCTAGGAGCCGGCATCATGCTATCTTCCTCGAAGGGCGACCGGCTGCGGTACGCACTCCAGATCCACTCCACCACCTCCAACAACGTCGCCGAGTACGAAGCCCTTGTGCACGGCCTCCGGCTTGCCAAGGAACTCGGCGTCCAGCGCATCCTGTGCTACGGCGACTCGGATCTGGTGGTACAGCAGTGCTTCGGCGAGTGGGACGCCCGGGACGTGAACATGGCCAGCTACCGCTTCCTGGTCCAGCAAATCTCCGGTGCCTTTGACGGCTGTGAGTTCCTCTACGTCCCACGCACAGAAAACGAAGCCGCCGACACGCTAGCCAAGATTGGCTCATCCCGGCAGGCCATACCATCCGGCGTCTCCCTCGAGTACCTGCGCAAGCCATCCGTCAAGCCGTCTCTGGATTCCGAGCCCATCCCCATAATGGACGACCCCGCAGCGCCCCTCCCCAACCCGAACCCGGGAACTTCAGAACCCGGCCCGGGGGCTGCTCAACCTAGCCCGGGGGCTGCGGATCTTGGCCCGGGTGAGGGAGTCCTGGATTTAGGGGTCCTCGGGTGTCCGGGCTACGTAATGTGGGCCGGACTGATGGGCCATGAAGATACAAGACAGAAGACTCTCTCCCGTGTCCGGCTGGGACTCTCCTTAGCGTGGACGGCAAGCTTGGCGTTCGGATATGAAGATTCCTTTCTCTGTAACCGACTTTGTACAACCCTAGCCCCCTCCGGTGTTTATATAAACCGGAGGGTTTAGTCCGTAGAGACAAGGATAATCGCAATCATAATCACACAGGCTAGACTTCTAGGGTTTTAGCCATTACGATCTCGTGGTAGATCAACTCTTGTAATACTCATATTCATCAAGATCAATCAAGCAGGACGTAGGGTATTACCTCCATAGAGAGGGCCCGAACCTGGGTAAACATCGTGTCCCCCGTCTCCTGTTACCATCGACCTTAGACGCACAGTTCGGGACCCTCTACCCGAGATCCGCCGGTTTTGACACCGACATTGGTGCTTTCATTGAGAGTTTCGCTGTGTCGTCGCTAGAAGACTCGATGGCTCCATCAATCATCCACAACGATGTTGCCTTGAGGGAGGTCTTTCTCCCCGGCCAGTTCTTCGTATTCGGCGGCTTCATGCTGCGGGCCAACTCGGTTGGTCATCTAGAGCAGATCGACAGCTACGCCCCTAGCCGTCAGGTCAGGTTTGGAAGCTTGAACTATGTTGCTGATATCCGCGGAGTCTTGATCTTCGACAGATTCGAGCCCATGGCAGCCGCTCCCTGCCACCGCGATGAACATGACCTAAATCTGTCATCGGACCATACCCGGGAGATAGCTCCTGTAACTGCCCTGGCCCTAGATCCGGAGCAGATTGCGCCATCCGAGGACGGGAAGCTCAACCCCGCCATGGAAGTCGTAGACTCAGCGGCGTTGGAGCCGCACACAGACCCAACTTCGAACGAGATCTGTGTCACCGAAACCTCAGACTCGTCTCCGGCAACAGGTTCCGAACCGCGTGTGTCCGCGCCCGTCGAGCTCAATCGGGCGCCGATCGTCGAGTTCAGCTCTGCGGACATCTTCCGGCACTCACCTTTGGGTGATGTGCTTAACTCATTAAAAACCCTCTCCTTAGCGGGGGACTCGCAGCCGAACTATATCCGGTTTGAACTGGGGGCTGACGACGGAGAATTTCGCTTCCCACCTACCGCCCACTTCATTGCCACTGTCGAAGATTTAACCGACATGCTCGATTACGACTCCGAAGACATCGACGGTATGGACGCCGATGCCGGAGAGGAGCAGGCCCAAAACCCGCCATTTACTGGGCGCTGGACAGCCACCTCCTCGTATGACATGTACATGGTGGATACCCCCAAAGAGAATAACGGCGATAACAAGAAAGATCCAGTCGAGGGTACACCTCCTGAGACACGGCCAAAGTGCCGACGTCAGCGGCGCCGCTCTAAATCACGCCGTGGAAAGATAGCAATACCGGCACAAGAGAGAACAATACTCCGGATGAGGCCGAAGACAAAGAAGATCCCGTCGAGCCGACTTTCGAACAGGACGATAGGGAAGATGGGCAAGCCAGCCCTGATGAACAGGCCATAAACGAAGAATCGGAGGATAGCAACTATCTTCCACCCTCCGAAGATGAGGTGAGCCTCGGCGGCGAAGACTTTATCGTGCCTGAGGAACCCGTCGAACAGGAGCGCTTTAAGCACCGGCTAATAGCCACTGCGAAGAGCCTGAAAAAGAAACAGCAGCAGCTTCAAGCTAATCAAGATCTACTCAACGACAGATGGACTGATGTCCTAGCAGCCGAGGAATACGGACTCGAGCGCCCCATTAAAAGTTATCCGAGGCATAAACTGCTACCCCAATTCAACGACGAGGCACTTAAGCGCATGCCATCAACACATAATGCGGCTGACCGACCACCACGTGGCCGGGACAAAGCGGCAACTCAAGCCGAACACCAGCCCATACTACCTCGCCGCAAAAGCAAAGACATAACAGCCCGGGGTCATACATATGACCTGCGGCAGGACCTGGACAATAGAGCAGGTCAGTCCAGATCAATCTACGGATCGCGGGAGCATGCCCTGGCGCGCAACGACGGCTATCAAGCCATACGTGACAAACATAACCACGCCCGGGCCGAAGACTGTCGGCGAACTCAATCCGAGCTATGTCGCGGCATGGCCCGATGTAGAGGCGCCGCACACCCCCTCTGCTTCACTGATGAAGTAATGGAGCACGAATTCCCAGAAGGGTTTAAACCCGTAAATATCGAATCATATGATGGAACAACAGATCCCGCGGTATGGATTGAGGATTTTCTTCTCCATATTCATATGGCCCGCGGTGATGACCTTCACGCCATCAAATACCTCCCATTAAAACTCAAGGGGCCAGCTCGGCACTGGTTAAACAGTCTGCCTGAAAACTCTATTGGCAGCTGGGAGGACTTGGAAGACGCCTTCCGCGACAACTTCCAAGGTACATATGTACGACCTCCGGATGCCGATGACTTAAGTCACATAGTTCAACAGCCTGGAGAGTCGGCCAGGAAATTCTGGACTAGGTTCCTAACTAAAAAGAACCAGATCATCGACTGCCCGGATGCCGAAGCCCTAGCGGCCTTTAAGCATAGCATCCGCGACGAATGGCTCACTCGTCACCTCGGCCAAGAAAAACCGAAGTCCATGGCAGCCCTCACGGCACTCATGACCTGCTTTTGTGCGGGCGAGGATAGTTGGCTAGCTCGAAGCAATAACACTGCAAGCGATGCCGGTACCTCTGAAGCCAAGAATGGCAATGGCAAGCCCCGACGCAGCAGGCACAAGCGCCGAAGCAATGGTGGCTCTGCCGATGACACGGCGGTCAACGCCGGTTTCAGTGGCTCCAAGTCCGGCCAGCGGAAGAAGCCATACAAAAGAAACAATACGGGCTCATCCAGCTTGGACCACATACTCGATCGTCCATGCCAGATTCACGGCACCCCTGATAAACCAGCCAATCATACCAACAGAGACTGTTGGGTTTTTAAACAGGCTGGCAAATTAAATGCCGAACACAAGGAGAAGGGGTCGCAAAGCGAGGACGATGATGAGGAGTCCCGTCCGCCGAACACAGGAGGGCAGAAGAAGTTCCCTTCCCAGGTTAAAATGGTGAACATGATATACGCCACTCATATCCCCAAAAGGGAGCGCAAACGAGCGCTCAGGGATGTCTACGCGATGGAGCCAGTCGCCCTAAAGTTCAACCCATGGTCTTCCTGCCCGATCACCTTCGATCGCAGGGACCATCCGACCAGTATTCATCATGGCGGTTCAGCCGCACTGGTCCTCGATCCAATTGTTGATGGATTCCATCTCACGCGCGTCCTCATGGACGGCGGCAGCAGCCTGAACCTGCTCTATCAGGATACAGTGCGCAAAATGGGCATCGATCCCTCAAGGATCAAACCCACAAAAACTACCTTTAAAGGAGTCATACCAGGTGTAGAGGCCCGCTGTACGGGCTCAATCACACTAGAGGTTGTCTTCGGATCCCCGGACAACTTCAGAAGCGAAGAGTTGATTTTCGATATCGTCCCCTTCCGCAGCGGCTATCATGCACTGCTCGGACGAACCGCATTTGCTCGATTCAATGCGGTGCCACACTATGCTTATCTCAAGCTCAAGATGCCGGGTCCACGCGGTGTCATAACAGTTAATGGAAACACGGAGCACTCCCTCCGTACTGAGGAGCACACCGCGGCCTTGGCAGCGGAAGTACAGAGCGGCCTTGCCAAGCAGAATCTTAATTCAGCGGCCAAACTCCCGGACACTGTCAAGCGGATCTGGACTACTCCGCAGCATAACAGTTCGGCTTGTCAGGAGTTAGACTAGCAATCTGGCCTCCGTCTCCGTCCCGGCCAAATGGTGGCATTCGTACCATGCATACATAATTATGCACTTAAAATACCATGGTCATCGGCGGAGGCACAGTACGGACAGGCCTACAATGCGGTCCGCACCCTCATAGTCTTTTTACTTTTTCTAACTATTTTTTATCTTTTACAACAGGTGATTCAAAGCCTGGTCATCTTACGGACTCTTTCTAAAGTTCGGCTTCGTATAAATAACCAAAGGCTATTCCTCCTAAGGAGTCCTTTAACTGAGGCAAGGCAGCGCAGACGTGCGACAGGAGGTCCTAATGATTTTAGTAAGATTGCACTCTTTATTTTAAACCTGTAAAGTGCCTTTTTTTCCTCAGCCCTCGGCCCCCGGCTTGTTAATAACCCGGGTAGGGGCGTTATAATCTGTAAAAATTGCGTTTGACGTGTCAATCAGATTCCAGTGAACATAACCCGTATTCAGTATTCGCTTTCTCTACGTACTGAATTTTGCTTCTTTGGTTGTTTCACGAACGCACCTCGGCACAAATAGCGAGGGGCTCGATACGGCAACACATGAGTTGCCGACAAGTCCGAACAGCTTTTCAGCATACTTCGGCGTCACGAGTTTTGGCCTTATATGCATCAGCTCCGAATCATGTCTTTGGTCAATAGTTGGGTTGCCCGGCTCCTGTGCTTACTACCTTACATTCCGCTGTATCGGCTAAGGTAGTAAAGGGAGAACTACTGCGATTGTGTCCTGGCTTATCCGGATGAGCACCTCAGTAGAGAAAGCCAAAAGCTGACTATCATGATGCGGCGAGAGCTGGTCAACCACTCGATGACTCATCAGAATCTTTCGTGATTCTTTCCGTATTACACGAAGGACCGTTCTTCTGGTCACCTATGTAACGCACCGTATTCGGGTAAACGCGTACATACCAGGGGCTATATCGTAGACCCGCCGTCAAACTCCTATGGCTAAGTGAAAGTGTTAAAGCCCTATAGTCCGATTGCCTAGTTCGCCGCATTGACACCTCCTTCATGGACCAAGACGTTGGGTTAAGAGTGATCAATTGTTTTTCCGAACACCCCCGTATTATATGCGAGGGGGCTGAAGCCGACGACTGGCAAACTTTCAGATTACACTAAGAACGGCCGCACAGGAGGCACTAAAACTTTCAGGCAAAAGTATAAAATATGGCCTTAATATATCATAATATTGTTTTTACAAATTTGGTATACTCACTCGAACATCATATTTTTCGAGCACTGACCCTCTATTAAGCGGGCACCCTCTAGGACATCCTCAAAATAATGCTCTGGCGTGTGATGGTCCTTGCCCTCAGGTGGACTCTTTGCTGCAATATCGGTGGCCTTCATCTTCGCCCAGTACGTCTTGACGCGGGCAAAGGCCATCCGTGCACCCTCAATGCACGTTGACGGCTTAACAGCGTCGATACGCGGCACCGCATCAACAAGTCGCTGCACCAAACCGAAATAACTATTCGGAATTGGCTCAGTCGGCCACAGCCGGACTACGACGTCCTTCATGGCCGATCCGGATATCTTGTGGAGTTCGGCCCACTGGGCCATCTGTTCGTTTAGTAGCAGCGGATGCTTCGGCATGCTGAATTGCGAACAGAAAAGCTTCTCCGTCGCATGTCCTTCTTGCGTTTGGTAAAACTGTGCCGCATCGGAGACACTCTTTGGCAAGTCCAAGAATGCGTCTGGAGAACTCCACATTTGATTAAGGGGGGCATACTTCGGATCGCCAAATTTAGTCTGTAATAAGAAAGGCTTACCAGCCGCTATCTCCTCGGCTTGCCGGATCTCTTCCCGAGCCACTCTAGACTCGGACCGTGCTTCTTTGGCCTCTTGTAAGGCCTTGCCGAGATTAACCATTCTGGCTTTGTTATCCTTCTCGAGGAATTCGCATCGAACATTGGCATCCTTTAGCTCGCGCGTCATGGTAGATACTCTCTCCTTGCACTGGCGCCGAGCAGCCTGTTTGGCCTTTAACTCAGCAGCTGCCTTTTTGGCAGCCGCTTCACTCGTCCTGGCTTGCTCCTTGGCCCGGGCAAGCTTAGCCCGTAGGGCCTCAACTGCGGCAGCATTATCTGCAGTTATGCATATCTCAGTATACAATTTTCAGCGTCATGCACACATTATCATACTTACATATACTGACTGCCTTAAACACATACCTTGCGCCTCGTCGAGCCGCCTGTTAATCAGTATAAGGTCATCATCCGCCACATCAAGTTTCTGCTTCAGCCTTGCAACCTCTGTAGCTGGGGCAGTCGTGATGGATGAAACAACCTGTGTGCCAATTCATTAGATTAGTTCCTGGGAATATCTTTTTGATCCTCTGATCGCCTCCCTTCGGACGCCAATCAGAGTGTCAGGGGCTACTATCTATACACAGGTGCATTTTGCACGTAGAAGTGCAATTGAGGATATTACATTACATACCTCGAAGCCTCCTAGCAGGCTCATGAAGGATTCATTCAATCCGCTTTTCGCGGACAGAATCCTCTCAACTACCGTACCCATTAAGGTACGATGTTCCTCTGAAACGGACGCACGTTGCAGCATGCCCGTCAATGTATCCGGCGCCCCCGGATCCCTGGGAGCGGCCGCGGGAGTACGGGCTTTCTTCGGAAGAATATGTTTACCCGACTCTAGAGTCGTCCCCGGCTGCAAACCGGATAGCCCGGGCCCTTTATTGTTGATCCCCATAGGGTCCGTATGCCCCGGACTCTGGACGACCGAAGTATCACCTTCGGGCGTAGTTTTCATTATCCCCCGCACCGCTTGTTGATCGGGAGAGATCCTCCGGGACGACACCTCGGCGTCGTCCGCCCTGTCGGGCAAGAAGGTCTGTGGAGGCGTCTCGCTTTCCATCATCTCCGGAAGAAGATCCCCCGAGGAGGAGGACTGTTGAGGAAGACTGCGTGCCGGACTGCAAACACATATATTTTAAATGTTACCCTGCTAACTAGAAAGCAATGGGATATGTTTCGGACACCCCTGTTCACTTACGATTCGGCTAAGGGCTTGTCCTTACGGAGGAACTGCGCGACAATGTCATCTTCGGAACCCGAGCCACCTGACAGGGACATCTTCCCTCGCTTAAGAGCCTTTGCTTCCAAATCTTCGGAGGCGGCCCTCTTCTTCCCATCGGGAGAGGGGGTGTCAGTTTCTTCTTCTCTTTTGTCTTCAGAAGAGGGAGTTTCAACCTCCTCGGACATAGCCCCTCTGGAATAGAGGTCGCCTTTGGCCTTCTTGCTCTCCTCTTTGCCCCCCTTCACCGACACTTGGTATGGCGCCGGGGCCAGCATCCTTGTTAACACAGGATCTGCTGAGTCTTCGGGAATAGGGGCCGAACACCTAATTCTTTCCGCCTTCTTGATCCAGCCCTGGTCGAAGATGGTTTTCTTAGTATGTTGTTACAAGATATTTAACTAAGCTGTGTTCAGAGAGTCGAGGGCCTACCGAGGTATCCGGATGGTTGCAGTCGAGGCCGATGTCCTCGGTAGTATCCGGCCACTGTTTTCATGTCTCGAAGAATAACTTCCACATTCCTTTGTGCGTCGTGCCAAAGAAGTGCTGAAGAGTCCGTGGTCCTTCCGGATTGAACTCCCACATGCGGAGGGGCCGTCGCTGGCACGGCAGGACCCGGCGGACTAGCATTACCTGGATTACGTTGATGAGGCTGGTGTCCTTCTCAAGGAGGCTCCGGATGCGGCTTTGTAGCATCTGCACTTCATCCGTTGATCCCCAGTCCAGCCCCTTATTAATCCATGATGCAAGCCGCAATGGAGGGCCCGACCGGAATGCAGGTGTAGCTGCCCACTTGGTGCCACGGGGTTCAGTGATGTAAAACCACTCCCGCTGCCATAGGTTGGAGGTTTCCATGAAAGAGCCTTTTGGCCAAGGTGTATGGATGAGTTTGCTCACCGTAGCACCGCCGCACTCCGCTTGCTTCCCATCGACCACCTTCGGTGTCATCTTAAAGGTCTTGAGCCATAAGCCGAAGTGTGGAGGAATCCGGAGAAAGGCCTCGCACATGACGATGAACGCCGAGATGTGAAGAAAGGATTCCGGAGCCAGATCATGAAAATCTAGCCCATAATAGAACATGAGTCCGCGAACGAAGGGATGGAGAGCGAACCCTAGCCCTCGGAGGAAGTGAGAGATGAATACGACCCTCTCGCAGGATCGGGGAGTAGGAATGACCTGCCCTTAGGCAGGGAGCCTGTGGGGGATTTCCGCGGTCAGGTATCTTGCCGCCCGGAGCTTCGCGATATCCTCCTCTGTGACAGAGGAGGCCACCCACCGGCCTTGAAGGTTGGGTCCGGACATGGCTAGGAGGCTCGGAACCAATAAATTGAACCTTGGGTGCTAGAACTCAAGGTTGGAAAAGATGAGGAAGGGGAAAGCGTGGAGGAGAAAGACGGGTCTGTGCCCCTTTATAAAGGCAATGAATATCAAAAATGCCTCCTCCTAGGCCTCAAAACCTGCCTATTCCCAAGGAATCATACCAACGGGACGGTTGGGTTACCCACGCCCGTATTGATGAGGATCCCGTAATAAAGGGGACACGATCTCTGCTTTGACAAGATGTGCCAATAAAACCGCTTCTCGAAACGTGGACCGGGAGGCTAAAGAAAAAAAATGGTTCGGAATAATGACCGTGCAAGAACGTGGTGTCGCGTTACAGAAAGTTGTCAGCAGATTGGACTCGTGAAATATTGTACTCTCTGCGGTGGTGTGTGGTACCTGTTTTGCAGAGCCGGACACGTTTTCTGCACTTGAAGTCTGTTTTGGAGTATTCGGAGGAGGAACCCGCCTTGCAATGCCGAAGACAATCTGCGCGCCGGACAAATCGTCATTGAAGCCTGGTTCAGGGGCTACTGAGGGAGTCCTGGATTTAGGGGTCCTCGGGCGTCCGGGCTACGTAATGTGGGCCGGACTGATGGGCCATGAAGATACAAGACAGAAGACTCTCTCCCGTGTCCGGCTGGGACTCTCCATAGCGTGGACGTCAAGCTTGGCGTTCGGATATGAAGATTCCTTTCTCTTTAACCGACTTTGTACAACCCTAGCCCCCTCTGGTGTCTATATAAACCGAAGGGTTTAGTCCGTAGAGACAAGGATAATCGCAATCATAATCACACAGGCTAGACTTCTAGGGTTTTAGCCATTACGATCTCGTGGTAGATCAACTCTTGTAATACTCATATTCATCAAGATCAATCAAGCAGGACGTAGGGTATTACCTCCATAGAGAGGGCCCGAACCTGGGTAAACATCGTGTCCCCCGTCTCCTGTTACCATCGACCTTAGACGCACAGTTCGGGACCCCCTACCCGAGATCCGCCGGTTTTGACACCGACACCGGGGGCTGCTGAACCCGGCCCGGGGACTGCCGTGCTCACCCCCGCCGCTGTCATCACCAACTCGGTGGTTGCCGCCCCAGAACCCGTCATGGTGGCCGTCTTCACCATCATGACGGCTCCGTCATGGGCCCATCCGATCCTGGCATTCCTGGAGAGCAGAGCGCTCCCCACGGACGAGACCGAGGCCCGACAAGTGCAACATCGGGCATCTACCTACAGCATCATCAACAATGAGCTCATCAAGTGCTGTGCGCCAGGCGTTTTCCAGCGCTGCGTCGAGCAGGACAAGGGCTTAGAGATCCTCCTCGACATACATCAGGGCGAGTGCGGGCACCACGCCGCCTCCAGGTCCTTGGTGGCCAAGGCCTTTCGCCATGGTTTCTACTGGCCCACGGCCCTCAAAAATGCCGAGTCGCTCGTCCTCAAGTGCGAGGGATGCCAACGCGTCAGCAAGCGCAGCCACCAGCCGGCTTCAGCCCTGTGAACCATACCGATCACCTGGCCCTTCGCGGTCTGGGGGCTCGACATGGTAGGACCCTTCAAGACGGCCCGGGGCAGCATGACACACTTGCTCATGGCGGTCGACAAGTTCACCAAGTGGATCGAGGCGCGATCGATCAAGAAACTGGACGGACCAACAACCATCCGGTTCGTCAAAGACATCGTAGTACGCTACGGCGTCCCGCACAGCATCATCACGGATAACGGCACCAACTTCGCCAAGGGCGCTTTGGCACAATACTGCTCCATCTCCGGCATCCGGCTCGATCTGGCCTCCGTAGCTCATCCTCAGTCCAACGGCCAGGTCGAGCGGGCCAACGGCCTCATCCTATCCGGCATCAAGCCACGACTCATCGAGCCCCTCATCCGTTCACCCGGCAGCCGGCTTGACGAACTGCCGGCCGTCCTCTGGAGTCTTCGCATGACGCCAAACCGGTCGACCGGGTTCACCCCGTTCTTCCTTGTCTACGGAGCAGAAGCCATCATCCCGACCGACATCGAGTTGGACTCACCGCGAGTCGTGATGTACATGGAAGCCCAAGCCAAGGAAGCCCGCGAAGACGGCGTTGACCTACTTGAAGAAGCACGCCTTTTGACCCTCAGCCGGTCCGCCATCTACCAGCAAGGCCTGAGGCACTACCATAGCAGAAAGATCAAGCCCCTCGCATTCCGCGAGGGAGACCTCGTCCTCTGGCTTGTCCAGCAGCAAGTCAGCCAGCACAAGTTGGCCTTCCCATGGGAGGGCCCCTTCATCATCAGCAAAGCCCTGTGCGACCGTAACGCATAATATCTCATCGACGCCCGCAAGACGAACAAACGCAAGAGAGACACCGCCTGGGAAGAAACAAGCCGGCCCTGGGATGCAGAACTCCTCCACCCTTTTTACAGTTAGCTGTATGCACATATGTATCGCTGCCCTTTGTAATTCTGTAAAACACTATGGGACCCCCGAACGACACCCTCCACCACCGGGTTGACCCACTCAACCCAGGGGCTCGGGGGCTGGCCGGCTTGACCACAACCCGCCGTCCTCCTTAGCGCATCTCGGCGTGTTCGGGTTGCCGAGGCCCCTCACTTCGCCCTACGTCACAGTCCGGCTTCGGCTGTTGGCTGGCAAGAACTATGGGCCGAAGCACCTGCATGCCGCGAGACACTAAGCCGGACCAGCCGGTTTGGCCAACCCGGCCTCACTGCACTAAGATTGCTGCACGACCGGCTGCTCGCCAGCCGGCTTCGCCGGCCGCCGCCAAGCCAGCCCAGTGGGTGTTTCGCTCGCGCTCAATGTTCGAAGGGCCTAAGTACTATGCGCTCTTTTTCCAAGGGCCGAACCTCTTGTCACAGACCAGAACCCGGCTGTTCGACTCACGGGGGGGAGGCCCAAAGAAGGAGCAAACAAGAAAAAGCCTAGAGAACAGAGGGCAAGGACGTAAAACACTCGCGAGAACATTTGCACTTAGTCGCTGCACGGCCGGCTGCTCGCCAGCTGGCCTAGTGGGTGTTTCGCTCGCGCTCAATGTTCGACGGGCCTAAGTACTGTGCGCTTTCTCCAAGGACCGAACTCCTTGTCACAGACTGGAACCTGGCTGTTCGACTCACGGGGGGGGGGGGGGTGGAGGCACGGGGAAGCAAGCAAGAAAACGGTTTAGAGAACAAGGAGCAAAGGCATAAATGCTCACAAAAGTATTTACATCATGATAAAATGGGCCCAAGGCCAAAGTTCATTACATTCACCAACACCCCAGTGGGTGGGTGGACCTGTTACTTAACAGAAATTCTAAAGAGATAAGCAGGACGGCTTCAAGCGGCTCCCGCACCGGGGTGCGCAACCTCCGGCTCCTCGGTGGCCTCCGGGTTCGTCGAGGCGCCGGTATCAGCCAACCCGGCGTCGTCGTCGTCCGCATAGACGCCCGTCTCCTCAGAGCTGCCCTCCGGGTCGTCCAGCAGCAGGCCGAAGTCGTCTGGCGGCACCACCCCACCATCGTCGGTCAGCTCCATCTGGAATTCATCGTGGAGTGCGAGCGAGGCCAGGTAGCTAGCCCTGGCGGCGATCCGGCCCGCCTCCTCCTGTAGCTGGGGCTCCGCACCGGCTCGTTGGGCCACCAGCCGGTCCAGCGCCAGGTCCGGGTACCAGGACATGATGAACCGGGGCGCCACGTCGGCTCCGGCACGGGCCGCAGAAGCACACCACGCATGAAGCCGCGCCGGTTGTGTGAAGATGTTAGGCGTGACGGCGCCAGGCCAGAGGGCCGCCATCATCTCCACGTCGGCTGATGAAACCCGCCCCATCTGCTCGCCCAAGACCTGCAGGCGCGCCTCGGCGGCCTGCATGATTTCCGGGAAGCTCCAGGCGACGTTCAGGTCGAGCCTAGAGCCAACGATCCCCTAGGGCGACCGTTGAACATGAACGGCCTCGTTCGCCGCCCTCTATGTCTCTTGGAAGTGCCCTGTCAAGAAGAAAAACAGTCAGCAGCAAAAAAGCAAGGCCGGCTTCACAACCGGCAAAACCAACGAGAAAGCACTTACTGGCGAAGGTCTCGTCCAGGTGTTGCGCCTCGAGCAATGTACCATGCCGCTCTAGGTCGCCGACACGGTCGCGCGCCTCTAGCGCCCTCTCCAACTCGGCACCCTTGTCAACAGCCGCCTTCAGCTCGGCGTCCTTGGCGGCGACCGTGTTCCCATGCTCCTCCTTGAGGCGGAGGAGTTCCGCCTGGTGGGTTTCGGCCGCCTTGGCCGCCTCCGCCTTCTGGTGCTCCACCTCGGCCTGGAGCTGGCCCTTGTCGTCGGCCAGTCGGTCGCGCTGCTGGCCGGCTTCGGTGAGCGCCTGCTGGGTTTCGGCCGCCTTGGCCGCCCCCGCCGTCAGGCGCTCCACTTCGGCCTGTAGCCGGCTCTTGTCACCGGCCAGCCGCTCGTGTTGCCGGCCGGCTTCGACAAGCGCCCGCTGGGCCGCTGCCGCCTCCGCCTTCAGCACCCTACCTCAACCCGGAGTCGGCCGGCGTAGGCGACAGCCAGGTCATGCTGGTGGCCGGCTCGGATCAGCCGGGTTCGCCAAGCCGGCACCTCGGCTACAGCAGCTGCGCGGCAAAGATTCAGAGTCAAGACAAAGAAAGAACAGGAGCACTTTAAGATTCGACCCAACTACTACGTAGTTGACCCGAATCTCGGGGGCTACACCCAGTGGGTGTGCTAGTGCGCCCCCACTAAGAGCACGCAAAAAACTTACCGTTAGCAAGGCGGAGCGCCTCCTCCCTGGCGGCGAGCCGCGCCGTGAGCTGCTGGTGCTTGTCCAAGAGCCGGTTGTAGACGCCAATCCGGTAAGTGTCCAGTTGCTGCAAGGGAACAAAAATCAGCACAAAACAAGACATTTGAAGATTCGACCCAACTACTACGTAGTTGACCCAAATCTCGGGGGCTACACCCAGTGGGTGCGCTAGCGGGCCCCCACTGACTAGCTGCAAGAAAGAAGACAGAGGAAGAAAACTTACTAGCACGGCGCGCTCCAGCTCCCGTGCCCGCTCCGCTTCGGCCTGGGCGAAGGCCTGAACCCACTCCGCGCTCCCGCGGAGACGCTGGCTCACGGCGGCCTCCTCCTGCGTCAGGGGCCCGAAGACGGGTTGGCTGGGCCCAGTCCGAACCTACTGAGAACCGGCAACCAGATGGCCCCCCGGCGCTGCTGGTGGCAGCCTGACCACCAGGGCGTGCTCGCCGCTCGCCGTCTCCTCCGCGGCCGGCGCCCTCTCCGGCGCGCCGTCCGGCGTTGCTTGCGGCGCCCATCCGCCGTCGCCTACAGCACCTCCTGCAAGGCAGCCCTGCCTCCTCCCTCCGCCTCTACCCGCTCGACCACGTCGGCCCGCGGCAGAGTGTCATCCCCAATTACCATGACCTCCCGGTCGCCCACCGCCACCGGCGGCACGAAGACCGTCCCCGCAGGCTCCAAGCCTACCGGCATCTCCAGCCACGCCGGCTCCCCGGTGGCCCGCTCCCTCGCCTCCGCGGCCCTGGCCCATGCTCGGGCCGACGCCGCCTCCATCTCCTCCACGGCCCTGTTTTGGTCCCGCTAGGCCGGACCCTCGGCGTCGTCTGGGTTCAGGCCGAGGTCCTCGTCGGGCATCTCCTCATCCCGGTCGATGGCGCTGCTCCGGGACCTCCGGAACGCGAAGCCGCCCTCGGACGCGATGTTCGCCGCCGCCAACGCCAGCGATAGCGGCGACCTGAATCATGGCGGAAGGAACATAAGAAAAGAATGAGTCGGCGGCTCGCCGGGGCCAGCAAGAAAACGTACCCAATCGTCGTCAGGATGGTTGGTCTTGTCGGCGCCGCCGGGGCCGCGCGACACTTCTTCTTGGTGGGCGGGTTGATTCCGGCGGCCGGGTCCGCCGTGCGCTTGGCGGCCGTCTTCCTCGGCGCCACATCCCCCTTGCCGTACGGCCGGCTGGCCGTGGCCGGCATGCTGGACGACCCGGCCCCGGTCGCGTCGTCGCCTCCTCCCCTCGGCGGCGCTGCGTCGTCAGCATACATCAGAACCCCCTGCTTCACCTTCCATTCGAGATCTCACGAAGGATTGGGGCGCGAATACTTACCCGTGTAGCGCGTCTCGCCGACTTCGGCGTCGGCCGTCTCCGAGTTCTCGGCGAGGGTCGCCGCCTCCTCCGAACTGGCTTGCTAAGCAGCCGCCACCTGCGTCACGGTTCCGTCATATGGATGCCGGATGGCGTTCAGCAGCACCTCCTTCGTCGCGTCAGGACGAAGAAAAAGTTGAGACATAGGAAAAAACAAAGACCAAGGACAAACCGCCAGCGCCGGGTTCCCGTGGCTGTAGGGCACCTTCCCGAACTGCCACTCCTCTTTCAGCCCGGCCTTCGAAATATCGTTGACCCGGCCAGCGATTTGCTCTGGCATCAACCGCCGGGATGACATCCTGCTGGGGTCTTGGAGGCCGGTCATCTCGCTAATGATGTGCGTCCGACGTTCCAGCGGTAGCACCCGGCGCGCGATGAAGGCGGCGATGAGGTCCGACCCGGTGAGCCCCTCCCGCGTCACCATCTCCGTCACCCGGCTGCTCATGTTCAGCACCTCCTGCGCCAGGTTCTTGGGGCAGTAGGACCAGTTGGTCTTGGCTTGTGGTGTCACGTCGGCAAAGGGCGGCAGGTTGATGCGGTCCGCGCCGAGGTTGCGGACGTAGAAGAAGGAGTTGCCATTTCTTGGCAGAGTCCTCCAGCGGCATCTTGGGGCACCCTCCACGCGTCCATGTCGAGATGACGGCGGCCTCGCAGGCGGACATGACGCCGACCTCCGGCCCTTGCTGCTTTAGGATGAAGAAGCGGACCCAGAGGTCAACAGTGGGCTCGACGCCCAGATACCCCTCGCATAGGGTGACGAACCCCGAGAGCTGCAGCACCGCATTTGCGCCCAGATGATGCGGCTGAAGCCCGAAGAACTCCAGGAACACGCGGAAGAAGTCACTCGCGGGGAGACCGAACCCGCGCTTGAAGTGGGTGAAGAAGACCACGCGCTCGGTCCCCTCCGGCCGCGGCTCCTGCTCGCCGTCCGGCAGGCGCATGGCCACCTACGTCTCCGGCGGCAGCCGCCGCGTGTCGCGCAAGTACTAGATGTCCCCCGCGGTGATGGTGGATCCCATCCACGAGCCCGATGGCAGCGCCGTCGGTGGTGTGGGGCACGTGGGTGAAGGCAAGAAGAGGGAGCGGCGGCGAAGTTTCACTCGAGAGCAGCGGAGCGTAGTGGCGTGCGGCGGTCGCAGAGGCAAGAGCAAGAGAGGAAGAAGACGGGGGCACCCGCGTGAATGATTTCCGCCGCCCCCTCCCCAATTTATAAGCCACGGTCCGAACGTGGGGAAGTGGGATCGGTTGCGCGCACCCCTCCCACTTCCCCGCAATAAATGCGCACGATCCACGCGCACTTTAACTGCATTGAGAAGGGCAACCGCCCGCGGGTGCTGCAATAAATCCGCGCACATGGGCCGAGGGCGCCAAGTGGTAGGCCCCAGCCCGCTGTCATGTCTCATCACGCGTGTGGCCTATCAGGCCTCTTTGGCTCCTGAGCGCCACGTGGCGCCCGCGCAAGGACCAAGAGATCGTGTCCCTTCCCCTTTAAGATTCGACGGACTCCTCGGTTTCCCGCCCATGCCGGGATGCCGCGATCTGGCTTCCGGAAGCTAGCACACAGTGGGTATTGCCGGACCCGGCGGTCGCAATCTTTATCAACATCAGTCGCCTTCTCAGGGGGTGAAACTGTGAAGGCCCCCCTGCTTGAAGCCGGCGAGCCTTCACAGCTTCGGGGACTACTGTCGGGGGGATGGACCCCGGGCAGGCAACGGAACCCGGATCCTTTTCAAAAACATCAGGGCCGGCATCGCCCCTCCATCCAGCTCGTACTTGTCCGGGTCCTTCAACCCGGCCAAGTCCTTCAACCCGGCCAAGACCACAACACGGCCAGGCCTGCCAGTGCACGCCGGCCGAACCCGGCAATCCAAGGCTTCTCCAACAAGCTAGCGCCCCCGTGGCATCTTCCTCAACCCGACCTCGGGTCAGCTCCCGTCCCGTCCAAGGCGTACGATGGAACAAGTCCCCGTAGAGGGGACGAGCGTGGCTACAGTACCCCACCAACTCTTCTAACTGGCACGACCGTGGCAATAGTGCCCCACCTGCTCCGCTGACCAAGGCCGGCATGGCAACAGTGCGCCCCTCGTCCTGCTGATGCAAGCCGATGGTGACCAGGCGGTGCACCACTGTAGCTGAGCCGGCCCAACCACTCCGTGACACATGACAAGATGGAGAACAGTGCCCTCTGGCGCACGGGGCCCGCACCCAGAGAAACCGGTGAATCCTGGCACCCGGCGTGTCCCAGCTCTGGCTTCCCAGACGCTGACATCTCGGGCCCATGGCCTTGTAACTGTACCATTGTAACCCTGGGGGGTTGACCTATAAAACCCCCTAGGAGGCCTCCATGCACGGGGCGATCAGACCATGAGTAGAACACACACATACACCAGGAGAAGGAGCAGGACTAGGGGTGTTATCTCTCCGGAGAGCCCTGAACCTGGGTATGTCTTGCGTCCCATGCTCGCTCATGCCGACCTCGCCTCTGGAGCCCATCGGTGCCCTCGAGCCTATCCCTCTCTTTAGCCATCCCATGGCATCTGCCGTGCGCCCACCACGACATGCATGATTTAATACCTTTGTATTTCTCTTCGAATTATCGGTTTGGTTTGGCCATCTAGATTGGTTTTTCTTGCAATGGGAGAGGTGCTTAGCTTTGGGTTCAATCTTGCGTGATTTCACCCAGTGACAAAGTAGGGGTAGCGAGACAGGTATTGCATTGTTGCCATAGAGGATAAAAAGATGGGGTTTTCATCATATTGCTTGAGTTAATTCCTCTACATCATGTCATCTTCCTTAAGGCATTACTCCGTTCTTTATGAACTTAATACTCTAGATGCATGCTGGATAGCGGTCGATGTGTGGAGTAATAGTAGTAGATGTAGGTAGGAGTCGGTCTACTTGACACGGACGTGATGCCGATATGCATAATCATTGCCTTGGATATCGTCATAACTTTGCGCTTTTCTATCAATTGCTCGACAGTAATTTGTTCACCCACCATATTATTTGCCTTCATGAGAGAAGCCTCTAGTGAAACCTATGGCCCCCGGGTCTATTTTCCATCATATTACTTTTCGATCTACTATTTTGCAATCTTTTATTTTCAGATCTATATACCAAAAAACCCAAAAATATTTTATCTTTTGTTTATCTATCTCTATCAGATCTCACTTTTGCAATTGACCATGAAGGGATTGACAACCCCTTTATCACGTTGGGTGCAAGTGTTTGATTGTTTGTGCAGGTGTTGGTGATTTGTGTATTCTTCTCCTACTGGATTGATACCTTGGTTCTTAACTGAGGGAAATACTTACCTCTACTATGCTGCATCACCCTTTCCTCTTCAAGGGAAAAACCAACGCAAGCTCAAGAAGTAGCAGGAAGAATTTCTGGCGCCGTTGCCGGGGAGATCTACGCCAAGTCAAGACATACCAAGTACCCATCATAAACTCTCATCTCTTGCATTACATTATTCGCCATTTGCCTCTCCCCCACTTCTAAAACGATTTTCGAAAAGATTTGCCTTTTTATTCGCCCTTCTTCCGTTCGCCTTTTTCGTTTGCCTTTTGTTTGCTCGTGTGTTAGATTGCTTGCTTTGTCACGATGGCTCAAGAGAATACCAAATTGTGTGACTTTTCCAATACTAATAATAATGATTTTATTAGTACTCCGATTGCTCCCGCCACTAGTGCGGAATCTTATGAAATTAATGCTGCTTTTCTGAATCTTGTTATGAAAGATCAATTTTCCGGCCTTCCTAGTGAAGATGCCACATCCCATCTAAATAATTTCGTTGAGTTGTGTGATATGCAAAAGAAGAAAGATGTGGATAATGATATTATTAAATTGAAGCTATTTCTGTTCTCACTACGAGATCGTGCTAAAACTTGGTTTTCATCTTTGCCTAAAAATAGTATTGATTCATGGAACAAGTGTAAAGATGCTTTTATTTCCAAGTATTTTCCTCCCGCTAAGATCATCTCCCTTAGGAACGATATTATGAATTTTAAGCAACTTGATCATGAACATATTACACAATCTTGGGAGAGGATGAAATTGATGATACAAAATTGCCCTACTCATGGTTTAAATTTGTGGATGATTATACAAAAAATTTATGCCGGATTGAATTTTGCTTCTAGAAATCTTTTAGGTTCGGCCGCGGGAGGTACTTTTATGGAAATTACTTTAGGAGAAGCTACTAAACTTCTAGATAATATTATGGTTAATTATTCGCAATGGCATACCGAAAGATCTTCTACTAGTAAAAAAGTCCATGCGATTGAAGAGATTAATGTTTTGAGTGGAAAGATGGATGAACTTATGAATTTTTTTGCTAGTAGGAGTGCTCCTATTGATCCTAATGATATACCTTTGTCTACTTTGATTGAGAACAATAATGAATCTATGGATGTGAATTTTGTTGGTGGGAACAATTTTGGTAATAACGCGTATAGAGGTAATTTTAATCCTAGGCCGTTTCCTAGTAATTCCTCTAATAATTATGGCAATTCCTACAACAATTCTTATGGAAATTATAATAAGTTGTCCTCTGATTTTGAGAATAGTATTAAAGAATTTATGAGTTCGCAAAAGAATTTCAATGCTTTGATTGAAGAAAAACTGCTTAAGGTTGATGATTTGGCTAGGAACGTGGATAGAATTTCTCTTGAGATTGATTCTTTGAAAATTAGATCTATTCCACCCAAGCATGATATTAATGAGTCTTTAAAAGCTATGAGAATTTCTATTGATGAATGTAAGGAAAGAACCACTAAGATTCGTGCTAAGCGAGATTGGTTTGTGAAAGCGTGTTCTTCTAGTTCTTGTGAAAATAATGATGAAGATCTTAAAGTGATTGATGTGAATCCTATTGAATCTTTGTTTTCTAAAATAAATCTTGATAAAGATGGGACTGGAGATGAGTTAACTTTAGTTAGAAGGCGTCCCAATGATTCAGAGTTTATAGATCTTGATGCAAAAATTGATAAAAGTGGGATTGGAGAGGTCAAAACTTTAAGTAGCAATGAACCCACTCTTTTGGATTTCAAGGACTTTAAATATGATAATTGTTATTTAATAGATTGTATTTCCTTGTTGCAATCCAAGTTGAATTCTCCTCATGCTTATAATCAAAATAAAGCTTTTACTAAACATATTGTTGATGCTTTGATGAAATCTTTTGAAGAAAAGCTTGAATTGGAAGTTTCTATCCCTAGAAAACTTTATGATGAGTGGGAACCTACTATTAAGATTAAAATAAAATATTATAAGTGCCATGCTTTGTGTGATTTGGGTGCTAGCGTTTCCACAATTCCAAAAACTTTATGTGATGTGTTAGGTTTCCGCGAATTGGATGATTGTTCTTTAAATTTGCATCTTGCGGATTTCACTATTAAGAAACCTATGGGAAGGATTAATGATGTTCTTATTGTTGCAAATAGGAATTATGTGCCCGTAGATTTCATTGTTCTTGATATAGATTGCAATCCTACATGTCCTATTATTCCTGGTAGACCTTTCCTTAGAACGATTGGTGCAATTATTGATATGAAAGAAGGAAACATTAGATTTCAATTTCCGTTAAGGAAGGACATGGAACACTTTCCTAGAAAGAAAATTAAGTTGCCATATGAATCTATTATGAGAGCTACTTTTGGATTGCATACCAAAGATGACAATACCTAGATCTATGTGTTTTTTATGCCTAGCTAAGGGCGTTAAACAATAGCGCTTCTTGGGAGGCAACCCAATTTTATTTTTGTTTTTACTTTTTTTGGTTCTGTTTTTCAATAAATTTTTCATCTAGCCTCTGGTTAGATGTGTTTTGGTGTTTTAATTAGTGTTTGTGCCAAGTAAGACCTTTGGGATGGCTTACGGTGATAGTTGATTTGATCTTGCTGAAAAACAGAAACTTTTGTCTCCAGTCACAGGATTTTAATAATTCACTGGAGCGTTGAAAAACCATAAATGTTTTACACGATATTGATTTACAAATTTCCTATGTTTTCCCAATTTTTCATAATTTTTGGAGTTACATAAGTATTAGAACAATTCGGATCTTCGCAGACGGTTCTGTTTTTGACAGATTCTGTTTTCTTTGTGTTGTTTGCTTATTTTGATGAATCTATGAGTAGTATCGGGGGGTATGAACCATGGAGAAGTTGGAATACAGTAGATATTACACCAATATAAATAAATAATGAGTTCACAGCAGTACCAAAAGTGGTGATTCTATTTTCTTGTACTAACGGATCTCATGAGTTTTCTGTTGAGTTTTGTGTTGTGAAGTTTTCAAGTTTTGGGTAAAGATTTGATGGACTATGGAATAAGGAGTGGCAAGAGCCTAAGCTTGGGGATGCCCAAGGCACCCCAAGGTAATATTCAAGGGCAACCAAGAGCCTAAGCTTGGGGATGCCCCGGAAGGCATCCCCCCTTTCGTCTTCGTCTATCGGTAAATTTACTTGAGGCTATATTTTTATTCACCACATGATATGTGTTTTGCTTGGAGCGTCTTGTATGATATGAGTCTTTGTTTTTTAGTTTGCCACAATCATCCTTTCTGTACACACCTTTTGAAGGGACACGCATTAATCGTGATTTATTAGAATACTCTATGTGCTTCACTTATATCTTTTGAGCTAGGCAATTTTGCTCTAGTGCTTCACTTATATCTTTTTAGAGCACGGCGGTGGTTTTATTTTATAGAAATTATTGAACTCTCATGCTTCACTTATATTATTTTGAGAGTCTTTCTAAACAGCATGGTAATTTGCTTTGGTTATAAATTTAGTCCTAATATGATAGGCATCCAAGAGGGATATAATAAAAACTTTCATATAAAGTGCATTGAATACTATGTGAAGTTTGATTCCTTATGATTGTTTTGAGATATAAAGATGGTGATATTAGAGTCATGCTAGTGAGTAATTGTGGATTGTAGAAATACTTGTGTTAAGGTTTGTGATTCCCGTAGCATGCACGTATGGTGAACCGTTATGTAACGAAGTTGGAGCATGAGGTATTTATTGATTGTCTTCCATATGAGTGGTGGTCGGGGACGAGCGATGGTCTTTTCCTACCAATCTATCCCCCTAGGAGCATGCACGTAGTACTTCATTTCGATGACTAATAGATTTTTGCAATAAGTATGTGAGTTCTTTATGACTAATGTTGAGTCCATGGATTATACGCACTCTCACCCTTCCACCTTTGCTAGCCTCTCTAGTACCGCGCAACTTTCGCCGGTGCCATACACCTACCTTTTACCTTCCTCAAAACAGCCACCATACCTACCTATTATGGCATTTCCATAGCCATTCCGAGATATATTGCCATGCAACTTTCCACCGTTCCGTTTTATTATGACACGTTCCATCATTGTCATATTGCCTTGCATGATCATGTAGTTGACATAGTATTTGTGGCAAAGCCACCATTCATAATTTTTATACATGTCACTCTTGAGTCCTTGCACATCCTGGTACACTGCCGGAGGCATCCATATAGAGTCATATTTTGTTCTAAGTATCGAGTTGTAATTCTTGAGTTGTAAGTAAATAAAAGTGTGATGACCTTCATTATTAGAGCATTGTCCCATGTGAGGAAAAAATAAAAGAGGCCAACGAAGCCCACAAATAAAATAAAAGAGGCAAAAGAAGCCCACCTAAAAAAAAGAGAGAAAAGAGAGAAGGGGCAATGTTACTATCCTTTTTCCACACTTGTGCTTCAAAGTAGCACCATGATCTTCATGATAGAGAGTCTCCTACATTGTCACTTTCATATACTAGTGGGAATTTTTCATTATGGAACTTGGCTTGTATATTCCAACGATGGGCTTCCTCAAATTGCCCTAGGTCTTCGTGAGCGAGCAAGTTGGATGCACACCCACTTAGTTTCTTTTTGAGCTTTCATAAACTTATAGCTCTAGTGCATCCGTTGCATGGCAATCCCTACTCACTCACATTGATATCTATTGATGGGCATCTCCATAGCCCGTTGATACGCCTAGTGGATATGAGACTATCTCCTTCCTTTTTGTCTTCACAACCACCATATGCTCTTCCACCTATAGTGCTATGTCCATGGCTCACGCTCATGTATTGCGTGAAAGTTGAAAAGGTTTGAGAACATCAAAAGTATGAAACAATTGCTTGGCTTGTCATCGGGGTTGTGCATGATTTGAGTACTTTGTGTGACGAAAATGGAGCATAGCCAGACTATATATGATTTTGTAGGGATAACTTTCTTTGGCCATGTTATTTTGAGAAGACATGATTGCTTTATTAGTATGCTTGAAGTATTGTTGTTTTTATGTCAATATTAAACTTTTGTTTTGAATCTTATGGATCTGAACATTCATGCCACAATAAAGAAAATTACATGGATAAGTATGTTAGGTAGCATTCCACATCAAAAATTCTGTTTTATCATTTACCTACTCGAGGACGAGCAGGAATTAAGCTTGGGGATGCTTGATACGTCTCCAACGTATCTATAATTTTTTATTGTTCCATGCTATTATATTATCTGTTTTGGATGTTTTATATGCATTAATATGCTATTTTATATTATTTTTGGGACTAACCTATTAACCTAGAGCCCAGTGCCAGTTTCTGTTTTTTCCTTGTTTTGAGCGTCGCAGAAAAGGAATACCAAACGGAGTCCAAACGGAATAAAACTTCGCGATGATTTTTCTTGGACCTGAAGACACCCAGGGGACTTGGAGTCCAAGTCAGAAGAGCCACGAGGCGGCGACAAGGGTGGAGGGCGCGCCCCCCTGCCTTGTGGGGCCCTTGGGACTCCCCTGACCTAGCCCTTCCTCCTATATATTCACATATATTCCTGAACCACTAGAGGCATCCACGAAAACACTTTTCCACCACCACAACCTTCTGTTCCCGTGAGATCCCATCTTGGGGCCTTTTTCGGCATCCCACCGGAGGGGGAATCGATCACGGAGGGCTTCTACATCAACTCCATTGCCCTTCCGATGAAGCGTGAGTAGTTTACCTCAGACCTACGGGTCCATAGCTAGTAGCTAGATGGCTTCTTCTCTCTCTTTGATTCTCAATACAACGTTCTCCTTGATGTTCTTGGAGATCTATCCGATGTAATCTTCTTTTGCGGTGTGTTTGTCGAGATCCGATGAATTGTGGATTTATGATCAGCTTATCTATGAATATTATTTGAATCTTCTCTGAATTCTTTTATGCATGATTTAATATCTTTGTATTTCTCATCGAATTATCGGTTTGGTTTGGCCATCTAGATTGGTTTTTCTTGCAATGGGAGAGGTGCTTGGCTTTGAGTTCAATCTTGCATGATTTCACCCAGTGACAAAGTAGGGGTAGCGAGACACGTATTGCATTGTTGCCATCGAGGATAAAAGCTGGGGTTTTCATCATATTGCTTTAGTTAATTCATCTACATCATGTCATCTTACTTAAGGCGTTACTTCGTTCTTTATGAACTTAATACTCTAGATGCATGCTGGATAGCGGTCGATGTGTGGAGTAATATTAGTAGATGCAGGCAGGAGTCGGTCTACTTGACACGGACGTGATGCCTATATGCATAATCATTGCCTTGGATATCGTCATAACTTTGCGCTTTTCTATCAATTGCTCGACAGTAATTTGTTCACCCACCGTATTATTTGCCTTCATGAGAGAAGCCTCTAGTGAAACCTATGGCCCCCGGGTCTATTTTCCATCATATTACTTTCCGATCTACTATTTTGCAATCTTTTATTTTCAGATCTATATACCTAAAAACCCAAAAATATTTTATCTTTTGTTTATCTATCTCTATCAGATCTCACTTTTGCAATTGACGGTGACGGGATTGACAACCCCTTTATCGCATTGGGTGCAAGTGTTTGATTGTTTGTGCAGGTGTTGGTGATTTGTGCCTTCTTCTCCTACTGGATTGATACCTTGGTTCTTAACTGAGGGAAATACTTACCTCTACTGTGTTGCATCACCCTTTCCTCTTCAAGGGAAAAACCAATGCAAGCTCAAGAAGTAGCAGCCGTCCGGTGGCTGGAGAGTGTCGGACGTCCGGTCCGTGTCGGTCGTCCGGCCGCTGTAGCATCGGCTGGCTGGGACTTGGGCTGACTGGCTGGTGCTCCAGGCATCGGACGTCCGGTCCTGTCCGGTCGTCCGTCCGCTGTAGATTTCCTGGCAGCTCTTTCTCTTTGTCCTTGTACTTGGTGTCCTCACCGTCTTGTCCGTTGGATGTAGTTGCTCCGTGGCCCTTCTCCAAGTACCTAATCACGCATAGGGTTTCCGCTTGAGGTAGTAGCCATGTCTCACATGTAGGAAGTGGTAGTTTGGAGAAGAACGAGTTCACCTTAACTTCGATAGCCCTTGCTCGAGCTCTTGTCATTGGTCCATGTGGTGTCATAGGAGACGAAGGTAGGTCCATGGGGATGACCGTAGGATCCTCCGCATCATCTCCCCCCTCCCCCCCCTTGGGAAAGATCCGACCTCGGATCGAAAGCCTCATCACCATGGTAGGGAGAGAGATCCTTGACATTGAATATGTCGCTCACGGGGTACTTGTCGCGTGGTAAGTCGATCTTGTATGCATTGTTGTTGTAGCGCTCGAGCACCTTGAAGGGTCCGTCGGCTCGTGGTCGTAGCTTGGACTTGCATTCATTGGGGAAGCGTTCCTTATGAAGGTGTAGCCATACAAGATCTCCAATGTTGAATATCATGGGTTGCTTGTTGATGTTGAGCTTGGTCGCGAGTCGTTGTACTTGGCGTTCGATGGTTGCCTTGTATCTTCATGCATCTTCTTGAGGTAGCTCACTCATGCACTTGCGTCCATGTTGATGTGCTCTTGTAGTGGTAGAGGTAGAATGTCCAATGGGGACAACGGGTTGAAGCTGTAGACGACCTCGAAGGGGGACTTGCCGGTAGTAGAGTGTCGTGCTCGATTGTAGGCGTACTCGGCGATGGGTAAACACTCTTCCCACTCCTTGATGTTCTTCTTGATCAACACGCCTAGGAGAGTAGATAGCGTCCGGTTCGTGACCTCCGTTTGGCCGTCGGTTTGGGGATGGTATGCCGAAGAGAACAAGAGCTTGATTCCGAGCTTGGTGCATAAGGTCTTACAAAAGTATCTTAGGACCTTGACGTCGCGGTCCGAGACAATCTTCTTTGGCACTCCATGTAGATGCAAGATTTCCCTACAAAAGAGAGTTGCAACATGTGAAGCATCGTCTATCTTGTTGCATGGTATGAAATGTGCCATTTTAGAGAAACGGTCCACAAAAAAACACGGAATCTTTGCCGTTCCTAGTTCTAGGCAAACCAAGCACAAAGTACATACTAATATCTTCCCATCGGTGATACGGAATGGGGAGTGGCATATAGAGATCATGTGATTGAGCTTTAGACTTAGCTTTGCGACATGTAGAGCATCGGTTGGTGAAGTGTGAGACGTCGCGGAACATCTTGGGCCAAAAGTAGTTCTTGGAGAGCGTAGCAAATGTCTTGTCACGTCCAAAGTGTCCCATAAGTCCTCCTCCATGAGATTCTTGCAAAAGTAACAAACGAAGAGAAGACTCGGGGATGCATAGTTTGTTAGCTCTCATAAGATAATCATTTTTGATGTAATAGCATTACCAAGATGTATGCGTCAAACATTTGGCATAAGGAATAGCAAAAGTAGGATCATGCGCATACAAGTCTTGAATGTGCTCAAAACCAATGACATTCAATTCAAGTTGGGTAACAAGCATGCATTTGTGGGAAAGAGCATCTGCCACAACATTCTCTTTGCCTTTGATGTACTTGATGACATAAGGAAATGACTCAATGAATTCACTCCACTTAGCATGACGCTTGTTCAACATAGTTTGACCCTTAAGGTACGTAAGTATTTCATGATCCGTATGAAGAATGAACTCATGAGGACGAAGATAATGCTCCCAAACATGCAAGACTCTTACTAATGCATATAACTCTTTGTCATAGATGGGGTAGTTAAGTTGCGCTCCGGAAAGTTTTTCACTAAAGTATGCGATGGGGCGTTTCTCTTGCATTAACACACCTCCTATGCCATTACCACTAGCGTCGCAATGGACCTCAAAAGGTTTATCAAAGTTGGGTAAAGCAAGCAAAGGGGCATGTGTAAGCAAATTCTTGAGCTCATTGAATGCGGTATCTTGTAATGGTCCCCAAACAAAAGGTGAGTTCTTCTTACTCAAGGCATGTAAAGGCGAAGCAATGGTGCTAAAATCCTTCACAAAGCGACGATAAAATCCGGCTAAGCCAAGGAAACTACGCACTTGTTGCAAGTTTTTGGGTTGGGGCCAAGTTTTAATAGCTTCGATCTTGGTTTCGTCTACATGCACGCCCTTGGAAGAAATGACAAATCCTAGGAAGACAAGCTCGTCAATACCAAATTTGCATTTCTCCATGTTAGCATAGAGTCTCTCTTTGCGAAGAGTTTGCAAAACGGTTCTAAGATGGGTGACATGATCTTTGAGAGATTTGCTAAAAACAAGTATGTCGTCGAAATAGACCACAACAAATACACCAATGTAGGGCCTAAGGACAAAATGCATGATGCGCATGAACGTACCGGGTGCTTCGGGTAAGCCCATTGGCATAACAAGCCATTCGTATAAGCCAAATTTGGTCTTAAACGCAGTTTTCCATTCGTCACCCTCTTTTATGCGGATTTGGTAGTAGCCACTCTTAAGATCAATCTTAGAGAAAATTGTGGCTCCGCTAAGCTCATCGAGCATGTCGTCTAAGCGTGGGATGGGGTGACGGTATCTAACTGTGATAGCATTGATAGAACGACAATCGGAACACATGCGATATGTACCGTCTTTCTTGGGAACAAGGATTACCGGGATGGTGCATGAGCTCAAGCTTTCTCGAACATGGCCATTGTCGATGAGTTCTTGCACTTGCCGTTGGATTTCCTTGGTTTCTTCGGGGTTGACGCGGTAGGGTGCCTTGTTCGGTAACGGTGCACCGGGGATGAGGTTGATTCGGTGTTTGATACCGCGTAGAGGAGGTAGTCCCGGAGGTAACTCATCGGGAAAGATGTCCTTGAATTCCTGCAAGACATTAGATAACACTAAAGGTAGATAGTGAGAGTTTTTAGTTGTTGTTTACTCATCCTTGCATAATAGGACATAGTGTATAACACTTGATGGGTTCTCACACACTTCTCTCATCTCACTTTTGGTAGCGAATAGCACTAAGTTTTTCTTGTCGCTCATCGTGGAGGCACTCATTTTAGGCTTGTGGCTCTCACTCCCTTTTGGGTGGCTCACTCTCTCACTATTCTCTCCATGATGGGTGGTTGCTTGCTTGTCGGCGATCACTTGACTTGGTGACATAGGTCGTACCACGTACTCCTTTCCCTTCATCTTGAAGCTATAGTGATTGGTTCGCCCGTTGTGGATGACGCTGCGGTCGAATTGCCAAGGTTGTCCAAGTAGGAGATGGCAAACGGACATAGGAACCACATCACACTCCAAAGTGTCTTCATATGCTCCGATCTCGAAGGAGACTTGAACCATGTGTTCCACTTGAATGGTGTCGGAGTTGCTAAGCCATTGGACCTTGTAGGGACAAGGATTCTTCCACTTGACCAATTGGAGCTTGGAGCATAGCTCTTCACTTGCCAAGTTATGGCAACTTCCTCCATCGATGATGACCTTCACAGAACGACCGTTGATGCCCGCTTTGGTGTGGAAGATGTGGCAACGTTGGTCTTCCTCTTGTTGGTGTTGGAGCGTCAAGACCTTGGAGACAACGAGAGTGGGGCTCGAATCATTGCCACAAAAGACTTGATCGTTTTCATCTTCATTCACGCATCGGTGCATGGCCATGTGCTCAAGGG
Organism: Thinopyrum elongatum; assembly: GCA_011799875.1. Taxonomy (NCBI): domain Eukaryota; kingdom Viridiplantae; phylum Streptophyta; class Magnoliopsida; order Poales; family Poaceae; genus Thinopyrum; species Thinopyrum elongatum. The sequence goes on along the minus strand of CM022298.1, from coordinate 17,493,948 downwards.
CTTCCATTTCCTCTTCACTCATGGATTCATAGGTGCCGTCGTCGTTGAGGATCATGGTGCGCCGATTGGTACACTCGAAGGACTTGTGGCCTCGGCTGCCGCATGTGAAGCATTTGATGGAACTTGACTTGATGGTCTCATCCGGTGGAGTTGTAGATGATGAAGCTCTCGGCTTGAAGTTGCTTGTAGTAGGAGGATGACTTGAGGTTGTCGAAGTTTTCTTGTAACTTGACTTGTCACTGTTGCTTGGAGAAGGTTTGGTTGAGGTAGAAGGCGGTGGAGTCGTTGAAGCTTGGTTGTTGGAGCCGTAGCTCTTGGAAGAGTACTTGGCATACTTGAAGTCATCTTGCACTTGTCGCTCCACCTTGGTAGCTTGATGCACTAGCTCGATGAGGTTGGAGTACGGTTGGAATTCGGCGATCTTCTTGATAGGGTGATTGAGTCCATTCAAGAAACGTGCCATAGTTTGCTCATCATCTTCCATGACATTGGCTCGTATCATGGCGATCTCCATTTCCTTGTAGTACTCTTCAACGCTCTTTGTGCCTTGCTTGAGGAGTTGTACTCGCTTGAAGAGGTCGCGGTTATAGTATGTTGGCACAAAGCGCGCTCTCATGACATCCTTCATTTGATCCCAAGTTGTGATGGGTGGTTCCCCTCTTGCCTCTCGGCGCTCAATGATTTGCTCCCACCAAATGAGGACATAATCTTGGAACTCAAGGGATGCCATGGTGATCTTCTTCTCTTCCTCATAGTTGTGCAAACGAAACATCTTGTCAACCTTCAATGCCCATGAAAGATACTCTTCGGGATCATTGCTTCCGGAGAACTTGGGCATGGTGAACTTGAGCTTGTCGTAGCGTTGCTCTTCATTGTGTTGGGGTCGAGGGTGATGACGCTATTGACGTGGAGGATTGTCAACCTCAAGTTGCTCTTGGTGTGGAGGATTCCCATTGTCTTGTTGCTCTTGGCGAACTTGTGGTTCTTGTCGAGCTTGTTGTTCTTGTCTGGCTTGTGGAGGAGCTCGTGGAGCTTGTCAGTGCAATCGTGCTTGATGTCGTCGTTCTTGGACTTCCTCGTGAAGTGCTTCTTCTTCTTCTACACGAACATGTCGGTTGCAGGCGGCGACGGCACGATTGGTGTCGGATGACCCACAAGTATAGGGGATCTATCATAGTCCTTTCAATAAGTAAGAGTGTCGAACCCAACAAGGAGCAGAAGAAAATGACAAGCGGTTTTCAGCAAGGTATTCTCTGCAAGCACTGAAATTAACGGTAACAGATAGTTTTGTGATAAGATAATTCATAACGGGTAACAAGTAACAAGTGTAACAAAGGTGCGTCAAGGTGGCCCAATCCTTTTTGTAGCAAAGGATAAGCCTGGACGAACTCTTATATAAAGCAAAGCGCTCCCGAGGATACATGGGAATTGTTGTCAAGTTAGTTTTCATCATGCTCATATGATTCGCATTCGTTACTTTGATAATTTGATATGTGGGTGGACCGGTGCTTGGGTGTTGTCCTTACTTGGACAAGCCTCCCACTTATGATTAACCCCTCTCGCAAGCATCCGCAACTACGAAAGAAGAATTAAGATAAATCTAACCATAGCATGAAACATGTGGATCCAAATCAGCCCCTTACGAAGCAACGCATAAACTAGGGTTTAAGCTTCTGTCACTCTAGCAACCCATCATCTACTTATTACTTCCCAATGCCTTCCCCTAGGCCCAAATCATGGTGAAGTGTCATGTAGTCGACATTCACATAACACCACTAGAGGAAAGACAACATACATCTCATCAAAATATCGAACGAATACCAAATTCACATGATTACTTATAACAAGACTTCTCCCATGTCCTCAGGAACAAACATAACTACTCACAAAGCATATTCATGTTCATAATCAGAGGGGTAATAAATATCATTAAGGATCTGAACATATGATCTTCCACCGAATAAACCAACTAGCATCAACTACAAGGAGTAATCAACACTACTAGCAACCCACAGGTACCAATCTGAGGTTTTGGGACAAAGATCGAATAAAAGAGATGAACTAGGGTTTGAGAGGAGATGGTGTTGGTGAAGATGTTGATGGAGATTGACCCCCTCTCGATGAGAGGATCGTTGGTGATGACGATGGCTTCGATTTCCCCCTCCCGGAGGGAAGTTTCCCCGGCAGAACAGCTCTGCCAGAGCCCTAGATTGCCTCTGCCCAGGTTCCGCCTCGAGACGGCGACGCTTCATCCCGAAAGCTTTCTTATGATTTTTTTCCAGGTCAAAACCCTCCATATAGCAGAAGATGGGCACCGGAGACCTGCCAAGGGGCCCACAAGCCCTAGGGGCGCGCCCCCCAGGCTTGTGGCCACCTGGTGGGTCTCCCTATGGTATTTCTTCGCCCAATATTTTTATATATTCCAAAATAATTCTCCGTAAATTTTCAGGACTTTTGGAGTTGTGCAGAATAGGTCTCTCAAATTTGCTCCTTTCCGGTCCAGAATTCCAGCTGCCGGCATTCTCCCTCTTTGTGTAACCCTTGTAAAATAAGAGATAAAAGGCATAAGTATTGTACCATAATGTGTAATAACAGCCCATAATGCAATAAATATCAATATAAAAGCATGATGCAAAATGGACGTATCTACTCCCCCAAGCTTAGACCTCGTTTGTCCTCAAGCGGAAACCGAAATCAATAATCATGTCCACATGTTTAGAGATAGAGGTCTCGATAAAATAAAATACGGACATGAAGGCATCATGATCATCTTTAGAACAACAACATATATTGTCATATAATTTCTTATGCTAAAGTAACAATTCGTTCACAAGGTAAAGTATGAAACAAAAACTTTATTGAAAACCAACAAACTATGATCTTGGTCATTGAAACAATTGCAATTTATCATAACATCGGAAATAGTCAATGTAAGAGCTTTCATATAGCAAGTTTCACATACTCAACTATCATTTAGTCTTTCACAATTGCTAACACTCACATGATACTTATGAGATCAAAGTTTCAATCAGACACAGAGAAAGTCAGGGGCTTATAACTTCGCCTCCCAACCTTTTACCTCAAGGGTAACGTCAACAATAATAGTTTATGAAAATCTACATCCGAGTGGATTTATATATCTGGATCTTCCCCAACATATAGTGCTTGCCAAAAAGAAAAAGTATAAAAAGAATAGGTGATGATCACCATGACTCTTGTATAAAGGTAGAGGGTAAATAAAAGATAGGCCCTTCGCAGAGGGAAGCAGAGGTTGTCATGCGCTTTTATGGTTGAATGCACAAAATCTTAATGCAAAAGAACGTCACTTTATATTGCCGCTTGTGATAAAGAACTTTATTGTGCAGTATGTCGCTTTTATTTCTTCTATATCACAAGTTCGTATAAAGCTTATTTTCTTCACACTAAAAGATCGTACATACTTAGAGAGCAATTTTTTATTGCTTGCACCGATGACAACTTACTTGAAGGATCTTACTCAATCCATAGGTAGGTATGGTGGACTCTCATGGCAAAACTGGGTTAAGGGATTTTGGAGGCACAAGTAGTATCTCTACTTAGTGACAAAGATTTGGCTAGCATAGGATGAGAAGCAAGCTCAACATGTTGGAGGATCCATGACAATATAACTTCTATTCGGATATAAAGAAACATAGCCCATTATGTTGTCTTCCTTGTCCAACATCAACTTTTAGCATATAATATTTTAATGAGTGCTCACAATCACAAAAGATGTCCAAGATAGGATATTTATATGTGAGACATCTCTTTCTTTATTACTTCCTATTAATTGCAACAATGACCAAAACTATGTTTGTCAACTCCCAACAAATTTCATGCGACATACTTCTTATATGTGAAGTCGTCACTTCCCATAAGATCATTATATTATCTTTTTATTTCTTTATTTCTTTTACTCAAGATCATAGCAAGAAAGCAAAGCCCTCAACTCAAAACTAATCTTTATTATATAACTCTCGGACTCGATTACATAGAGGGAACACAAAGCAAAACTCAAAGCTAGATCATACTAAAACTTTATTCTACTAAACCGAGATATAACCAAAAGGATCGAACTTAAAAAATGATAAAGGTAAAGATGTGATGGTGATACGATACCGGGGCACCTCCCCCAAGCTTGGAAGTTGCCAAGGGGAGTGCCCATACCCATGTACTCATTTTTCCTTCTTCGGAGGTGGTGATGCAATATTCTTGGCAATAATGCCTTTCAGGATGTGATTTTCTTCCTCGAGCCTATTGACTTGTTGTTTGAGATCCATTATTTCCTTACGGAGTTTGCCTGTGACGGCTAGAGCTGCGATCACCCATGGATGCTTCCTGGCTGCGGGGGAAAAAGCAACACTCTTTTTCATGTTATCATAAGAGAGAAATCTAGCATTGGGAGGTATGACCAAATCCGGTATTGCTGAGCTCTGGAGTTCCTCAAGCATGGCTCCAGGTTGAGGGCGAGAGGTAACTTCTTGGTCCTCCTCCATGGCATCCACTCTTTTCAGGTCAGCCTCCATCTCTTCCTCCATTGACCACCCAAAGTGGTCAGCTTCGCTGTATGCTCTTGGGTCCGGTATAGGGTGAGAGACATGACTCTCCCCGATCGACTCTTGCGATGACATCTTACTCCAAATCTGCTGCAGAATTAGCTAAACACAAGAACAGAGGGTATTGCCGTGATACGGTGGTCAAAACCTTCGGGAGATTATATAATGAATTTTTACCTACCAAAAGGAGTGTACTACAAGAAAACGAAGTCCAGAGGGCACACGAGGTGGCCACAAGCCTGGGAGGCGCGCTCAGGGGGGTAGGGCGCGCCCCCAAGGCTTGTCGCCTCCTCATGCACTTTTTGGACTACTTTTTATTTTCCTAATTTTTTAAATATTCCAAAACGGAGTAAAATTGCTTTTGGCAAAGTTTTGGAGTTGGTTTACTTACCGTATCACATACCTATTCCTTTTCGGAGTCTGGAGCGTTCTGCTAGATATCCCTTATGTACTCCTCCGGTGTTATTGTATTAATAATATTGGTTTCAACATTTATGGGAGTACCTAAGATATAATGTTTGATTCTTTGCTCATTTACCACCTTCGGTTTATTGCCTTCGGCGTTGTTGATTTTGATGGCACCGGAACAATAAACTTCCTCGATAATATAAGGACCTTCCCATTTAGATAGAAGCTTTCCTGCAAAAAATCTTAAACGAGAATTGTATAGAAATACATGGTCACCTACATTAAATTCATGCTTTTGTATCCTTTTATCATGCCATATTTTAACTTTCTCTTTAAACAATTTGGCATTCTCATAGGCTTGGGTTCTCCATTCATCAAGTGAGCTAATGTCAAATAACCTCTTCTCACCGGCAAGTTTGAAATCGTAGTTGAGCTCTTTAATTGCCCAATAAGCTTTATGTTCTAGTTCAAGAGGTAAGTGACATGCTTTTCCATAAACCATTTTGTATTGGGACATACCCATAGGGTTTTTATAAGCAGTTCGATAAGCCCATAATGCATCATCAAGTTTCTTAGACCAATTCTTTCTGGATCTATTAACAGTCTTTTGCAAAATCAACTTTATTTTTCTGTTACTTAATTCTACTTGACCACTAGACTGAGGATGATATGGAGATGCAATTCTATGGTTAACATCATATTTAGCAAGCAATTTACGGAAAGCACCATGAATAAAGTGTGAACCACCATCAGTCATTAAGTATCTAGGGACTCCGAACCTCGGGAAAATAACTTCTTTAAGCATTTTAGTGGAGGTGTTATGATCAGCACTACTAGTTGGAATGGCTTCTACCCACTTAGTAACATAATCAACAGCAACCAAAATATGTGTATACCCATTAGAGGAAGGAAAAGGTCCCATATAATCAAATCCCCAAACATCAAATGGTTCAATAACAAGTGAATAATTCATAGGCATTTCCTGACGTCTACTAATATTACCAATTCTTTGACATTCATCACAATACAAGACAAACTTACGAGCATCCTTGAAAAGAGTAGGCCAATAAAAACCAGATTGTAATACCTTGTGTGCAGTTCTATCTCCAGCATGGTGTCCTCCATAGGCCTCGGAGTGACACTTGCGTAGGATCGTTCCTGTTCATGCTCAGGTACACAACGTCTAATAACACCATCTACTCCTTTATAAAGGTGTGGGTCATCCCAGAAGTAATGTCTTAAATCATAGAAAAACTTTTTCTTTTGCTGGTATGTGAAACTAGGTGGTATAAATTTAGCAACAATATAATTGGCATAATCAGCATACCAAGGAGCACTACGAGAAGCATTTATGATAGCTAATTGTTCATCAGGAAAGCTATCATCAATAGGTAGTGGGTCATCAAGAATATTTTCTAACCTAGACAAGTTGTCTGCTACAGGGTTCTCAGCCCCCTTTCTATCAATAATATGCTAATCAAATTCTTGCAGCAAGAGAACCCATCTAATAAGTCTAGGTTTAGCATCCTTCTTTTCCATAAGATAGCAGCATGATCGATGTGAACAGTTACTTTGGAATCAACAATATAAGATCTGAACTTATCACAAGCAAATACAACCGCTAAAAATTATTTTTCAGTAGTAGCATAGTTTCTTTGAGCACTGTCTAGAGTTTTACTAGCATAATGGATAACATTTAACTTCTTATCAACTCTTTGTCCTAGAACAGCACCAACAGCATAATCACTAGCATCACACATAATTTCAAAGGGTAGGCTCCAATCAGGTGGTTGAACAATAGGTGCAGAAATTAAGGCTTTCTTAATTATTTCAAATGCTTCCACACAATCATCATAAAAAACAAATGGAACATCCTTTTGCAAGAGATTAGTAAGAGGCCTAGAAATTTTAGAGAAATCTTTAATAAACCTCCTATAGAAACTAGCATGACCAAGGAAACTTCTTATACCTCTGATATCTTTAGGACACGACATTTTTTCAATAACATCAACTTTAGCTTTATCAACTTCAATACCTCTTTCGAAGATTTTATGCCCCAAGACAATACCTTCATTAACCATAAGGTGGCACTTCTCCCAATTCAAGACAAGATTAGTTTCTTCACATCTCTGCAAAACTCGATCAAGGTTGCTTAAGCAATCATCAAAAGAAGTTCCGTAAACGTAGAAATCATCCATGAAAACCTCAACAATCTTTTCACAAAAGTCAGAGAATATAGCAGTCATACATCTTTGAAAAGTAGCAGGTGCATTACATAAACCAAAAGGCATACGTCTATAAGCAAAGGTACCGAAACGGCAAGTAAAAGTAGTTTTTTCTTGATCCTCTTGTGACACAGGTATTTGGGAAAAACCAGAATAACCATCTAGAAAGCAGAAGTGTGTATGTTTTGATAGTCTTTCTAGCATTTGATCAATAAAAGGTAGAGGATAATGATCTTTCCTAGTAGGCAGTAGCTTTGTTTAATTTTCTAAAATCAATAACCATTCTATAACCTATGACAATTCTTTGCGGAATCAATTCATTTTTATCATTAGGAACAACGGTAGTACCTCCCTTCTTAGGGACACAATGAACAGGACTTACCCATCTACTATCAGCAATAGGATAAATTATACCTGCTTCCAGAAGCTTTAATATTTCATTTCTTACCACTTCTTTCATTTTGGGATTCAACCGTCGCTGGTGATCAACAACAGGTTTAGCATCAGGTTCCATATTAATTTTGTGCTGACATAGAGTGGGACTAATGCCCTTAAGATCATCCAGAGTATATCCAATAGCTGCCCGGTGCTTCTTCAGAGTTTTCAATAATTTCTTTTCCTCATGTTCTGAAAGGTTAGCACTAATAATAACATGATATATCTTTTTCTCATCAAGATAAGCATATTTCAAAGTATCAGGTAATTGTTTAAGATCGAACACAGGATCACTCTTGGGTGGTAGAGGATCTCCAAGAGTTTCAACAGGCAAATTGTGTTTCAAAACAGGCATCTGTTTAAAGAAAATCTTGTCTAATTCCTTTCTTTCATTCATGAACATATCATTTTCATGGTCTAGCAAATATTGTTCTAAAGGATCAGTAGGAGGCAAGGCAATAGAAGCAAGAATAATAATTTCATCTCTATTAGGCAACTCTTTATCATGGGGTTGTCTACGAAATTTGGAGAAATTAAACTCATGAGACGCATCCCCAAAACTTACACTAATAGTTTCTTTCTCACAATCTATTTTGGCATTAACAGTGTTCAAGAAAGGTCTACCAAATATAATGGGACAAAAATCATCTTGTGGGGAATGAAGAACTAGAAAATCAGTAGGGTATTTTATTTTCCCACACAAGACTTCAACATCTCTAACAATCCCAATTGGTGATATAGTATCTCTATTGGCAAGCTTAATAGTGACATCAATATCTTCTATTTTAGCAGGTGCAATATCATTCATAATTTCTTGATACAGGGTAAAGGGAATTGCACTCACACTAGCACCCAAATCACATAAGCCATGGTAAAAATGATCTCCTATTTTAACAGAAACAACAGGCATGCGAACAACAGGTCTGTGTTTATCTTTATCATCGGGTTTAGCAATTCTAGCAGCTTCATCAGAGAAATAAATAACATGCCCATCAATATTATCGACCAAGAGATCTTTAACCATAGCAATACTAGGTTCAACTTTAATTTGTTTAGGGGGTGTAGGTGTTCTAGTATAACTCTTGCGAACCACAGCTGAAGCTTTAGCATGTTCCTTTATTCTAACAGGGAAAGGTGGTTTCTCAATACAAGTAGTAGGAATAATAGGATCAACATTATAAGTAATAGTTTCCTCTTCACCTTTAATAGGTTCTTCTATTTTTACTTCAATGGGAGGATGATGTTTAAACCACTTCTCCTTAGGGAGATCAACATGAGTAGCAAATGATTCATAGAAAGAAGCTACTATCTCAGAGTCAAGTCCATATTTAGTGCTAAATTCATGAAAAGCATCGGTATCCATAAAAGATTTAACACAATCAAACTTAAGGTTTCTACCTGACTCCTTACCTTCGTCGAGTTCCCAATCTTCGGAATTGCGTTTAATTCTTTCCAATAAATCCCATTTGAATTCAATAGTCTTCTTCATAAAAGAACCAATACAAGAAGCATCAAGCATGGATTAATCATTACGAGAAAGCCGAGCATAAAAGTTCTGAATAATAATTTCTCTTCAGAGCTCATAATTGGGGCATGAATATAACATTGATTTAAGCCTCCCCCAAGCTTGAGCAATACTTTCTCCTTCACGAGGCCAAAAATTATATATATAATTCTGATCACGATGAACCAGATGCATAGGATAAAACTTCTGATGAAATTCCAATTTCAATCGGTTGTAATTCCAAGTCCCAATATCATCGCATAGCCTATACCATGTAAATGCCTTCTCCTTCAAAGATAAAGGGAAGACCTTCTTCTTTACTTCATCCTCGGGCAAACCTGCAAGCTTAAATAATCCACAAACTTCCTCCACATAGATTAGATGCATATCAGGATGTAATGTTCCATCTCCTGCATAAGGATTAGCTAGCAGTTTCTCTATCATACCTGAAGGAATTTCATAATAAATATTTTCAGTAGGTTCAGTAGGTTGAGGGGCAACTTTTTGCTCTTCCGGTCGGGGTGAAGATACCCCGAACAAACCCCTCAAAGGATGATTTTCCATAGTGACAAGACAGTAAATTTCAGCACGTAATATAAATGTTTCCTTACCAAATTCCACTTACCAAAGGCGCTTCACTCCCCAGCAACAGCGCCAGAAAAGATTCTTGATGACCCACAAGTATAGGGGATCTATCATAGTCCTTTTGATAAGTAAGAGTGTCGAACCCAGCGAGGAGCAGAAGGAAATGACAAGCGGTTTTCAGCAAGGTATTCTCTGCAAGCACTGAAATTATCGGTAACAGATAGTTTTGTGATAAGATAATTCGTAACGGGTAACAAGTAACAAGTGTAACAAAGGTGCAGCAAGGTGGCCCAATCCTTTTTTAGCAAAGGATAAGCCTGGACGAACTCTTATATAAAGCAAAGCGCTCGCGAGGACACATGGGAATTGTTGTCAAGTTAGTTTTCATCATGCTCATATGATTCGCGTTCGTTACTTTGATAATTTGGTATGTGGGTGGACCAGTGCTTGGGTTCTGTCCTTACTTGGACAAGCCTCCCGCTTATGATTAACCCCTCTCGCAAGCATCCGCAACTACGAAAGAAGAATTAAGATAAATCTAACCATAGCATGAAACATGTGGATCCAAATCAGCCCCTTACGAAGCAACGCATAAACTATGGTTTAAGCTTCTGTCACTCTAGCAACCCATAATCTACTTATTACTTCCCAATGCCTTCCCCTAGGCCCAATCATGGTGAAGTGTCATGTAGTCGATGTTCACATAACACCACTAGAGGAAAGACAACATACATCTCATCAAAATATCGAACGAATACCAAATTCACATGATTACTTATAACAAGACTTCTCCCATGTCCTCAGGAACAAACGTAACTACTCACAAAGCATATTCATGTTCATAATCAGAGGGGTAATAAATATCATTAAGGATCTGAACATATGATCTTCCACCGAATAAACCAACTAGCATCAACTACAAGGAGTAATCAACACTACTAGCAACCCACAGGTACCAATCTGAGGTTTTGGGACAAAGATCGGATACAAGAGATGAACTAGGGTTTGAGAGGAGATGGAGCTGGTGAATATGTTGATGGAGATTGACCCCCTCTCGATGAAAGGATCGTTGGTGATGACGATGGCTTCGATTTCCCCCTCCCGGAGGGAAGTTTCCCCGGCAGAACAGCTCCGCCGGAGCCCTAGATTGCTTCTGCCCAGGTTCCGCCTCGAGACGGCGGCGCTTCTCCCGAAAGCTTTCTTATGATTTTTTTTTCAGGTCAAAACCCTCCATATAGGAGAAGATGGGCACCGGAGACCTGTCAGGGGGCCCACAAGCCCTAGGGGCGCGCCCGGGGGGGGGGGGTAGGGTGCGCCCCCAGGCTTGTGGCCACCTGGTGGGTCCCCCTCTGGTATTTCTTCGCCCAATATTTTTATATATTTCAAAATAATTCTCTGTAACACCCTGGTTTTTGGCCCTTTCTTTTTCTTTTTGATTTATTTGGTTTTTGCCCTGATTTTCTTTTTGAGTGGATCTGTGGACTTGAAACCTGGGAGATCATCATCATTTCTTCTCTGAAGTGGCTCATTATTCTCAAATCTTTCCCAAGATCATGTCACTTCATTTTTAGCCCAACCTCAAATTCTTTTTCTCAGGAATATTCCTTTTTCTATTAAAGGAATAACCCTGTCTGACCTAGGTTGTGAAGCAACCTATATTTTTGTCTTCCACAAAATTCCCAAATAATTCTCATAAATTGTTTGGATCATATATGCCCCAAATATGTCCAAACCATCCTTGTCCAGTTCAAAAATAATTCCCCAATATTATTTCTTCCTTTCTGTCCAGTGTGGTCTTTTGTGAAGGAAGTGCCACCTATCCTTTCTTGATTGCTCCCAAACTTTTGGGGCATGCTTTTACATCCAAATAATTGCCCCATGACAAAATTCAGCTCCATTTGCCTAGTGAATCTTCCTCAGCAATTTTTCAAAGTTTCTGTCAGACAGAAGCCATTGTTAAGGAAGTACTAGTTAGGAGTATCCAAATGAGTTGAAATTTTGCATGCCTCTTTATGTGCTCATATCATCGCCCTCCTCCAATTTTCAGATCCATCGCTTGATCTATGTGAGCACAGGATCAAATCTTTGATTCTGTTAATATTTTCAGGTTGTGAAGCAAGTATATTTTATATTGCTCCATTAATTCTGACAAATTACCAAATCATGCTCCTACTAATATCACTTATCTACACCAAATTTGGGATCATTTCAACAAGCCATTTTCTCTCCAAAATTATTCCATGTTTCTGGACAGAGAGGATGTCTGTGAAACAAGTACCATTTTGGCAAGTCCATTTGGTATGAAATTTTTACAGCATCATTATATGTCCAAATCATCAGGCCTTGACAAATTTCAGATCAAGTGGCCAATCCATGTGAGTGCATCATCCACATCTTGATTCTGGACCAATTCTGCTGTTACAAAGCAACCATGATTTATATTCGTCCATTTCTCCTAAAACTTAACATGATCATAGTCCTTCCTAACCTAATCACCCCAGACATCCAGTTTGGCCCTTAGCTCTTCTCTGTTGATCATGGGTGTGAAGCCAAGTTTGCTACAGCAAACTTTCATCGAAGCCTCACACCTCTCCTTGGCTCCTTCTCTTGATATTTCACTTCTGGGCTACCTTGGGGAGCAAGGACTAGCCACCAGACAAGGTTTGCCAGCCCCTCATGTCCTCCCCGTGACATGTCGCATGGTGACCGTGTTGGATTTTGCCTACGCACGCGCTCTACTCGCTGTGGCCGCGTCCAGAACGTCGTTTTGCTTCGGGCCCCTCTCTCCGGTGATCCTCCGCGCGTCCGTGGTTGCCGACCTGACTCCCTCCTACCTCACGACGCTCTATGACCCTGTTACTCCTCCGGCAGCTTCCTCGTCGGCGCTCGCAGCCGCGTGCCCATGGGAGCACTGTGCCCCGACCGTCTCTGTTCGCGCTCGTCTCTTCCTCCCCGTGCTTCGTGGCTCCGTCCACTGCCCCGTGACCTCCCCTGTTACGCTCCCATCGCCTACCGCCGAGCTCGCGAGCGTGCCCACGCGTCCGCGGCTCCGGCCACGCGTCCACGGCGATGTCCAGCGCAGCACCTCCTCCCTTGGCTATATAAGCCATGCTCGAGCCCCTCCGACCCATCCAGTAGCTTCACCACACCTCCTCCAGCCCCCTGACCCCTTCCCCGCGCCCAAGTGCCCCTCCTGCTCCTCCATTGCCGCCGTCGCCGCCTCGGTCCTCCGGCTAAATTCACTCGAGTCGAGCCTCCTCCCCTCCTTCTTTCACCACCAGTAGACCACCCGGGCACCGGCGCATCTCCCCCACTTCTCCATTCATCGCCGGGTCCACCATAGCCCCGACTCCATCTTCGCCGTCGCCGCCATCCGCCCCTGGGGTCGGAGCCCTGCTCCCTTTGCTGCTTCTCAGCGGGAAAGACCCCTCCAAGCGGGTGCGGCTCTTCTCCCTGGTCACTCCGGTGGCCGGAGCGTCGCCGGAGGTGGCCAGTGGCGCCGGGACGGCCGCCGGCGCCGCACCCCTCCCTCTGCTCCGTCGGGCGCCGATGGAAGTTGAAGACGACGACCGGCCAGGCGGCCCCACCTCAACGCGGGCCCCGCTAGTCAGCCCCTCCGCCGTTGACCCCTCCTCGCCACGTCATTTAAGTGGAGACGTAATCCACTGAAATACGTTTGCCAGGTCAGAAAGCGTACTTTTGTGTTTCTTTAGACCAAATTACGTTTTCACTGATCTGAAGGCGTATTTCTGAAAAGGCGCTTTCTCTTTTTCAGCCACCGGCCGGACCCTCTATTTTGCAAACGTTCATCGGTTAAGAGCAGAAAAGCACAGATTCTGTTAGTTTTTCTGCCTAACGAACGAACGGCCACAACTTTTTGCTCACAACTCCGATTCAGGTGATTCCAAAGCCCACTTCTTCGTCTCGTCGAGCCCGTTCCGTTGGTATCATTTTCATGATGTTGTCACATTCTTAAAATGACCATTATGCCCTTGCCCTTATTCAGCCCCTCCGAGAGAGAGAACGTTTTTCCGGCGATTCATTCCGCGAGCTTCTCGCACTTCTTCCCGATGAATCCCTCCACCCCAGGCAAGCCACACCCTCCATTTGCATGATTGCAATGCAATGCCATGGTTTAAATTATTTGAACTTGTTTAAAATATTGCTTTAGCTACATGTGAGTTGTTCATGGCATTTCTTGGAGTTGTGTTGATCTTGATTATTGCCATGATGATGCTTGGATTCCTAGGACTAATGCTTGCAGATGAGGATGACATGTTGCCATTGGATTATTAGTGGCTATTATGATTATTTTCATGATGGTATTTGATATTATGCTTTGGAGTATGGTTTGGATTTGATGCTATCATATTGATCTATGGTTAGCTATCTTACTGTTATTATTGGATTAGTAGTATCATGGTACTTGGAATCATCATGACCTTGGTTATTATGCTACCCTCGGAGTATTAGGTTATGACTATATTATTCTCTGGATTATTTGTTGGGTATTGCTATGACTTGGATTATAGGTTGATAGATGATATCGGAGTATCAGTTATCGCAGATCTATCTTGGGGATAAATTCCGTCATTTCCTTGGTCAGGTGCCACTGAACCGGGCTTTTCCAGTGCAACCACATTTGCCTTTATGGGAAGGCCCTAATGCGGTCTATTGTTATGCTGCTCGTCGGTGCCTCCAACTAGGGAAGGTTAGGTGCGCGTGCTACCCTGGCCCGGTAGGCGGCAATAACCTTGTGTGCCCGGGTTGTTTGAGCGCTCTTGTCCCTGTTTGGGACGTTTTTGTTTTGCCACGATGGTGGCCGTTGGATGTCACGAGGTGGCATCGGGGCCACCCAGGACTGATCCCAAAGGGGAGTTGGTCGGAGTGGCCGGGAGAGTGTCATGGCAGTAGATTGGTTTTGTCAGAACGCCGTTAGTCCACCCGAATGGGAGTACGAGGCCATGGGTTCTGTGATGTGGGTACAGTGTGCTAACCTCTGCAGAGTGTGTTTAATCTATCGATAGCCGCGTCCTCAGTCATGGGCACAAGTTCGTACTAGGTCACACCGTTCGATCAACACTCACATGACGAAATGACTTACAGGTGATTTATATGTTGATATATTTGGGAAGTACAGTTTGGCAGGATGATGATGAGGATATTGGGATGATCTTGAGGATGATCATTCAGTTTGTCGTGTGGTCACGAGGTGATCATGTCGAGGTATTGATCACGAGGTGATCGAGGTGATTTATTGCTTGGCCAGATAGCCAAGAGTGAGATGGTTCCTGAGATGATGGTTCAATAGTAATTTTAGTAGTATCATATCATGCTTAGTTATTACTTTCACATCATAGTAGTTGTTAATAGCTTAACCTGTTAATGCTATGTTGTTGTCTTGCCTTGATGCTTTTGGTTGTTGCGAGCTTGCAAGTACATTCAATGTACTGACCTGGCGTGCCATGCCAGATTGCAGGTGATGCCGTGATTGATTGATTGCTTGTCGAGGTTACCGAGCGTGCGAGCTAGATCATGTCCCAGCCAGAGTCCCTGCGGAGTGGAATTCACCACCTTCGTCGTTGTTTCGCTGCTACGAGTTGTTCCGCTGCTACGAGTTGTTCCGCTGCTAGCATAGAGCTACCTTAGCAGGCGTAGTGTCGCCGTGCTGATGTGATCAGTTGTAACATCAGACCCTTGTACCATTATCATTTCTAATGGGAGCTGGTTTGTTCTATGTCAAGCAGTGTCGTATTCCAGAAGACTTGATCTCTGGGCTGGAATATGGGGTGTTCCGGTTTCTCTGAGCCGGGGTGCCACATTCTTCGTAAATTTTCAGGACTTTTGGAGTTGTGCAGAATATGTCTCTCAGATTTGCTCCTTTCCGGTCCAGAATTCCAGCTGCCGGCATTCTCCCTCTTTGTGTAAACCTTGTAAAATAAGAGAGAAAAGGCATAAGTATTGTACCATAATGTGCAATAACAGCCCATAATGCAATAAATATTAATATAAAAGCATGATGCAAAATGGACGTATCAGTTTCGCGGAGGGCACGTTGTGCCTCAAGGGCTTGCGCTTCACGCCGTTGTTGTTGTTGTTGACGGAGAGCGTCGGCGTCTTGCTCGTCTTGATGTTGGCGTTGTCGCTCTTGCATTTGCTCTCGTAGGCGTTGGCGTTCTTGTGCTTCCTCTTGTTGGCGTTGGCGTTGGCGTTCTTGTGCTTGCGCAAGGGTAGCTTGATTTTGATGATGCCGACGTTCTTGCTCTTCAAGTTGCTCTTGTGGATCATTGCCGTGTAGAGGATTGCGGTTTGCTTGACGGTCTTGGCGCGCGGCTCAATGAAGAGTGTTCGATGTCGGTGTATTTGAACCGGAGATGGTGTCGGAGGAATGTCGACTCGAGTGGCTCCGTCTTGAATAGGACGACGAGGTAGAAGAGCGGTTGACCATCATGGCTCGTATGTCCTCCTCGAGAGATGCCATTGATGTGTCGAAGTAGTCCCTTGTATGTTGCTCGGATTGTCGCAAGTCGGTAGCGAGTAGGTCGATGCGGTCGCCCAATGCTTCATTCTCTTGATGTAAGGCTCTTTGCGCGCCAAAAAGGCGGTTCTTGGTGACGTAGTTGGTCGGGTCCTCATCTTGCTCGACGAAGAGTGGGTTGGTAGAAGTACTTGGCCTATCCATCATTCCAACTAAATGTGTGAGTGGGAGAAAGGGGAGAACTATACCAAATGTACCTTTACCGATGTTGAGAATGGATCAATGATCACTCAATGATGTAACAAGGAAATAGCACAATTGGTACCGATTCCCGTCAATTTCTCACACCTACACAAATAAAGCTTATGGTGGAGCTTGGTTAGGATGGTGGACAAAATTTATGCAATTGTTAGTGAGACTCAATAATGTTGGAAAAGATTCACAAAATTCCAAATGCAACAAGTAGACCAATAGCAAATAGTGGCACACGAAAACACACACACGGAAAGATAGATGGGGTCGTGCAACCAAAAATGAGCTCAAAATGTGGAATCCACGGAAAATGCTCTTGTTGCACAACTCTAGAGAGACGCTAGCACGATTGCACAATAGGCGGATACGAGACTTGTGCACAACCTACAAAGCAAAAATGCAACAACTTCTATCCCAAGTATGCTATATGTATGGTGTTCCGGTGGTATGATCCAAGATGATCGAGTATGACAATCTTAATGTGGTATGATGCTATGGTTCTTGCTTAAAAGCTCTTTGCTTATCTTTCTCTTTTGCTTAAAAGCTTGTTTGGCTCTTACTCTTTTGAGCTCTTTCTCATGCAAAACTTGACGAACCAAGGTAGTTATTGGGTATTTGCGATGACAACCTTGTGACACAAGAGATGATACCAAGATATGTATACCAATATGATGTGATATATGCAATGACCACTAATGTTCACAAGTAACGTTGCCGGCAATACTCAAAGGCTAGTCTAGATAGGTAAGTGGCGCGAAAATGGTCTCGGGAGATTAACAATGCAATGGCAAGGTAGCACACAAAAGGTGTCATTGATGTTACCGTCCTTCCTTACGATGGATGGTGTCAAAATGATGAAGTGGTCGAGGTCGATGACGAAGATGAGCAGCGGTGATGTCGATGTCGAACTGTCCCTAAGTAGCCGAAACACATTAGGAAACGGAAACCGCAACTCAAATTCTCAATGACCCAAATGTGGCAAAATTGACGGAGTTGGTAGCGGGTAAGTGATGGTGGTTGCGGAAAGCGGTGGTGGTATGCTGCAATGCAATGTGGGATTATGGGAGTGGTGGTGCAGAAGGTGTAGTGGGCGGCTGAAAATTTTCGTGGGGAAAATTTCAGTTTCGTCACAGAACGTCGGACGTCTGGTGATGGTCGGACGACCGGTGGTTGTCGGACGTCCGGTCGCTGTCGGACGTCCGGTGCCTGGGCAATTTCGGGCACGGGATGAACTTCTAGGGTTCATGGTGGAGGGGCAAAATTTGGGCAAAATTGGACGAATTTGTGGATGGAAATGGGGGAAATGATGGGCAAAAGCTAGATCCACTCGTGGCAAAGCAAATCCATGGATCAAATCCAACAAAACTTTAGCAAAACCAACAAATCACAATAAAAATTGGGGCTATTTTTGTGGGGATTTTCGAAATTGGGACAAAATCAACAAGGGTAGGGCTCCAAATTCATGATCAACCAAGGCTCATGATACCAAGATGATGTACGGTGGATACCCTAAGGCCAATCTTTCACGAAATGGAGGGGATCCTATGAAGAACACGAAGAACACGAGGGGAAACGCTCAAATCAACGGGAACAATCACACATATGCTAGATCCATGAACATAAAGAGTGATACAAGATTCAAACGCAACAAAGGATGATACAAACGGTAGCTAGTTCATCTCCATGAGGAGGTCGTGAGGGGTCTTCCCGTGAGGGGTCTTGAATCCAAGGATGGATCTTCTCCGAAGAGGCCGCGGTCTCTCCGAGGAGTATAACGGACGTCCGGAGGGCTCGGAATTCCATTAATTTCCGTTCTGTGACGTGACACCGGATGTCTGGAGTGGCTCAGTCGTTCGGTGGCTGGAGAGTGTCGGACGTCCGGTCTGTGTCGGTCGTCCGGCCGCTGTAGCATCGGCTGGCTGGGACTTGGGCTGACTGGCTGGCGCTCCAGGCGTCGGACGTCCGGTTGCTATAGATTTCCTGGCAGCTCTCTTTCTTGGTCCTTGTACTTGGTGTCCTCGCTGTCTTGTCCGTTGGATGTAGTTGCTCCGTGGCCCTTCTCCAAATACCTGATCACGCATAGGGTTTCCGCTTGAGGTAGTAGCCATGTCTCACATGTAGGAAGTGGTAGTTCGGAGAAGAACGAGTTCACCTTAGGTTCGATAGCCCTTGCTCGAGCTCTTGTCATTGGTCCATGTTGTGTCGTAGGAGACGAAGGTAGGTCCATGGGGATGACCGTAGGATGCTCCGCATCAAGTCCCGAGGAAGCCACAAGCCCTCAGGGCGCGCCCTAGGGGGGGCGCCCCCCGGGCTTGTGGGCCCCTCGGGAGTCCCCTAACCCTAACTCCATCTCTATATATATCCTCAAATATTCCCCAAACATCAGAAGCGTCCACAAAAATACTTTTCCGCCGTCGCAAGCTTCTGTTCTCGTGAGATCCCATCTTGGGGTCTTTTCCGGCACTCCGCCGGAGGGGGATTCGATCACGGAGGGCCTCTACATCAACCTTGCTGCCCTTCCGACGATGCGTGAGTAGTTTACCACAGACCTACGGGTCGATAGCTAGTAGCTAGATGGCTTCTTCTCTCTCTTTGATCTTCAATACAATGTTCTCCTCGATGATCTTGGAGATCTATCCGATGTAATCTTCTTTTGCGGTGCGTTTGTTGAGATCCGATGAATTGTGGATTTATTATCAGATTATCTATGAATATTATTTGAGTCTTCTCTGAACTCTTTTATGCATGATTAAGATATCTTTGTATTTCTCTTCGAACTATCGGTTTGGTTTGGCCAACTAGATTGGTTTTTCTTGCAATGGGAGAGGTGCTTAGTTTTGGGTTCAATCTTGCGGTGTCCTCACCTAGTGACAGAAGGGGTATCGAGGCACGTATTGTATTGTTGTCATCAAGGATAAAAAGACGGGGTTTATATCATATTGTTTGAGTTTATCCCTCTACATTATGTCATCTTACTTAAGGCGTTACTCCGTTCTTATGAACTTAATACTCTAGATGCATGCTGGATAGCGGTCGATGTGTGGAGTAACAGTAGTAGATGCAGAATCGTTTCGGTCTACTTGTCACGGACGTGATGCTTATATTGATGATCATTGCCTTAGATATCGTCTTAATTATGGGCTTTTCTATCAATTGCTCAACAGTAATTTGTTTACCCACTGTATGCTATCTTCAAGAGAGAAGCCTCTAGTGAAACCTACGGTCCCCGGGTCTATTTTCCATCATATATTTTCAGATCTATAAACAAAAAAACCCAAAAATACCTTACTGCAATTTATTTATATTTACTTTAGTTTGGTCTTTTATTTATCTTTTATACCTATCTCTATTAGATCTCACTCTTGTTCGTGACCGTGAAGGGATTGACAACCCCTTTTTTCGCGTTGTGTGCAAGTGTTTGTTAGTTTGTGCAGGTGCATATATTGGAGACTTGCTTGTGCCTCCTACTGAATTGATACCTTAGTTCTTAACTGAGGGAAATAATTATCTCTACTTTGCTGCATCACCCTTTTCTTTTTAAGGGAAAAATCAACGCAAGCTCAAGAAGTAGCACTACACCACAAACGCTCTCGGTTACCTCGACAACGGCACAAAGGGCTATCACCTCGCTTGAGCAACTCATAGGCTTCTTCTACAGTTCACGCAGCCGCGACGCGACACCATCCCCGACGCTCCCGCTGCGACTACGGGGGGTGTCAGCCCGTCGGCTTCTATTCTCTCCAGTCTGACCATCCGCGATGCTTCTGTTGTTCACAACGCTACCGCTATGACTGTGAGGGGATGTTAGAGATATATTTGTGTTACTTGTATTTGGTAGTCTAGGGTTTAATCCGTCTTCTATCTTATCTCTAGGAGAGGCTTCTTGCCCTCCATCAATTCTCTCTCTATCCCTTCTAGCACTAACAACCCAAGATTCTTGTGTATATATGCGCATTTCTCAGTCTGGAAAATGCAGACCCGTGAGTCCCTTTCGTTATCTGAAAACCTCATATTTTTGTTGGGAGCAGAAAGAGACGGCTGCTGCCTGTATGGATCACCATCACGGGTATAGTGGCCGATCCACACACATTTCCATTGTGCACATCATACTGCAGGATCAGGATGGTTTAGCTTTAGCATGGGCGCCGTATGCCGGTGCTCCTGCCGGAGTATATCCGGCGAGTCATATCTGAAGTGACATGCATGCAAGGGCGTGCCTGTGTCCGTGTGCTGGGGGTGACGTGTCGGCATCATATTAAGCCGCACCGAAATATGCAAGAAAATAAATCCTATTTGGGTCTCGAGACCAATCACATGGTCCATGTGTTAATGCATTCGTTCATCTAAGATTCGGCATGCACGTACATGATATTTTGTTGTTGCGAAAAGGGCCAAGGGCCACGTATTAAATAGCACACATACCCTCTTGCAAGAACACTCATGTAGAAATTGGAAAATGCATCCAAACCATTGGGGTGTCGAAGCCTTCTTACCCCTGCATTCACCAGCGTGCATCATGAGAAAAGCTCGGCACCGTCTCCGGGCCTCCGTCTTAGCAGAGCAAACTTGTTGAAATCCCATGAGCTTATAGAAGTATCGGCAAGGAAAATCATCAATGTGGACCAGAAGATGTGGCGACCGTGATCTGCGTAGCAAATCGCCGTCCCAGAGAAGAGACCGCCAGAAAGGGCATGTGTAACGCCCCAGGTCCGGCCAGACGGACTTAGGGAACACAACTCTCCGAAATTGGCCAACGTTCGTCGGTTCGGACTAGAGCCGATGACAAGATGTGTAGCCGCCCAATCCGCTCTTTAAGATGGCTCCATCGAGACAAACCTACAGCGGATAAAACCCAACCCAGAGAATCAGATCTGGAGACACAACACCCTCCACACGCCTCCTGACGGTGCGAAGAAACACCATCAAAACGAGTACCAGACCGAGGGCTACTGCACACCTGTTTGATTTATTCAGGTCATATGAGGAAGATTTCAATCCTCCGGCCGGCCTTCCAACCTGGCCTGAGTCTCAGGGGCTACTGGATGATCGTTTTTAAGCGCAAAAGGCTAAAAATCCAAGGAGATTCGATCCTTAGGTCGGGCATGCATTTTGCCTGATCCGAGTCTCATGGGCTAAGACACTACGCTTGTTTCTACTACGTCCCACATTAAAATGACCCACAACCCGGTTTGTACCAAATCGGACTACTCTCGAGCATTGACGCCACATAACCTCATCACGATGATAGAGCTCGACCAAAGCTCATTGATTTTGATCTTGGCATGTGATGATCCAACCCTAGTCGGTAAGTTTTTCAATGCCTCCAGCTCAAATTGAGTCTTTTTATTTCCCGTTTAACACTACTGAAATACTGACGATTCCACTTGCCGATACGACCTGCGAGCCCTTGAATTTTTTTCTGTAACTCACGCGCAAGGAGGCGAAGATGTCCACCCAGAATGAACAGTATTATGGAGCTTCGGATGAGACTCCCACATCACCTGATACCAGAACTGACGCTAGTGTTGTTACTGACGATCAGCCCCATATGCAAGACGCAAAAGGTGCACTTGTAAGATGGCTCAGAGAATCAAGAGGGAACTAAGTATTCCATTCGACCGACCCCAAAGCTCTATCAAGCCAAACTCAGTGTATGACCCTCCAGCCACCTTTTTTCAAAAGTCCAGAAGTAACCATGATACCCAAGATGAACCAGGCCGCAAACATCAATACAACCACGAAAACCTTGGACCCGGGCTTGACTCATGTGTCCAACACCCTCATGTTCATCAGTCTCCAGATCTCCTTAATAAAGTATCTAATGCATAAACATGAAAGATCACCGTCAGCGGCAATACTTTTGAGGACGTCCCGAAGTCTTCTATCTATCTTGAGTTTGAGCTTCGCCATAGATACATATGAGTCCCCATGGGTCTCGACGCCCCTCATTAACTGAAAGATCAACATGGTAACGAGTGTAACCAAGAACTTGCATATTTATACCATTATTCCAAAACACACCAATTTCACCGCTCCTACTGGTGCTACCAACTGCATAAACATTAACATAGCCTAGAGTACCTGCTAAATTCTCTACACGTTCTTTGCTTATTTGAGTTTGAAGGATGCAAAGAACGTGGTAAAAGGAAATTTCCTCACAATCTCACGAAGCTCTCGAACTATCCTGGCTTTGCCTGCATCACGACAATTCCAACTTAGAAGATTCATTGGTCCCGGCAAGACCCCCCTGTCGGTGTCAAAAAAGGCGGATCTCGGGTAGGGGGTCCCGAACTGTGCGTCTAAGGTCGATGGTAACAGGAGACGGGGGACACGATGTTTACCCAGGTTCGGGCCCTCTCTATGGAGGTAATACCCTACGTCCTGCTTGATTGATCTTGATGAATATGAGTATTACAATAGTTGATCTACCATGAGATCGTAATGGCTAAAACCCTAGAAGTCTAGCCTGTCTGATTATGATTGTGATTGTCCTCTTCTCTATGGACTAAATTCTCCGGTTTATATAGACACCGGTGGGGGCTAGGGTTGTACGAAGTCGGTTACAGAGAAAGGAATCTTCATAACCGAACGCCAAGCTTGCCGTCCACGCCAAGGAGAGTCCCATACGGACACGGGAGAGAGTCTTCTGTCTTGTATCTTCATGGCCCATCAGTCCGGCCCACATTACGTAGCCCGGACGCCCGAGGACCCCTTAATCCAGGACTCCCTCAGTAGCCCCCGAACCAGGCTTTCAATGACGATGTGTCCGGAGCGCAGATTGTCTTCGGCATTGCAAGGCGGGTTCCTCCCCCGATTACTTCAAAGTACCTGACTCAAGGAGCTGTATTCGGCCTTCCATTTAATGTCGTGCCCATCAGCTTCCACGATGACGTCAGTTTCCACGTGTCGAGCGAATACGAGAGGTCGGGGTATCTTTGCACATAACTCCCTGACCATGTAAGAAAGGCGTCTATTTAAAGAGATTGGATCTTCAGATCCATTTCACGCCAAGCGGGAAATCCTCAAAGCTTGCTAGGAGAAACCATTCCAACATGGCTAGTGCTCCCAGTTCTTCCACCCGCCCCCACGGCTCCACAAAAGGCGATTGGGAAAGATGTTCTGTATCCCATAACCAGCTGGTGAAGCTCCAAACACAGGGATATCTTCCCCCCGCGGATCTGGTCCCTGTTCGAGCAGGCTTGACCTCCTTCTCAGGCAAAGCTTTGGCGGAAAATTTCCCCAATCCAACCAGGGGGGAACGGGTGTGCTTCATTCCATATTTGCTAAGAGGTGTTGGGTTTCCAATCCACCCTTTCCTCCGAGGACTCCTGGAGTACTATGGCCTCCAACTGCACAACCTCACGCCGGCCTCTATCTTGCACGTCGCGGGTTTTGTTGCCCTTTGCGAGCTTTTCCTAGGCTGTGAAGCCCACTTTGATTTATGGAGAAAACTATTCTGCCTCGTCCCTCGTACCCAAGAGGGATCCATATTTGAGGTGGGCGGCGCCGAAGTATGGCGCATAGCCGGGACCGGATACCTACCCGGCACACCAAAGAAGGCGTCCGAGGAGCGGCCCTCAGAGTGGTTTTATATTGAGGACATCGCTCTCCCTGGCCCAATCTGAATGGGTCTCCCTGAATTTTCCAGCACTCCTTTGAAGAAATGCCACAGCTGGCGCCCTAGGAGCCTCGAGGAGGAAGATAGTGCGGAAATCCGTCAATTAATGAGCAAGATAAAGACGTTTGCCCAGTCCGGATTATCAATTATCGAGGTAATGGCGATCTCCATAGTGCGGGGTGTCCAGCCACTCCAATTCAGAGGGCTCCCCATGTGGCACTACAATGGGGAAGATGATGCCTCACGCTGCGGCCAGAAAGGTCCGGACACCCCCGTCGCTCTGGCCAAAATATTGGCCGATCTGTACAATGGGGAGACAGAGGAATTTATTCGTCTTAAACGCCGAGAGGGATTTTCCATGTACAATCCTCCCAGTTGGGTGAGTTTTAATCCCACCACCATACTCAATTCTTTCCATGAGTCACTTTTGATTGATACTAACCCGTCCATTTGTAACCGGAATGGCGAAAGGTTGTCACGGGGATCTACAGCCCTGCTCCACAGCCGGACGACCATAACCGGGATCTTGACCCCGGATTCGAAGAGGATCCGGACATATTTGTGGAGCTTGAGGGGGGAGTATTTTACCAGGCGAGCTACGATGGCACAAAAGTGGCCATTATAGCCGACTATCCCGGCCTCCTTCCTGCCTCACACGTAAGTAATCAGGAGACCTCTCCTCCGAAAGAGCTTCCTCATTCTGCCTCACCCACCGCATTGCCTCGTGTTCCAAAGGGGAGGCGCTTGGCGCACCATGTTACGCCAGAGGCAACTCGAAAGAGAGCGGCGCCCACATCGGGCAAGCCTTCGAAGAGGAAGGCAAACGAAGTCACGACCGAGCCATCGTCAAAGAGGTATGGCTTCGCAAATATGCCCCTTGGCAGTCACATCCAACTGTGACATTGTCTGTTTGTGTCTCATCAGGAAGAGCGTTCGCCGGACTATGTCCGAGGGTCCTGCAGGTCACGCTCCCAACAGCCAGGCTTCAGAACCTGCCATAAAGACGAGGGCCGGTACGGGAGTGACGCCGGATTGTCCTTTGGCGGAGGATTCGGATGATGTATTCGTCACAAACTCAGAAGTGGAGAGCGCCATGAATCATCGGCGCCGGAGGGCCGCTCTTCGCGACCCCGGCTTTACAAAAGAGGCATTTAATGCCTTCAGCTCGGCTGATGCATACATCCGAGCTGCTCGAGATGGGCTTACCAGAGCCACAGACCAGCATTTGAAAGATATGCGGGTAAGTTCACATCGTACGAACCTGATAATTATATACCAGTAGCCCCCGAGACTTGAAGCAGTTGATACAACTGATTTAAGGATCGTGTATAACCAGGTGCTTACAGAGAAGAACAACCTGTTGTCTCAAGAACTGAAAAAGTGTCGGACTCAGCTAACTGCTGCCGTCGCCGAATTGGAGAAATTCAAGGAGGCGTCGCCTGGTAATGTTCCCCTCCATCGAGAAAATATAATCATATACCAGCAATGCTAACAGTGTTGCATATCTCATGGCAGGATCGTTAGATCAGCTGAAGGAGGCACTTGAAATCGCGCAAACGGATAAACAAGAAGCCAAAAGGCTACTGGCCGCGGGCGAACGTGTGCTGACACGGGTCAGGGAGGATAAAAACAAGCTGCAGGATTCCAACACCCTGTTGGGCGAAGAACTGAAAAATGTGCGAGCCCAGCTAGCTGACTCCGTGAAGGAAAATAAGAGGCTACGAGGCGGCATATTCAGTATGCTTTCAAACTTACCTCCGAGTAATTCGGCGAGAAAAGGAACTGACAGATTTATGTCTGCAGGTATGCTGACCGGCCGTCCCGAAGAGGAAATGTCCGGATCTTCAAGCGATCTGCTACAAGAGCTGTCGCAAATGCACAAGCGAGCTCGGCAGGCAATGCGGAGTGTTGCCAAGGCCTTGTGGCCATCTGCCTCCCCTCCAGGAAGTATGGAGGAACTTGTGCAGCTATTCAAAGGAGCGCGGAGGCGCTTCCGTTTATGGAAGATATCGGCCTGCCGAGAAGGTGCGCGAGAGGCCTGGGCCATGGTGAAAACACGGTATACCAAGCTTGATCCGAATCATATGGCTCGGGTCGGACCTCGAGGATCAGATGGAAAAGAGGTTCCAATTAGTTTAGTATATGACCAAGTAAAGGTAGCCGCCGAATTGTCCCAACAGGATTGTAAGCTAGACAGCCTGTGGGACGGCATAGAGGAAGAAGCTTTTGAGTCTAAGTGACTATGTGCTTCGATTGACAAATTTGTCCCTAGCCGGATTGTAAAACGATTATCATGGCGGACCTTTTCGCTTCGACCTTCGGGCCCGAAGGTGCGGAGTGTTTCCAAAGACCCGCATGGTAATATAAACCGGGGTATGCGTAGAAACCAGGCGTAGGGGTCATAGTTGCTTGAACAGACAAGTTGTATCCGGCTAGCTATGTTATATTATGTATGATCGTAAGAAACATCTTCCAGAGAGAATAGTTCCGTTAAGGGTTCCTTTCCCTGGGTGAACATGCGTTAATGTTCATGTCCGAACTATGATTAAAAAATCGCAGTATACATAGCATCTGGGGGTTCATAGTGTAATGAGTGAAAAAAACATCTTTAGTCCGCCGACCGAATATTCCCTTAAGAACGCTAGCTTTCGGCTTCACCCAGTCTGAGGTACACATCCGGATGACCCGGCAGTAACAATCGCAGAGGTGCTCCCTTTATGCCCTAGCCGAACTAACGGGAACATAGGGCATAAGCACAGGAGCCAGGCAACCCAGCTTGACCAAAACTTAAGTCATAACGATGCATATAATGGCGAAGAAAAGGTACATATGAGGAAAAGACACATATGTGGTGAGCTTGATGCTCGAAAAATAATAATAATAAGCTTCTGTGCAAGAAGCCCCCAGGTATTACGGACGTGTACGTCATAGGTGCGCGGTTTAGCCGGACAAGAGCTTAAAGCTAGAGAAAAAAAACGAAAGAGAGTAAAAAAAAGGTAATGGACAAAAAGGGAGAAGAAGACGAACAAAGAGTCTGGCTCTAGGCATAGAATCTTCGGAGTCTGGTGGCGTTCCATGGGTTCGGCTCCAAGCGATTGTCTGATGCATCACGCAGTCGGTACGCTCCTCCAGTGAGAACTTCGTCAATGATGAAGGGACCCTCCCATTTGGGCTTGAGTTTGTCCTTTTTCTTCTCTGACAAGCGTAGAACGAGTTCGCCAACATTATAAGTCTTGGCCCGCACTTCTCTGCTTTGGTATCTGCGAGCCTGTTGTTGATACAATGCGGAATGGGCCTTTGCAACATTGCGCTCCTCCTCCAAGGCATCTAAGCTGTCCTGCCGATCAAGCTCGGCCTCTCTCTCTTCATACATGCGCACTCGTGGTGAGTCATGCATAATGTCACAGGGCAACACGGCCTCTGCGCCGTACACCATGAAAAATGGTGTGTATCCGGTAGTGCGGTTGGGCGTGGTCCGCAGCCCCCAGAGTACGGAGTCGAGCTCCTCAACCCAGTGCTTGTCTTGTTCTTTCAAAGACCGCACTAGTCTGGGTTTAATGCCGCTCATAATAAGACCATTTGCTCGTTCGACTTGACCATTTGTTTGCGGGTGATAGACGGAGGCATAATCGAGCTTGATGCCCAGGTTAGCGCACCAGGTTTTCACCTCGTCGGCTGTAAAGTTGGAGCCATTGTCTGTGATAATGCTGTGTGGAACATCATAACGGTGTACGACACCAGATATAAAGTCTATCACTGGTCCGGCTTCGGCCGTTTTAACCGGTTTGGCCTCAATCCACTTAGTGAATTTATCTACCATGACCAGCTGATATTTTTTCTTGTGGCTTCCCCCTTTAAGGGGTCCGACCATATCAAGCCCCCAGACCGCGAAAGGCCATGTGGGGATTGTTTGTAGCGCAGTAGGCGGCATATGGCTTTGATTAGCGAAAAGCTGGCATCCGACACAACGTTGGACAAGGTCCTGTGCGTCTGCTCGGGCCGTAGGCCAAAAGAAACCTGTACGAAAGGCTTTACTCACAAGGGCCCGAGCCGCGGCGTGGTGACCGCCAAGGCCAGCATGTATTTCGGCCAGGAGCTGACGCCCCTCTTCTTCGGAGATACATCTTTGAAGGACTCCGGTGGCACTTTTCTTGTAGAGCTCACCGTCATGGACCTTGTAGGCTTTCGAGCGCCGGACAATGCAGCGAGCCTCGTTAGGATCCTCAGGGAGCTCTCGCCTATTAAGGTAGGCCAAGAAGGGTTCGGTCCATGGGGCAATTACTGCCATTATGAGATGGGCCGATGGTGTTGCTTCGGTGGCTGAGCCCCCGATGATATCGGTATTGTGCTTGGACTCAGGGGGTATGATCGGGTCCGGGCTAGTGTTGACGCTTTCATCCTGCTACACCACGGATGGCTTGAAGAGCCGTTCCAGAAAGATGTTAGGCGGGACGGGGTCGCGCTTGGCTCCCATGCGAGCAAGGACATCCGCCGCTTGATTACTTTCTCGAGCCACATGATGAAACTCGAGTCCCTAGAATCGGGCTGATATTTTGAGTACGGCGTTACGATAGGCCGCCATTTTCGGATCTTTTGCATCAAAGTCTCCGTTTATTTGGGATATTGCGAGATTTGAATCCCCATGCACCTCCAAACGTTGTATGCCCATGGAGACGGCCATCCGAAGACCATGTAGTAAGGCCTCGTATTCGGCTGCATTATTGGAGTCTGTATATAAGATTTGGAGTACGTACTAGACTGTGTCTCACGTTGGGGATGTTAAGACGACGCCCGCTCCCAAACCGGCCAGCATCTTAGAGCCATCGAAGTACATGACCCAGTTGGAATATGTGCCGTACTCTTTAGGGAGTTCGGCCTCTGTCCATTCAGCGATGAAGTCAGCCAGCACTTGGGATTTAATGGCTCGGCGCGGTTTATACGTTATGTCGAATGGCAGGAGCTCAATGGCCCATTTGGCAATCCAGCCCGTAGCGTCGCGGTTGTTTATTATGTCATTGAGTGGTACTTCGGAAGCCACCGTGATCGACCATTCTTCGAAGTAGTGTCGTAGCTTCCGGGATGCCATGAAGACCGCGTATGTTATCTTTTGGTAATGAGGGTACCGGGATTTGCAAGGTGTGAGGACAGTGGATACATAGTATACCGGCTTCTGAAGCGGGAATTTGTGTCCGTCCTCCTCTCGTTCAACGACGAGCACTGCGCTCACCACCTGGTGAGTCGCGGAGATGTATAACAACATTGGTTCGCCGACGTTTGGCGTGGCCAGGATTGGGTTGTTTGCTAAAAGAGCCTTTATTTCTTCTAGTCCGGCCGTTGCTGCATCCGTCCACTCGAAGTGGTCGGTGCGTCGGAGAAGGCGATAGAGTGGCAATGCTTTTTCTCCAAGTCTGGAGATAAAGCGGCTTAAAGCTGCAACGCATCGGGCTAGTTTTTGGACCTGTTTAAGGTCTGTTGGTGTAGCCAATTGTGACAAAGCTCGAATTTTGGCTGGATTTGCCTCAATTCCTCTATTGGAAACAATGAAGCCCAGCAGCTTCCAGCGGGAACGCCGAAAACGCACTTTTCCGGATTGAGCTTGATGTCATATGCACGGAGGTTGTCGAATGTGAGACGTAAGTCGTCTATTAATGACTCGACGTGTCTAGTCTTGATGACGACATCATCCACGTATGCTTCGACTGTCTTGCTGATTTGCTTTTCCAGGCATGTTTGAATCATGCGTTGGTAGGTAGCGCCGGCGTTTTTAAGCCCAAAGGGCATAGTGTTGAAGCAGAAAGGCCCGTATGGGGTAATGAATGCCGTTGCGGCTTGATCGGACTCCTTCATTTTGATTTGATGGTATCTGGAGTATGCGTCGAGGAAACACAGTGAGTCGTGTCCTGCAGTAGCACCAATGATCTGATCGATGCGGGGGAGGGGGAAGGGATCCTTGGGGCAGGCTTTGTTGAGGTCTTTGAAATCGACGCATAGGCGCCAGGATTTATCCTTCTTTGGTACCATCACCAGGTTTGCTAGCCAGTCCGGATGTTTTATTTCTCTGATGAATCCGGCCTTGATTAACTTGGCCAGCTCCTCCCCCATAGCTTGTCGTTTGGGTTCGGAAAAGCGCCGTAGTGTTTGTTTGACCGGCTTGTGTCCCTTCGATATATTGAGGCTGTGTTCGGCCAACCTGCGTGGGATTCTTGGCATATCAGAAGGGTGCCAGGCAAATATGTCCCAATTTTCTCGTAGGAACGCTCGTAATGCGGCGTCAACCGTTGGGTCCAGCTGTGCCCCGATAGAGGCTGTCTTCTTGGGGTCCGTTGGGTGGACCTGGAATTTGACAATTTCGTCTGCTGGTTTGGAGGTGGATTTGGGTCGCTTGTCCAGAATTACGTCGTCCCTATCCACCGTGGAGCGCAGTGCGGCTAATTCTTCGGTCGTGAGGGCTTCGGACAATGCCTCGAGGGCCAGGGATGCGGTTTTGTTTTCGGCGCGGAGTGCTATGTCCGGATCACTGGAAAGGGTGATAATACCATTGGGCCCGGGCATCTTGAGCTTCATGTACCCGTAATGAGGTATAGCTTGGAAGCGTGTAAATGCATCTCGCCCCAATAGGGCGTGATATCCACTGTTGAAAGGGGCCACTTGGAAGGTCATCTCTTCGGACCGGTAATTCTCCGGTGTGCCGAATACCACATCGAATGTGATTTTTTCCCGCGCACCGCGCCTCCCGACTGGGAATGATTCCTCGGAAGGTCGTGCTACTTTGCTCGATGCGGCTCCTGTCTATTTCCATTTTGTTGAGCGTGTCCTCATAGATGAGGTTTAGTCCGCTGCCGCCATCCATGAGTACTTTGGTGAGCCAAAAGCCGTCTACGATTGGACCAAGGACCAAGGCAGATGGTGCCCGGACTGTCCTGGATTTTGGTTCATCACTGGCATTGAAAGTTATGGCCGCGTCATTCCAGGGGTTTATTGTTGCGACTTGGCAGACTTCGGCGAGGTCACGGAGTGCTCTTTTGTGCCTATTGTTTGAAGCGAAGGTCTCGAAGACCGTCAATACTCTGAGGTCGTCGTCTTCCGGGGGGTGTTGTTCTGAGGTGTTTTTTGTGAGGATATCCTTGCCGCTCTTGGCCACTTGCCGGAGTATCCAACATGCTCGAAGGCTGTGAGTTGGTACGGTATCTGGTGTTGTGTGTATTTTGCATGGCCTATCGAGCCATCTCTCCAGAACGGTTCCGCGCCCCGTAATAGGCTTGGACTTCTTTACTATTAGGTCGGGCACCCCATGGGGGTGCATCCTTTTTGCTCGGACGAGGGGTTCAATGGAAACCGGTGGTTCCCGATGAGCTGCCTGAGTTTTCCGGGCGCTTTCCATTGCGCAGTACTTCTGTACTATGGTTGCCAAGTCAGCGAAGTGTGATACGCGATGGCGGTTGATGGCGTTGAGGATTCCTTCGTCCGTGCAATTGTTGCAGAATGCTGAGATCACGTCTTCGTCGCGGCAATCTTCAATCTTGTCTTTGACAAGGAGGAATCTGGCCCAAAAGTGATGGACTGTTTCCTGAGACTGTTGTCGTGGGTACATGAGATCGCGTCTGTCTGGGTGGGTGGGTGGCTTTAAATCCGAACCCTGACCCAGTTTAGGGTCCGGAGTTTGAGAAACTTCTGAGCTTAATAATTCGGGCTCCGGGTTATTGACTGATTTTTTGGGCCCATCGTCCGATTCTAGGTTCAGAGGACAGGGCGTGCCGTTCCGCAGACAGGTATCCGGCTCTTCGAGCTCAGAAATCCGAACATAGTTCGTCCTCAACACAGGGGAAGAGTTGTTGTTTTGCTCTTCTACCACCGCTATCTGATGGGTGATCGGTGGAGATTTGATTTCTCTCTGATCGGGTTTAAGCCCAATCTGATCGTAGTCTGTAATGACCCCCAAGGCGGCGATGCGATCCAGGAGTTCGTTTAAAGACGACAACTCCGTCGGATCCATCCGTTTAGAGTATTCGGGGTCAACGCGGAGGCGATTTTCGATGACCCGAGGAGTCATCGTTGGCTTAACGGCCGGACGGGCGGTCATGATAAAGCCGCCCAGCCGGAGGGTTTGGCCTGAGGCCAGGGCTCCTCCGGAGGTGATATTGTCCTTGATAACCAGGCGAGCCATCAACCCTGTCTTCGACGTCACAGCGGAACTCTTAATGAAAGCACCAATGTCGGTGTCAAAACCGGCGGATCTCGGGTAGGGGGTCCCGAACTATGCGTCTAAGGTCGATGGTAATAGGAGACGGGGGACATGATGTTTACCCAGGTTCGGGCCCTCTCTATGGAGGTAATACCCTACGTCCTGCTTGATTGATCTTGATGAATATGAGTATTACAAGAGTTGATCTACCATGAGATCGTAATGGCTAAAACCCTAGAAGTCTAGCATGTCTGTTTATGATTGTGATTGTCCTCGTCTCTACGGACTAAACCCTCCGGTTTATATAGACACCGGAGGGGGCTAGGGTTGTACAAAGTCGGTTACAGAGAAAGGAATCTTCATAACCGAATGCCAAGCTTGCCGTCCACGCCAAGGAGAGTCCCATCCGGACACGGGAGAGAGTCTTCTGTCTTGTATCTTCATGGCCCATCAGTCCGGCCCACATTACGTAGCCCGGACGCCCGAGGACCCCTTAATACAGGACTCCCTCACCGCCGGGAGCCCGCCAATCCATTCTTGTACTTGTCATTCACTTCTCACTGTCGGTGTCAAAACCGGCCGATCTCGGTTAGGGGGTCCCGAACTGTGTGTCTGAGGATCGAAGGTAACAAGGGACAAAGGGGGACACGATGTTTACCTAGGTTCGGGCCCTCTTAATGGATGTAAAACCCTACGCCCTGCTTGTTTGTATTTGATGAGTATAGGGGTTACAAGAGTTGATCTACCTCGAGATCGTAATGGCTAAACCCTAGCTATCTAGCCTATGAGAATTCTAGTCGTCTTTACGGACTCAGCCCTCCAGTTTATATACACACCGGAGGGGCCTAGGGTTATACAGAGTCGGTTCGTAGAGGAAGGAAATTACATATCTGGACACAAATCTTGCCATCCACGCATAGGGGAGTCCTACCCGGACACGGGGGAAAGTCTTCCGCTTTGTATCTTCACGGCCCATCAGTCCGGCCCATATCAAATAGCCCGGACACCCGAGGATCCCCTAATCCAGGACTTCCTCAGTAGCCCCTGAACCACTCTTCAATGACGATATGTTCGGCACGCGGATTGTCTTCGGCATTGCAAGGCGGGTTCCTCCTCCTGAATACTTCAAAGCAATCTTCAGAACAAAAGAACTATATCCGGCTCTGTATAATTATTACAACCCTTAGCCGCGAAGGCAAGATATCAAACAGAACAGTGTCTTTTTACTGACAACCTTTTTTTGGCGAAATGTCACGTCTGGCCTCTTAACATTTTGAACCGTTTTCACGCCTCCTGCTTCGCGTTTCGAGGCACAGCCTCCATTGGCATGTCTTGTCAAAACAGAGATCGTGCCCGCCCATTACGGGATCCTCATCAATACGGTTTTGGGTAATCCAACCGTGCCATTCACACGACCCCTTGGGAATAGGCGAGTTTTAAGGCTTAAAGGGGGGGGGCGCTTGATATTCACCGCTTATATAAGAGGATAAAGATCCCTCTTTTTCCCCACGCTTTCTTCCCCTGCCTTCCCATCTTCAAGCTCCAGCGCCCAAACTTCAATCTTTCCCACCGCAACCAGCCTTCCCAGCCATGTCGGGATCTGGTTCAAAGGGAAAGTGGGAGGCCTCCTCCGTCACCGAGAAGGACGTCAAGGAGCTCTGGGGGGGGGGGGGCGGGATATCTATTCGCGGTGATCGCGCACAGGCTCCCTGCCAAGGATCAAGTCATCCCCTCTCCGGAGCCCGGCGAAAGGGTTGTATTCATCCCCCATTTCCTCCATAGACTAGGGTTTCCCCTCCATCCCTTCGTCCGGGGCCTTATGTTCTATTACGGGATAGATTTCCATGATCTAGCCCCGAATTCTTTCCTCCACATCTCAGCGTTCATCGTCGTGTGCGAGGCGCTACTCCGCATCCCCCCACACTTCGGCCTATGGCTCAAGGTCTTCAATCTGAAGTCGAAGGTGGTCGACGGGCATCATGCGGACTGCGGCGGCGCTATGGTAAGCAAGCTCCCCAACGCCGTGTGGCCCGAAGGGGCCTTTGTGGAGACCGTTAAGGTGTGGCAACAGGAGTGGTTCTACATCACCGAACCCCGTGACGCCAAGTGGGCGGCTACTCCTGAGTTTAGATCCGGACCCCCTACGCGGCTTACCTCGTGGACCGCTAAGGGTCTGGATTGGGGATCCACGGCAGAAGTGTTGATGCTGCAAAAGCGCATCACCAATATGATAGGCAAGAACACCAGTCTCACTAACGTGATTCAGGTGATGCTCTTCCGCCGGATTCTTCCCTGCTAACTCCGGCCCTCTCCCATGTGTGAGTTCAATCCGGAAGATCCACGAACCTTGAAGCACTTCTTTGGCACAACGCACGAAGACATCTGGAAGCTGCTCTTCAAGGCCCAAAAAACGTGGCCGAAGAAGACCGAAGACATCGGTCTTGACATCGAGAATCCGGCCACACCGGTAAGTATGATTTTCCCGAATGTCTATTCGGTCAATAAGTTTTAGACATAATGAATTTTCTGTCCTTCGTACAGAGCTGGATAGCAAAGGCGGAGCGGATTAAGTGTCCGGCACCACTGCCTGAAGACCCGGCCACACCCCAGCTGACAGGGATGCTGGTCCCGGCGCCCTATCAGGCGCTGGAGAAGAAGGTCAAGAAGAAAAAGGGCAAGGAGGCCAAAGGCGGCCTTCGCCACA
The DNA here is from genome assembly GCA_011799875.1 of Thinopyrum elongatum. Taxonomy (NCBI): domain Eukaryota; kingdom Viridiplantae; phylum Streptophyta; class Magnoliopsida; order Poales; family Poaceae; genus Thinopyrum; species Thinopyrum elongatum. The sequence continues at coordinate 17,458,983 of CM022298.1, read as the reverse complement.
AGGGCCCTTCGGACACAGTGTTCGGAGAAACAGAAGTCCTCTCCTCCCATGAGGGAGATGAGGAAGAAGAGGAGGAGGAAGCGGAAAGCGACTCCCCTCCTATGGGGAGGAAGAAGAAGAGGGCGGCCTCTACAGACCCGGAAGAGGAGGCGCCCAAGAGGGGGAAGATAGCCCTCTCGGATGGTTCGGATTCGGAGGCCGAGCCAGTCCCCAAGAGACTTCCCAGGGTGAAGCCCCTGGCCGAATCGTAAGTACCAAAAGGGTCTATTATTTGTCTTCGGTCTCTTATGTTTTTATAATATAACACATTACACCGTGTGTCTTTCAGTCCTGCTCGCGACCTTCCCAACCCTTCACTATCTGAAGGGAGTTCTTTGCCGCCCGAGATGGCAGAGAGCGAGACGCCACCGCGAGCCCCTTCGCCAATCACCGCGGATGACACTGAGGTGTTGTCCCGAAGGACCTCTCCTGGCCGCGGAGGGGCAAGCGAGGCTGCCGAGAAGGCGCCCGAGGGTGATACCTCGGCTGCCGAAGACATGGGGGGGTGACCCCCATGGCGACCGACGGCGGGGGCCCTGATCAATCCGGCCCCCAGCCGGACATCATTCCGGAGACCAATGTGGCTCCGGAGTCAGGCGAGTAGCCCCCTTCGAAGGAGGGGGGAGCATCAGCTCCGACGGCGACCTCCACTAATCCGGAGGCGCCGAATACTCTTGTGGAAGCACTACAACATACTTCCATCGTGGAGGAGCACCGCACCCTGATGGGTGTGGTGGTAGAGAAGGTTCAGTCCGCCAAGAGCGGGCTGAACGAAGCCTTCACCAGCCTAGTGACAGGCTTCGAGGTATGCAACATAATGCTCTAGATGCTTTTAATAAAGGGATATACCTGTGCATAGATAGTAGCCCCTGAGACTCTGTCTGGGTTTGAAAAATCCGGACAGAGGATCACATAGTATTCGAAAGAGGTGACATACTTTTCTACTGTATAACAGGCTTCCTTATTGGTGGCAACCGCCCAGGCCGCTGAAGTTTCCGAACTTAATCGGAAACTAAAGCTGGCTGATGATGAAATAGATCGCATCAACAAGCGATTCAACAAGACGCAAGGTATGTGTGTATTTTAAAGAGTTTTAGCATATAGCTGATATGTAAATTCAGAGTTTAACTCATGTACTGCTATGATTATGCGCGCAGTTGGCACGGCCGAGGTCGAGACCCTCAAAAGCGCCCTTGCTCAAGCCAAAGAGGAGGCGAAGGTGAATAAAGCAGTCGCTGACAAAGCGGCTGCGGAACTAAAGACCGAACAAGACGCCCGCCGCCAGCACGAAGATAGGGTGGCCGAAGTGGAGCAAGAGCTGAAGGACGCCATCCGCAAGTGCGAGGCCTTGGAGGAGAAGACTTCGGACCAAGCGACCGAACTCGCTAAAGCCCTCCAGGAGGCTAAAGAGGCGCGGGTCGAGTCCCGGAGTGCTCGTGAAGAGATCCGGCAGGCCAAACAGATAGCGGCCGGTAGGCCTTTTCTTTTGCAGAGTGTATTTGGAGGTCAAAGATATGCTTTGCTCACTCGACTGTGGAGTTCTCCAGATGCCTTTGCGGATCTTCCAAGGAGTGCCACTGACGCCGCACAGTTCTTCCATGCCCAAGAGGGGAACTCGACCGAGAAGCTGTTCTGGTCACAGTTCCTGGCGCCGGAGCATCCGACACCCCTGAACGACCAGTTGAAGCAGCTGACGGAGCTGCATAGGGTGTCTGGCTTGGTCATGAAGGATCTCATAGTCCGGCTTTGGCCAGCCGAACCAATTCCTAGCAGCTACTTCGGTTTGGTGAGGCGACTCATCGAGGCGCTACCTCGAGTTGATGTTGTGAAGCGCTCGGCATGCATAGAGGGTGCACGGATGGCCTTTGCTCGTGTCAAGATGCACTGGGCAAAGATGAAGGCCACCGACGTCACGACCGCAGGCCCGCCCGAAGGCAAGGACCACCGTAAGCCGGAAAGATACTTTGAAGATGTCCTAGCGGGTGCCCGAATAGTAGAGGGCCAATGCTCAAAGGACATGATGTTTGAGTAAACGTATCCGGGCTGTAAAAACTTTATTTTGTAAACCAAGGCTTGTCATATATTTATGCCTTTTATCCTGAGTTATTTTCCTCCTGTGCGGCCATTTTAATTCTGAAAGTTTGCCAGTCGTCGGCTTCAGCCCCCTCGTAGATGCTACGGGGGTGTTCGATGGAGCGCGAGATCACACTTTATCCAACATCTTGGTCCGTAAAGGAGGTGTTCGCGCAATGAACCAGGCAATCAGACTATGCTGCTTTATTACTTTCACTTAGCCATAGGAGTTTGACGGTGGGGCTAAGTACCAGCCCCTAGTGCGTATGCGGCAATCCGAACTAGGGTGCCTTTGTCGCATGACTGGGCAAAATCCAGCCCTTCGTATAACACGGAGTAAATCACTAAGGATTTGTATTAAGTCACCGAATCACCGACCAGCTCTCGCCGTATCATGACAGTCAGTTTTCGGCTTTCTCTACTGAGGTATTTGACCGGACGAACCAGAAATACAATCGCAGTAGTTCTCCCTTTACTACCTTAGCCGAACTAGCGGAACGTAAGGTGGTAATCACAGGAGCCGGGCAACCCAACTATAGACCAAAGACATGATTCGGAGCTGATGCATATAATGCAATATTCGGGACGCCGAAGAGTACCTTATAGGTGTTCGGACTTTTGAAAATATGCATGGCCGGATAGAGCCCCCGGCATTTAGGCCGGAACAAAGCATATGTGGCAATCTGAAGCAAGGAGGAATCACATATGGAAAAATAAATCAAGACCGAACAAAAGTTGGTGATCAACTGTTTCCTTTATACCCTGATTAATACATCAAGACGTGCTATTATAGATAATGCCATGAACATCAGGGCTATTTGACATGCCGAGAGTTTGTGTACGAGGGGAAGCTTTATATAGGGCCTAAAAGAAACGGTAGTCTTAAAGACCCCAGTGGTGCCCTGCCGCACGTCTGCGCCGTTTCCCCTTGGTGAAAAATCCTTTGAGAGGAGAGGTCGATTGTCGTCTATACGAAAAGGGGGGCCTCAAAAAGGGCCCTTGCACGACCGTAGGGTAGGTAGGTTTTTAATGAACCTGTAGTACAAAAGAGGAGAAAAAAAAGGAAAGAAGAAAAAAAAAGGTTGAGGTCCGAATAGGGTCAAGCCGCACTATAGACCTTTTCTGCAGTGTGCCTCCGTCGCTGCCCAAGGTATTTTAAGTGCGTAATTATGCACGCGCGGTACGCATGCCGCTGTTTTATGGGGCGATCGGCAGAGGCGAAACTGCTATGCAAGCTCTGGATTCACCGAGCTGTCGTTCTGCAGAGTGGACCGGGCTCGCTTGGCAGTGCCAGGTGTCTTAGTGAACGATGAATTGTTTGGCTTGATGAGGCCGTTCTGTACTTCGGCTGCCAGGGCCGCGGTGTGCTCCTCGGTACGGAGGGAGCGCTCCATATTTCCATTGACTGTGATAACGCCACGTGGTCCAGGCATTTTGAGCTTTAAGTAAGCGTAGTGCGGGACCGCATTGAAGCGGGCGAAAGCAGTTCGTCCGAGCAGCGCGTGATAGCCACTGCGAAAAGGGACAATGTCGAAGATCAAGTCTTCGCTTCGGAAGTTATCCGGTGAACCGAAGACTACTTCCAATGTTAAGGAGCCCGTACAACGGGCCTCCACGTCGGGTATTACTCCTTTAAAGGTAGTATTGCTGGGCTTAATTCTTGACGGGTCAATGCCCATCTTACGGACAGTGTCTTGATAGATCAGATTTAGACTGCTGCCGCCGTCCATAAGGACTCTAGTGAGATGGTATCCATCGATGATGGGATCGAGCACCAGGGCCGCCGAACCTCCATGACGGATACTGGTCGGGTGGTCCCTGCGATCGAAGGTGATCGGACAAGCCGACCATGGGTTGAATTTTGGGGCGACAGGCTCTACGGCATAGACGTCCCTTAGTGCGCGCTTGCGCTCCCTCTTTGGGATATGTGTGACATATATCATGTTCACTGTTTTCACCTCGGGGGGAAATTTCTTCTGTCCCCCTGTGTTTGGTGGACGGGACTCATCATCGTCCTCGCTTTGAGGCCCTTCCCCTTGTGTTCAGTATTTAACTTACCAGCCTGTTTGAAAACCCAGCAGTTTCTGTTGGAGTGGTTAGCAGGCTTGTCGGGGGTGCCATGAATCTGGCAAGGCCTATCCAGTATCTTGTCCAAATTAGATGGACCGTCTCTGTTTCCCTTGAATGGCTTCTTCCGCTGACCGGGTTTAGAGCCAATGAATCCGGCGTTGTCCGCCGTATCTTCAGTTTCTTCATTGTTGTTCCGACGCTTGTTTTTGTTACATCGTGGCCTTCCGTTGCCGTCCCTGGCTTCAGAGGTGCCAGGGTCGCTGGTACTGTTGCTTCTACGAGCCAACCAGCTATCTTCGCCCGCGCAGAAACGGGTCATAAGTGCAGTAAGAGCTGCCATAGTCTACGGCTTTTCCTGACCGAGGTGTCGGGCGAGCCATTTGTCACGGACACTGTGTTTAAAGGCCGCTAAGGCTTCGGTGTCCAGACAGTTGATGATTTGGTTCTTTTTAATTAAGAACCGAGTCCAGAGTTTGCAGGCTAACTCTCCGGGTTGCTGGACTATGTGACTGAGGTCATCAGCGTCCGGTGGCCGGACATAAGTACCTTGGAAGTTGTCTAGAAAAGCGTCCTCCAAGTCTTCCCAACTGCCAATAGAGTTTTCTGGGAGGCTATTCAACCAGTGCCGTGCTGGTCCTTTTAGCTTTAGGGGGAGGTATTTAATGGCGTGGAGATCATCACCGCGAGCCATGTGTATATGGAGAAGAAAATCTTCAATCCATACAGCGGGATATGTCGTTCCATCGTATGCTTCAATGTTTACGGGTTTAAACCCTTCTGGAAACTGGTGCTGCATTACCTCATCGGTAAAGCACATGGGGTGTGCGGCGCCTCTATATCGGGCAACATCACGGCCGAGTTCGGATGACATCCGTGTTCGGTTCTTGGCCCGAACTTGGTGATGCTTGTCGCGCCAGGCTTGACGGCCGTCGTCTCGTGTTGGAGCGCGTCCCCTTGATCCGTAGATTGATCTGGTCTGGCCGGCTCTATTATTGTCCAGGTCCTGACGTAAGTCATGCGTGTAGCCCCGAACCTCTGCCTCTCTGCCTTTACGGCGAGGTGGTGCGGGCTGGTATTCGGTGTGATTAGTTGTTTTGTCCTGTCCACGTGGTGGTCGGTCTGGTTCATCAGCATGATTGTATCTTGACGGAATTGGCTCAAGGGCCTCGTCGTCGAATTGGGGTAGTAGCCTGCGCTTTGGGTAGCCTTTTATTGGGCGCTCGAGGCCGTATTCTTCGGCGGCTAGGACCTTGGTCCATCTATCGTTGAGCGTATCCTGTTCAGCTTGAAGCTGTTGATGTTTCTTTTTCAGGCTCCTCGCAGTGGCAATGAGCTGTCGCTTGAAGATTTCTTGCTCGAGGGGTTCCTCTGGTACGATAAAATCTTCATTACCGAGGCTAACATCCTCCTCGGAGGCCGGCAGATAATTACTATCCTCCGAATCCTCATGATCGACAGGTTCGTCTGGGTTGACTTGTCCTTCTTCCCACTCATCCTGCTCAACAGCAGGCTCGATGAGGTGGAGTCTTCGGCGTTCTCCGGAGTGTCATTGTCTCCGGTGCCGGTATTGCTTTCCTTTTCGCGACGCGGTCGTGAGCGGTGCCGCTGACGTCGGCGTTTAGGTGGTGCTTCGACAGGCTTGTCCTCGATTGGGTCTTGAGCGCTATCGTCGTCCTTCTTTTTGGGTGTGTCCACCATGTACACGTCGTATGTAGAAGTGGCCGTCCAACGCCCAGTGATGGGTGGGTTTTGGCCTGATTCGGCTCCGACATCGTCGTCCATGCCGTCGATGTCCTCGGAGGCGTAGTCTAGCATGTCGGTTAAGTCCTCGATAGTGGCTATCAAGTGGGTGGTGGGTGGGACGTAAAATTCCCTGCACTCAGCCCCTAGTCCGGGCTGGACGTAGTTCGGAAGTGATACCTCCGTTATGGCGAGAGATCGCATTAAGTCCAGAGCCTCGTTTAGGAGCGATAGCTGGACGGGTGACTGAGAGCCTGCGGAGCTGGGTCCGGAAATCGCCGCCCGACGGTGCTCAATGGACGTGGGCCTCAAGAGTTCGGAGTTAACCTCCGGAGGTGAGTCCGGCTTCCCGATGACAGTCCCGTATTCACCCTATTTGAGTCGTGGGTTGACAAAGGGCTCGGCAAAACCTATGGAGCTGGTAAGGCTGGTAGAGCACCAGCAAGAGAGTCCGCAATAGCCGGCATCATCCCATGCATTGTTGCGGAAAGTGGATCCTCTTGTTTTGACCCCCCCCCCCATCTTTTTGTTCAGATCTGCATCACCCGTGAAGTGTGGTCACCCTCAGAGACATACTCCATGTCTTCATCCACGGAGCCGCTACCAGCCCGACTGCCCTCTCGTCCCCTTCTCGATTCCTTCTTCTGCCACCTCGGTAATTAGGGTTCCATCCCCCACTAGTAGAAAACAAGGCATCAGTCCCGGTTTCAGAGGGCCTTTAGACCCGGTTCTGCAACCGGGACAAAACGATCGGGACTAATGCCCACCACTTTTAGTCCCGGTTGTGTTACGAACCGAGACTAAAGGGGCTCCACGTGACGCTGTGGGGAGCCCAGGCAGGAGGACCTTTAGTCCCGATTGGTAACACCGACCGGGACTAAAAGGCAGCCACGCGTCAGTAGCTGCCAGGCGCTGGGGGTTTTGTTTTTTTTAAGGAGGGGTTTGGGGGTTTTGGAAGGTTTAGGGGTTTCATATTGTGTAAGCTAGCTACTACATATAGAGAGAAGTGACCTCTCTTTCCCCGTGCTTGGTCGACTCTAGCTACTACATATAGAGAGAACTTGACGCTAGCTAGCAAGCAATGAAGGAACCATTAATTACACAACATCGTCATGATCAATATATAGAGAGAAGTGACCTCTCTTTCTCCGTGCTTGTTGGTCGAACAACAAGTTTTCGTATATCTATTCGACGCTACTACATATAGTACACATTGATGCATATATACAATATAACATCTCTTACAATCCCTAACATCATCTACCGAAATCGCATTGCAATTCCCGATGGTATTCTCCGTCTTCAGGTATGACGTGGTCAACAAAGAATCCCGCCAACTCCTCTTGAATTGCTCTTATGCGATCATTTGGTAGGAGTTCGTTCCGCTTCTCCCAGATCTAATTTAAAGAAGGGTGTCAATACATATATATGAATGAAACTCAACACACAATTGATGGTAATAAAATAAAATTTTGAATATTGTTTACGTACTTCAAATTGTTGGTCAGAGAAGCCCCGCTCAGAGGTCGAGTGGCGAATGAACTCGCAAACATAGTATCCACATAAATTATTCCCGGGTGTCTGCCACAAGCACTTTATGAGAATAGAGTTCAATCAAAATGATAATCAAGCATGATAATGGTATTGAAACTAGTATCAATGAGAGATGCGCGGAACTAGCTAGTACTACTTACTTTGGGGTGTGAAAATCGCAGCTTCTTTTTCCATTCACCCGGTACCTCACTGGTGAACTTTTTCCAAACCCTCTCCGGCAAAGAAAATGATAACTTGATATTAGGAAGTCAACGAAAGTTGCCGATATGGTGCGATAATTATTGAACTTACTTCTGGATCATTTCACTCATGTCCGCCCACTCCTTTTGCTCTTTACGTCTCGAGTCCAAAACAGTTACTAGTCCCGCGTCAAGCTTAATGGATAGCAGAATAAAGTGAAACCTGCACACGCATAACTCATCAATTACACTTAACCTTGAGTAAGCGAAACATAATGTGCATAAGATAGTAATTAACACTCACTTGAAGTTGTAAGGAAGGAGTATTTCCCTTCTGTTTTGAAGTCGAAGTAACGGCTTTAGCAAGTTTTTCTTAGTGTCGCCGGTGTTGTTTTGTACCGTATATTCATTTACGGTATTTGGGTTAATGAACCCAATGTCATAGATTTGTCCTCTATTGCATTCGACGATCTTCAATCTGCATAATCTAGTGAGGGTAATTATACATGCAATGAACGAGCTGAGCTAGAGACTTGATTACAGAAATAATACTTACAGATAATAGCAAGTCATAAGAGCTTTATCGAGGGTGTCTTGATTGTATAACTGGAATAATTCTTCAAATTCAACGTACAACAAGTCGACTCCAATGAAGTCGTGCTCATCTTTAATTCCCAGCAAGATACTGTCGGTCCCATCCTTGCAGGTTTTCAAGTACTAGTCATGCAATCTTCGCATCATCGTTGATAGATGCGGGAGCTGCCCAGGTTTGACGAGAGGCTTCCCGTGCTCGTATCTAAAGGGTGCTACTACCTCAGCCATTTTGAACTGTACATTATCGTCTAAGTAATCACCAAGAGTGGTACCGGGCGCTACCCTCGGATGATTAGCGATACCGCTAAACACCTTGAGCGGGGGGCACGATTGCTTTTCCTGTTCGCCGAGCTGGGGAATTGTTTTCCCACTTCGTCTTGCAGCACTGCTAGTACTTCCCGATCGCTGCGCTTCATCAAATGTCTTTTCAATACAGCGGTCATAGTGTGATAGCGGTGGAGGCGGTGGTGGTCGCCTAAGGGCATCCAGAGAGCGCTTCGCTTTTACCGGATCTATTTTCTCCTTCGAAGGTGGATGTTTTCATGCAAAATGGGCCTTTACTTCGGAAGCCACGATGTCCTTGTTTTCCTCCTCAGTCATCTCATATGGTAACTTGGCAGGAGCCTTGAGGCTTGGACCAGCTCTGAATTTCTTCCCTGTTGTACTGCTAGCCGCCGGAGTGGCGGCGGCTCTCTTCCACCGTTGCTGAGGAGGCCGAGTCCGCTGACGCGGCGGAGACAGCTGAGGCGGAGGAGGATTCTGCTGAGGGGCCTCAAAAAATGGGAGCTTCACATATTCATTTCAAAATTTAACTCATCATATGCAAAATTTAACATTTGTTTCTCTATCTAAAAAACCTTTAAAAAGTTCTATTCCATCTCATCTCATCTCCACAAAACATCGATGTATCACATTGAGTTATTACATTTCATCCATCTATCTATTCATCTAAAAAAACAGAGCACATTTCCACAAACATCTCATCTCATCTCCACAAAACATCTCATACATCTCATCTCATCTAAAAAAATAGAGCACATCTAAAAAACATAGCACATTTCATACATCTCATCTCATCTCCACAAAAAATTTAGTCTGAACATCCATCTATCTATTCATCTAAAAAAACAGAGCACGCAACGGCGGCGACCATGGAGTAGTGGCAGCAGGGGCGACCATGGAGTAGTGGCAGCAGGGGGCCTTGGGAAAGGGAGGACCTCACTGGGGGCGCGGCGATGGAGCTGGAGGCCGACGACGAGGAACGGGCTCGGGGGCATGCGGCGACGGGAAGGAGGGCGCGCGAGGAGGTCTGGAGCCGGCGACGGTCAGCGGGCTCGGGGACGGTAGGGCGTCGGCAAGGGCGTCGGGGCAAGGCTCAGGGAGGCGACGATGCGGTCCGGCAGCCTGGCGGCGTCGAGGTGGTCGTTGGCGCCGTCGGGGAGAGGAGGAGATCGAAGAAACTGGATGGGGATTGGAAAATTCTCTATGTGCTAGTCCCGGTTGGTGGCTCGCACCGGGACTAAAGGGGAGCCTTTAGTCCCAGTTGGAGCCACCAACCGGGACTAAATGTCTGGCACAGCGGTGTCGAAAGTTTAGTCCCACATCGCTAGTTGAGAGGAGCTCGCAGTGGTTTATAAGCGCGGCTGCGACATGCCTCTCGAGCTCCTCTCTAAAGCAGGCAGTACATGCCTACCTCTGTGCCCTGTTAGGCCTACTTGCCCTGTGGGCCTGCATCCTGGCCCATATGTAGGGTTTCTAGTCGTATGTAGGCGTGGTGGCCTAGTAGGCGGGCATTTTTTTTATTTTTTTGCATATGTTATGTTTTTAAATTTTAATGTTATTTTTTGCAAATGTTATTTTTAGTTATATAATTTTAGTTGCATAATTTTATATAATTTTAGTTGCATAAATTTTATTTTTATTGATTCTTTTTAATTGATTCCATTTGCTATTAGAGTTTTATAAAAGCTTTTAGTTTGCTATTAAAGTTTGTAACAAAAAATACTTTATGAAAATTTTTTTGCTATTAAAGTTTTTAACAAAAAATACTTTGATTATTTTAGTTGCATAAATTTTATATAATTTTAAGTTAATATTTATTTGATCATAACTAGAGGTTTATAAAAACTTTTTAGTTGATTCTTTTTGCTATTGAAGAATATTATAGTTTTGTTTTAGTTGATCATAACAAAATATTTTAATTGATTCTTTTTAGTTCATTCTTTTTGCTATTAGAGTTTTATAAAAGCTTTTTAGTTCTTTTTTTTTGCTATTAGTTCATTCTTTGAGCTAAATGACTCTGAAATTGAAAAGCACTATAAATGAGCTCTGAAAAAGTTGAAACTTGGCATGTTATCATAATTTCACCCACATAGCATGTGCTAAAAAGTTTAGAGGGTTACGGCAAAAACTGAATGCACTTCGTGTACAAACTGGACAATCTCTTTTGAAGTATCAGGGCTTCGGACGAAAACTCATCTATTACAAAGGGATTTCATTTTTTGACATGTAACTGCAGTGATATTCTAGATTAAAGCCATCATCAGAATAGTTGTCAAGCATAACTATGGCTTTCAACCCAGAATCAAAGGTGCAACCCAGAATAGTACCACCATCTGACATGTTGTCGTCACTAGAGAGAAAGTCTTCACTTTTTCTTCACGTGTGTCCCTTGCTTATTGCGCCGTAACCATGGATAATCTTCATCGTTTAACAGGATGCTTGGGTCAGCCTTCACTTTGAAGGGAGGAATTTCATGAAACTTTTCATAATCTTCAGACATGTCTGTCTTGTCCTCCACTCCCACGATGTTTCTTTTCCCTGAAAGAACTATGTGGCGCTTTGGCTCATCGTATGATGTATTCGCTTCCTTATCTTTTTCTTTTTCTCAGTTTGGTAGACATGTCCTTCACATAGAAAATCTGCCCCACATCATTGGCTAGGACGAATGGTTCGTCTGTGTATCCAAGATTGTTGAGATCCACTGTTGTCATTCTGTACTGCGGGTCTACCTGTACCCCACCTCCTGACAAATTGACCCATTTGCACCGAAACAAAGGGACCTTAAATTCATGTCCATAGTCAAGTTCATATATCTCCTCTATGTAATCATAATATGTGTCCTTTGCCCTATTGGTGTTTGCTGCATCAAAGCGGACACCACTGTTTTGGTTGGTGCTCTTTTTATCTTGGGCGATCATGTAAAATGTATTCACATTTATCTTGTACCCTTGGTAAGTCAATACAGGCAAAGATGGTGTCCTGGCCAACAAGTACAGCTCATCTCCAATATTGTTGTTATGCATGAGATGTGTTTGCAACCAACTGCCGAAAGTCCCGATGTGTTCACGTGTAATCCAGTCGTCAGACTGCTCCGGGTGTTTGGAGCGTAGAATATTCTTGTGTTCATTGATATACGGAGCCACCAAGGTAGAATTCTGTAGAACTATGTAGTGTGCTTGCGCCCAAGAATGCCCGTCCCTATATATTATTGAATCCGCTCCTAGCGTGCCTTTTCCAGTCAGTCTCCCCTCATACCGCGATTGAGGGACACCAATCGGCTTAAGGTCAGGAATAAAGTCAACGCAAAACCCAATGACCTCCTCTGTTTGATGGCCCATGGAGATGCTTCCTTCTGGCCTAGCACGGTTACGAACATATTTCTTTAAGACTCCCATGAACCTCTCAAAGGGGAACATATTGTGTAGAAATACATGACCCAGAATGGCAATCTCGTTGACTAGATGAACTAGGACGTGCGTCATAATATTGAAGAAGGATGGTGGGAACACCAACTCAAAACTGGACCAAATCATTCTGTAACCTTGGTAGGATTTCTGGATCGATTACCTTCTGAGAAATTGCATTGAGGAATGCACATAGCTTCACAATGGCTAATCGAACATTTTCTGGTAGAAGCCCCCTCAATGCAACCGGAAGCAGTTGCGTCATAATCACGTGGCAGTCATGAGACTTTAGGTTCAGAATTTTTTTTTCTCTGCCATATTTATTATTCCCTTTATATTTGACGAGAAGTCAGACGGGACATTGATACTGAGCAGGCATTCAAATAAGATTTCCTTCTCTGCTTTGGTAAGAGCGTAGCTGGCAGGACCTTGACACTTCTTTGGATGCATGCCGTCTTTTTCGTTCACACATTGCTGGTCCTCACGTGCCTCCGGTGTATCTTTTGTCTTCCCGTACACGCCCAAGAAGCCTAGCAGGTTCATGCAAACATTCTTCGTCACGTGCATCACGTCGATTGCAGAGCGGACCTCTAGGCCTTTTCAATAGGGTAGGTCCCAAAATATAGATTTTTTCTTCCACATGGGTGCATGTCCCTCAGCGTCATTCGGAACAGATTGTCCGCCAGGGCCCTTTCCAAAGATTACTTGTAAATCCTTGACCATATCAAGTATATCAGCACCAGTACGGAGGACGGGCTTCTTCTGGTGATCTGTCTCACCTTTGAAATGCTTGCCTTTCTTTCTTAAGGCATGCTTGGTCGGAAGAAATCGACGATGTCCCAGGTACACATTCTTCTTGCATTTGTCCAAATATATACTTTCAGTCTCATCTAAACAGTGCGTGCATGCATTGTATCCCTTGTTTGTCTGTCCTGAAAGGTTACTAAAAGCAGGCCAATCATTGATGGTTACAAACAGCAACGCTCGTAGGTCAAATTCCTGCTGTTTGTGCTCATCCCACACACGTACACCTTTTTTACTCCACAACTGTAAAAGTTCTTCAACTAATGGCCTTAGGTACACATCAATGTCGTTGCCGGGTTGCTTAGGGCCTTGGATGAGCACTGGCATCATTATGAACTTCCGCTTCATGCACAACCAAGGAGGAAGGTTATAGATACATAGAGTCACGGGTCAGGTGCTATGGTTGCTGATCTGCTCCCCAAAAGGATTAATGCCATCTGCACTTAAACCAAACCATACATTCCTTGTGTCATCTGCAAAGTCCCGCCACTTTCTCTCGATTTTTCTCCACTGCGACCCGTCAACGGGTACTCTCAACTTCCCATCTTTTTTACGGTCTTCTTTGTGCCATCGCAACAATTTGGCATGCTCTTTGTTTCTGAACAGACGTTTCAACTGTGGTACTATAGGAGCATACCACATCACCTTGGCAGGAACCCTCTTCCTGGGGCGCTCGCCCTCAACATCACCAGGGTCATCTCGTTTGATCTTATACCGCAATGCACCACATACCGGGCATGCGTTCAAATTCTCGTACTCCTCACCACGGTAGAGGATGCAGTCATTAGGGCATGCATGTATCTTCTGCACCTCTAATCCTAGAGGACAGAGAACCTTCTTTGCTTCATACGTACTGTCAGGCAATTCATTATCCTTTGCAAGCTTCTTCTTCATTATTTTCAGTAGCTTCCCAAATCCCTTGTCAGATACACCATTCTCTGCCTTCCATTGCAGCAATTCCAGTGCGGTACCGAGCTTTGTGTTGCCATCTTCGCAATTTGGGTACAACCCTTTTTTGTGATCCTCTAACATGCGATCGAACTTCAACTTCTCCCTTTCACTTTCGCATTCTCTCTGTGCATCAACAATGGCCCGGCGAAGATCATCATCGAGCACATCGTCTGGTTCCTCTTGATCTTCAGCTTCCACCGATGAAGTATCACCGTATTCAGGGAACATAGGATAGTTGTCATCATCCTCTTCTTCTTCGTTGTCTTCCATCATAACCCCTCTTTCTCCGTGGCATGAAACCCTTCTCAAGCAGGTGGAAGTGAAGGGTTTTCGAGTGAGATTAATCCTTCGTATTCTCACAGACAGTACATGGACAAAACATAAAACCATTCTGCTTGGTTGCCTCAGCCACATCGAGAAAAATATGCAGGCCCGTAATGTAGTCGGAGGTGCGTCGGTCACCGTACATCCATTGCCGGTTCATCTGCGTGCATTATATAATTAAGTGTATCAAAAACCATTACAGAACATCATGAATAGAGAAATGACCAAATTAATACAAGTTCATCATCACATTAAAACCAAACTACAGTAGTGATCAAATGTTATTACTTAAAAAATAAATGCATAAAGTTCATACATAGTTCTCATAGAACAACATACAGCTCTCTAGAGCATCTAATTAAAACATACATTGAAACTAACATACAACTATGTAAAACATTTAAATGCAATAACAAATACGATCAAAATCACAACTAAGGTAACAATTGATCCAACAACATAATGATACCAAGCCTCATTATCAATGGCATATTTTCTATTCTTTCTAATCTTCAAGCGCATTGCATCCATCTGGATCTTGTGATCATCGACGACATCGGCAACATGCAACTCCAATTTCATCTTCTCTTCTTCAACTATTTTCAATTTTTCTTTTAAATAATTGTTTTCTTTTCAACTAAATTTAACCTCTCGATAAGAGGGTCGGTTGGAATTTCTGGTTCACATACCTCTTAGATAAAGACATCTATGTCAAGTTGGTCGGCATAATTGTCATAAACACTAAATGAAACAAATAGTTATAAAAGATAATATACCACATCCGAATCATAGACCGGACGAGAGCCGACGGGGGCAGATACCAAAACCATGGCACTATATAATAACAAACAATAATAAAAGTAAGAAAATCATACAAGTAGCTATCTAAATCATACAAGTAAGAATCTTTTTCTTTTAAAAAGAAGATAAGAACAAGAGGCTCACCACAGTGGTGCCGGCGACGAGATCGGCGCGGACGACGGGGACGGGGACGGGACTGCATCCTACACATGTGCAGACTCTAAGAAGTTAATTTGAGCTCAAATTGTACATCTAAATCAAAAGAACTCCCACATACACTCCTCCACTAAAACCCACAAATCACTCTACTTCTAGAGCATTTGCAATGAGCTAAACTAGTAGTGAGAGATGAAAGAATGAAGTTGCTAACCTTTTAGAACACTTATGTAGTTCGTGCACCGCCAAACCTAGACAAATCTTGGGAAAATGTAGCTTGGAGGTCGAGCTTGGAGAGGAGAAAGCTTAAGTGTGGCTCCGGCATTTCATCCACCTCATGTGCATAGGAGGTGAGAACAGAGTAGCACAAACCTCCCACCCTTCCACGGCCAAAAAACTGAGGAGATGAGGGGGCGTGGATATATATAGGCAAAACTTTAGTCCCGGTTTGTATCTAAAACCGGGACTAAAGGCCTACTTTTAGTCCCGGTAGTCCCGGTTTGTGTCTGGAACAGGGACTAAAGGTCCCAGTTGAACCGGGACTAAAACCTGCCGAGGCCCGGCCGGCGTCCTAGCCGCTCGAACCGGGACTGATGCTCACATTAGTACCGGTTCGTAACATGACCGGGACTAATGCTCAGTGTCCCAAGTTGTACACATGTTCTTACAAAACCAGAATTGGCTATACTCCTTGTCCACGTTGACTCGCGCCATGAATAGCGACCTAGTCGATGATGACGGCAAGGCTTCCTCATCAATGATCACGCCGTCCAGATCCTCATGTGTTAGGCCCATGCTCTCTAAATCCTTCTACCCTGTCGTACCAGACGACAAGGCGCCACCTCCAGATGCCATTGCAAGAGAAGCCCATAAAAAAATCAGGAAAACCTAACAAAAGTTCCAAGGGCGGGAAGCATTGCAGCGACCACCCCCTTGATCAGTCCGAGAACCACCAATGACGAGGAAGAAGTGAGGCGCAAGGCTAAGACAATCTCAACGTCGGCGTGGGTCGGCGAGAGGAAAAACCCTAACATGCAGCACCTGGAGAAAAGTATCGCGGCAATAATCTGGGCCGTTTCTCAACTTGTTAAATTGCAATGAACTATCCTTAGGGTAAAATTGGAATTAACCTTTTCTTTTGAGAATCAACTGGAATAAAAATAGACATGGCTTTGGCCTAGTTCTTTTTGTTTTTAGAATCAGGTAATCAGTGGATGTAGTTGCCCAGAGAACGGCCCGGTCCAGTCCAGTAGATGATGATGATGGATGGCTACCTCTCTTCTGCACCACCGCCGAGGGCCGTCTGGGCGGGCGGGCCGGGCCGCGCCCGAGTAGCGCAGGAAGGGTAACCGAAGCGAGGGCTCGGCGAGGGAGGCGCACGCACGCACTCTCCGCTCGCTCCCACTCTTCCCTTCTTCCTCGCCTCCGTCCGTCCATCTTATCGGCCCCTCCCCAAATCCCGACTCCCTTCCCCAAACAAATCCATCCCCCCTTCGCCGCCGGCCGCATCGCCGGCGACATCGCCATCTTCCTCCGCAAGCCGATAGCAGGCGGCGTGGCGCGGCGCGCCCTCTCCTGTTCCTCGGCTGGCACTGGACTAGCGCGGAGTGGGGTAGGGATCGATCGCCGGCCTCTCCACCCCCTCGCCCACAGGTACGCCGGATCGTGCTGGCCCGCTCCCCTTTTTTCTCTCCAGTTCCTGCTGCGCGACCGCCTTTTTTTTCTTTCCTTTTATCTCTATATATATTTCCAATCCAATCCAATGCGTCCGGCCGGCGGTTCCCTCCGCCCCGGGCCCAAATCCGTCCGTCCGTGGGTTCCGTGCCAGGCGCGGATTGTTTTTTTTCTCGGCTCAAGTCCCCCCAGCACTGTGTGCGCGTGCTGATCGAGACGGACGGTCAGGCCGGGCGACGGCCGCCGGGAATGCGTGCGGCCAAGAAAGACTCCAATGTTCGTCTTACGGCGGGGCGAGATTTTGTGCGCGGGTGGATGCACAATCCATTGTTCGTGGCAGTGTGGATCGATTCACTGACTGACCCACTGGTCTTTATTGGTACTGGAATAATTGCCCCGTGTCTGTCAGGGTTTGGTCATATTAAAAACTTCCATCTACCAAGGGGGTGGCATCTGATGGCTGCTTGATGCCACCTTTATGAATGAATGAATGAATGAATGTGGCATCTTCTTAGATAGATCCACCTGATGACCAGGTGATGATGGCTGGCTGCACCAGGAAAACTAACTAGAAGCAGGTGCCTGCATCCTGCATGTAATGTGTGTCAAGTTATGCGCATGCACACGGCCGTCGTCAGGGATCTTTTTACAAGCATAAATGATCCAAGGATATGTGTGTAGCTGTTGTGACATGCTGAGTACTTCACCCTTGTGTTGGCCATTCGCAGCACTTCACAAATGATGAACCAGGAATTCATAATGTTATCCAACGATACATACATCAGTTCTTGCATTTACTAAGCCGCATTTGTTTGGCAGATGAAGGAAGCCTTTGATCCGCCCGCCTCAGTGGCAGCAGCAACGCCAGAAGCAGATAACGGCGCCTCCATCTTCACGAGGAAAAACATTTGGAGTGATGCAGCTGCTGAGGGAGATGACGATTCCTCGCCTTGGCCGTGTATGTGTCCTGGTGATCTGATTGAGTCTCTAGGCAACCTTTTCGGGTCTTGGTTCTTATTTTGCTGTCA
This sequence comes from Thinopyrum elongatum, assembly GCA_011799875.1. NCBI lineage: Eukaryota > Viridiplantae > Streptophyta > Magnoliopsida > Poales > Poaceae > Thinopyrum > Thinopyrum elongatum. Next base: position 17,441,310 of record CM022298.1, on the reverse strand, counting down.
ATTCCTTTCTCATCCTGCAGGGGACGGTGTGAAAAGTGAAGAGGATGCCGATTTTCTTTCTCATGCAAACAGGGCTTTGTCATTTCTGGTATGAGTGTATACCCTTTGTTCTTTACTCGTACATTTTTACAGCTCTGTTTATTTTATAAGGAAAAATGAATCTGACACTACCTCTTCTCTAATTTGGGTTCTATTTTTCTGAACTAAAAATATTTGCTATAGTCCAACTGACTAGATAAATATATTGAATCTTTAATTACTCAAGCATAACACACCCAGGGACATTGTATTTATTACCAAGATTATTTGACATTTCACCTTGTTGTCAGTATGATATGAACACTTACTTTAATTCAGGAGTGGAATATGCATTCACATTCTGATGGGTCTTTTAAGTGCGAGATGTTGCTGCATTTTATGCATGTGCTCAGATGTACCATTGTTTAACATGGCACAATGAATATAACTATTGTTCACTTGTTCAACAAGTATGTGCGAAGTAAAGTATGTTTTAATGAAGGCATGCAATTTGTGGATAAGATGCTTTATATTAGACCTAATGATTTTGTTCATTGAGATTCAAACAACTCCTCCCTTCTCAGGATTATGAAGCAGAGTCTTCGGAGTGCAAGTATGCTACTGACATTGGGTCACATGTATATCCCAAGGAAGCAATGTCACCACGAAGTGAATATGATAGGCAGCGGCCTTACCTTCCTTTATCGAGCTGTTCTTGGGATTCTTCTTCATCACTGGAAGCAATGACAGGCAATCGAGATGCATCAGGTCATGTAATGGCAAAAGGTGGAACCAAAAGTGATATCTTTGCGCCAAGGCATGATTATCTTACGTCATGTCCTACTACTGGTCCTCACATGAGAAGATCGTATACTGAAGCAGCTAAAGTTGATTGTAGCTTCGATTGTCACCCAGAGCATCACTACAAAGGATTGGATCGATTTACTCCCTTCGCGAACTGCAATGGTCAATCTATTGAATGCCGCAGTGAGGTATATCTTTGGACCATTAGTTGCACTGGAAAGAAAAGATTACATGTATATATTGTTGTATATCTGACATATGTAGTAAACAGTCAAAACCTTTTTGTGTATAGATATATCCCTTGTTGACGAATTATCATTGATACAGATAGTTGATATGCCCAGAGGGGGCCGCTGTGTTGACGAGGCTACTTCGTTTTCAAGTCGATGGTGCTTCGAAAATGGGGGCCGGGGCTCTTCACTACCTGGAGGGCTGACATATGGCGATGAGATCCCTTCTCTGTCTAGTCGGAGGTGTAGTGGCAGTGGGGTGCTTTCACGCTCAAGCCAATGGCATTATGGTGCTGAAATTTCCTCGCTCTCAAGTAGGCAAGGTTATGGCGATGAAATCCCTTCTCTGTCTAAGCAGAAGTTTAATGGCATTTCACGCTCAAATCATTGGAACTACAGTGCTGAAATCCCCTCGCTCTCACGTAGACACAGTTATCGTGATGAGATACCTTCTCTGTCTTCTCAAAAGTCTAATGGCATTTCATACCCAAGACAATGGCAGCAGTATGGTGCTGACATCCCCTCGTTCTCAAGTAGACAAGGTTATGGTGAGGAGGTTCCAACAATGTCTCACCATTGGCGCTACCGAGATAAGATACCTTTGTATTCTGGTCAGAGGTGCCATGATGCCGAGGCACGTCGATTATCAAGCTACCAGCAAGGTCCTTTTCGTGGGAACAGGCAGCCAAGAGACAGTTTTGCCCATGGTATTGTTAGTAATCAGCAAGTCAAGATGACTGCAACCAGACATACTGGCACAAGACCACGGGTGTCTAATAGAGTTGTAAACAGCACTAGCAACTACAGAAATGGCAGGAGGGATAACCCACCGAGAAATTCTGAGGAAATAAGGGACCAAGTTTGTGGTCCCCGTGCAAGCAAAGTGAATAACACATCAACACCGACTGCGAAGAAAGATATCTTGAGCCCATTGGTCCGTAGAGACCAATTTAACAAATCAGACTTTTCAATTCAGTATGAACAGGCCAAGTTCTTCATGATAAAGTCATATAGTGAAGATGATATTCATAAAGGTATCAAATACAATGTTTGGGCAAGTACACCAAATGGGAACAGTAAGCTGGATACTGCTTTCCATGATGCCCAGATTTTAATGAAGGAAAAGGGTACAAAATGTCCTGTCTTCCTCTTGTTTTCGGTGAGTAATATTTAAAGGCCCTTCTTCTAATTGTTTATCATTTTCCACTTCAGAGCAGCAAAAGCATTTAAGTGCCCTGATATCACATAACTTATATGTTCAACTGAGATAATCAAGCAAGACTAGTAGTTAATGATAGCCTATTTCATTATTAAGATTTACTTCCTCTGTAAACAATTATAAGACGTTTTTATAGGCTAGTTTAGCCTACAAAAACGTCTTATATTTTGGTTCGGAGGTAATACTTACTAGTGTGATGTTTATATGCATTCTACCCTTTGTTTTGTTTGTTCAGTAGGCTTATTATATCAAATATGTGCTGTATTTCCTTTTCCTGAAGTCAAATTTCCCTGAAATGTGCCCTCCGCAGGCTTGCCATCAGATTGGGGGCTCCTTTGATTCAAAGGATTTTCATAGGAATTTTGGAGGATTAGAATCCTAGGAATGTTTCCTATGTTGGTTCTTTGATTCATAGGATTGAATCCTATATGAATTTTTCCTAAGGATTTCTAGCATCCACTCAAACCTCTGAAAGAATCCTTTTTTTCCTATGATGCAATCAAACAAACCAAAACCCTGTAGGATTGAGATGAGCATGACATTCTAATCCTATGTTTTTCATATTCCTGTGTTTTTAGAATCCTGCGAATCAAAGAGGCCCTGAGCAATGATTTTATCCAAAGCAGATGCATTTAATTCACTGATGCTCCTCACTATTTTCGAATGAAACAATGAAATATATTGTTAGTTGTAATGCTACTGTATGAACTGGTTTTTCTTTTTTCTTTTTTGAGACAGGTGTTTCAGCCTTTCATTGTATTCTCTGTTTCAGGTTAATACAAGTGGGCAGTTTGTAGGATTGGCTGAGATGTTAGGTCCTGTTGATTTCAAGAAGACCATGGACTTCTGGCAACAAAATAAATGGAATGGCTTTTTCCCTGTTGTTTGGCACATTGTAAAGGACATTCCAAATAGGCTCTTCAAACATATCACTCTAGAAAATAATGACAACAGACCTGTTACATTCAGCAGGGACACTCAAGAGGTACTATGATTCGCCTTTCTTGTTCTGCACCGTAATTTTTTTCAAAAGAAATAATTGTTCAAGAAAAAGTTGCTACTTTGGGTGGTTTCAGAGTAGCAGGTTTATGTAAATTCCTCCTGTGAACAAAGGTGCTCCTATGTGATTATCAGTATATTACTTGGATCCATCTAACATGCTACTAGTTGCATAGCGCTAACACTACTGTCTTTGTCACTTACACGGCCACTTCTCTCTTTCCTGACTTTGTGTTTCTACTAAAGAATAACACGAGCGATTTTCTAGTGCAGGTATAGTAAAGTAGCAGAATCCTAGTAGAACTACATGGATCTATTTTGTTTTCTTTTGCTAGGTTGAAATGTTATCTCCTATTCCGTGCATCCATTTCACATTCTCTTTGAACTACTCAGTACCAAATGTCAAGTACTATTGTGTTCAACACAACAAACATATCAAAATGAGATCAGTATTGCATATGTATTGGCCTGTTGGCGATAAATGATAAAGTTAGTTCTTAACTGCAAAGAATGTGCAGCCGAGTAGCAACTAATATTCATATGTGCAGCTGAGTAGCGACTAATATTCAGTTAGGAGATGCAACTATGGAGTTTGGACAAATAATTTTAGTTCAACCTCTCACCTACGACCTTTCCAACTTAAAAAGTGTCTGCAAGTTTAAAAAAGGTAAAATATCGAAATCCACTGATAATTCCTGATAACTCATGACGCCATACACCAGAGACGCCTTGGATATCGGTGCAGTGCCGCAGTGGAGATTAGTAGCAATCTAGCTGCAAACAATTGCACATGGGAACGCGTGCAGTTTACTGCTTTCTTATGTTTGTATTTGTCGATAAATCGACTAATATCAAGTTTATCTCTCGTCATATGCTTTGTTGCAACTTAACTTCAGGTTCTCATTGTCCATATTTTCTCTTCTTTTCATCTTATCCTTTATTTCTTCTATGTAGATTGGCCTGCCCCAGGGTCTGGAAGTGTTGAAAATTTTCAAGGCTTATCGCCATGGAACGTCAATTCTGGATGACTTTGACTTCTATGAAGAAAAGGAAAACACTCGCTGCGCACGGAATGGAATAAATGCAGACTCGTTACATGAAGCCAGACTATCTTACTTTGGAACAGATGACTTGAAATCAATGGTATGCACATCTTTTTCTTTACAGTAGTGTGGTAAGCTACTACTCAGTAATGCTTGTATGGATGGAGACATTGAAAGAGTAATATTTTGTTGTCCTGTTATTTTAAGAGAACCATGGGCATTTTGTGAACGTTTTGACTGTAGCTGTTCTTCAGATGTACTCCCTCCGTCCCAGAATAAGTGTCTCACTTATTTTGGGACGGAGGGAGTATGTAGCAACCGGCAAATATCTATAAAACGATATAGAACCCGAGAACATGCACATATATTCCCTAAGAGAGCGGTTGTTATTTAATTGCTGTCAGTCAATATTCAGAAAGTTCAGGCTTGTGTTGTTGTCTGCACCATCTCAATCTAGTTGCTGCGGTCGTTAACAGTGAACCCGAACCCTGCAGCTGCATTGCATTGCCATGCCATATTTCCTGACCATGCCCGTTTCTGTGCGCAGGGAGACATCGAGGCGAGCATGGAGAGCCTGAACCTCCACGAGCCTTGGGACTAATCCGGATTGGTTCTTCACCATGTCGCAAAAAATTAACGAGCCATTGACGCGGTCGAACGAGAAACGTTTGATCCGACGAGTGGGCGCTACTACACAAGTTAACCTGAAATATGCTATAGAATGTTTGTACTTTGTATGGACCATATATAGTTTGCCGGTAAACACATACCATATATATCTAGTTTCCGTCGTCGGGGTAAGATAGTTTTACAAATCGGTACAACAATCTTATGGTGACTGCCATGTGTGTCCGTTTGGTTGGTTGTATGTGGCTGATGGAATATTTTGGTGGACAAGAAGGATTGAACCAGCAAATGATATCTAAGGCTGCATGTAGCATGCCTGTTAGGGTTTATCATTTTCTGTGAGCTTATTTTCCTTGCCATGTTTGCTAAAGAGAAGATATACGTAGTATCCGGCAAATTGAATTCATGGAAGGGTGTGCGAAAATTTGCAAATAAGAACAACTTATGATGAATTGTCAAGCTAAAAGGATCAAAGATATTACTGACCATGCTTCGGTATATAGTAAAAACTTGGCATGTGTTTACAGATCATCAGTTTGACCAATGATTATATTATATTATATTGTACAAAAGGTATATAATTGAATTCATATTTGAAGAAAGTATTTGATGGTGTACTGGTTATTAATATATAATTCAATATTTTTTGTCAAACTAATGATCTAAAAATACGGCTGGGTCTTCTGTTCTGAGAGGGAGGGAGTATCTAAAATATTTGAAGTTCTAGAGTCCTTCAAGTTTGACAAGTCTATAGAAAAATTTAGTAATATCTATAACACGCTGATGAATTTAATGAAACTAATTTCGTGTTGTAGATGTTTGTATATTTTTCTGTAAACGTGATTAAATTTAAAGAAGTTTAACTCAGGACAAAGCTAAAACTTAAAATATTTTGGAATGGAGGGATTAAATATTTTGGAACGGTTAGAGCCTTATTTGGCCCATTTTTAAACGTGTTCCCATTTTTGGCCCCCAAAAATAGATTCTTCCCTATTTGATCCTAGTTGTAATTGTTCCCTATGACATTTCTGTCCATTTTAGCCACTACATTGTTAAATGTGATGTGAAAAGACTATTTTACCCCTAGTGCACTATGTGACATACTAACACGTACTGGCACAAAATGAAATCAGTTGCACATATTTCAAATGAAAGTGTTAAATAGGGAACAAAATTACTAGTAGTGTCAAATTTGGAAGAAATGTTTTTCTAGGGCCAAATAGGGAAGCACATTTTTTAAAAGGGTACAAAGTGTCTACTCCCGAGCTCAAATGCTCTCTAATGAAAAGCAAAATCAAAAAATAATAGTAAAAAATGGGTGGAAACTTTGACAAATGCTTTGTGTGCTTGCAAAAATTTATCATAAGATGACATTCTGGATGTCGTGGTAAAAAAACAAAATCCATGCTCCAAAAATGCTATTTTTTGAAAGCATTTTAGAGTGCTGCTTATTTTTTGCCAAGACTTCCACGAATGTGATTTCAGGACAATTACAAGCACGGAGAAAGTTTGTTCAAGTTTGCACCAACAAAATTATATAATTTTTTACTTTTTTTCTAGAATTTACGGTCTATCCCGAGGTCAAATGAGCTCATTGTAGGAAGGGGACTTTCGCAAGTAAGGAATTCTCTATATAATAAGAACATGCATCGAGGCCGGAGCAGGGTCAGCATCTATTTTCCAAATAGGCAAAATAACAGAACAGACAGGGAAAGTCATCTTCTGCTTTCGAGCTCATTTGAGCTCAGGGTGAACAGTAAAATCAAAAAGAAAAAAAATTCAAAAAATTCTGATTTTTTTTTGGGTGCAAACATTGACAAAAGCTTTACGTGCCCACAAAATTTCATCTTGAAAAGACATTCGTGAAAGTCGTGGCAAAAAAAAAACAAAATCAGCACTCCAAAATGCTTTCAGAAAAACACTTGGAGCATCAATTTTGTTTTTTTTTTTTTTTTGCCACGACTTACAAGAATGTGATTTCAAGATGAAATTTCATGAGCACGTAAAACTTTTGTCAATGTTTTCACCAAAAGAAATCTGAATTTTTTCCAATTTTACTGTTCCAGAGCTCATTTTAGCTTGAGCTAAAAAACTCAACTTCCAACAGGCAAAGCATAATCATGCAAGGGTTCCAGTAGAATGAAAAACAACCATCAACCAACAACACTAGGCACTCCAAAGATTTGTGACAGGAGACCATAGAGCGCGATAACCGGAACAGATAAAACAACCAGCATAACACATAAAACCATCAGGGCCAAATGCAATCCCTACCAGCTTCAATTGAACAAAGATACCAAGTGCAAAAGAGTACATGCACGAATTCGGTAAATGGTACTAGCTTCCAACACTATATATACAATAGATACGGATATAGGTAACGCGCTGAGCAAACAACGCGAGGTGCATCGAGAGCAGCTTCGGTCACAACAGCGAGCGAGCACACGTTCCAGCATATGCCCTGAGGATGGTCATGCCTTGTGCGGTCAACCAGCCAACCCTTTAAACGCGACACGGTTGACTTGGATCTTCCAGTGCAGGGATCCGTGCTGCACTTTAGGCATTTGACTGAAGCAGCACGTCACCTAGCGCCTCGGCTGGCATGGCAAAAGATCACGCAAGGGGTCATCGCTAATTCATGGGGTAAAGAACTTCACGGTGGATGAAGGATTTAGTTACCATGATCGCCCACGCGTCAGCGCCGCTCCTCCGACCTTGACCTCACGAACCTCCGGCGAGTCCTGGGCCTCTGAACCTCCTCGTCTAGGCTATCCTCGTCCTCATCATCGTCGTCGTCGTATTGGAGGCCTAGCAAGTTCTCTCCCCACAGATAGCGGCGCCTCTGCCTTCTCAGGGCCCTTGATGAGGCTCTTGGCTCGTCTCCTGATCTCAGCGGACCACTGTTCATCATATGGAATAGGAAGAACGTTGTCAACAGAGACCCGCTTCGCTCACTTGGCCCACCGTCTTCACGCTCGTCTGCACTTGGCCCACCTTCAATGACGTAATCTCCAAGCACAACTGACCCAGGCATAGCCGACCTGATTGCGCTCATTATGTCACCATACTCCCGCTGGTTCTCAAGGCGGTGCCACGCGCGGCGCCTTGATGGGTCCACATCAGCAGGCCTTGTAGTGGGGTGCACCCTCCTGGCATGTCTACGGAGCGCACCATAGGTACCAGAAAATGCGCATGCTTCCCGCGAGCAGCTTCTTGGCTTCTCGTCCAGGTACTGTCTGGCATCTTTGATGATCTCCCAGCCCTTCACAGCACCCCTACACAGTGGGCACATCAATTCGTTCGAGTTGGATGCCTCAGCTGACTCGACTTGCCCAGTCACTTGTCCCATAAGAGCTTCCAATGTTACTGGACCTTGATTATAGTTAGTTCCTTCTTGTTGTCCAGATACGGCTGCAGGGCTACGAATGACATGTTCATGACTGAGATTTTCACGGAATTCAGGTACATCTATTAACAGCCTGGGGCTCCCTCTATTGGGACCGAGACGGGATCTCTGTGAAACACTTTGGTTACTTGTATCTCCAGGCAAGGAAGAGCTTGGCTGTGATGAACTGTCCATGCGGTTCACTTTCATTTTCCTGAATCTGTCTAGGCAATTTGAGTGTCTATAGCTTGTATCACAGATGTAGGATCTGCATCCTTTGTCATGAGAACTGCACAACAGAAGTACAGCATTGTGAGGATGGTCCATGCAAATTGGACACCGAGCATCATCCCATTCCTTGTGCAGTGCAGCAATCTCAGCATCTGCACTTGGCATCCTGAACAACTTCTTCTCTGGATTTGGCATCTTGGACAAGCTATTCTGGGACCAATTAGAAGAACATATAACTAATCAATTTAACATCAAAACATATATAGCAATGATTACATCTTCACTGAGTCTAGATTAATCGAGATGTATACATAATTATCAGAAAATGTTGAAATCAGAAAGGCAGGCAAAGCAAAAAACAAAAAAAGAACTTATGTAACCAGCTTCAACGGTGAAGGTACAAAATTAATTTATATGTTTTGTGTTCATCCACAAATATACATAAACTAACAAATTTGAGCTTCAGTCAATGCAATCCAAGTTATCAATAGAACTTGGGTACAGTTAAGATTTCAATCAATTAAGATAATTAATTTGCACCTTGCAGATACTGAATCTAACTATCCAATTGATTTATATGTTCAACCAACAGCAATCATATTACACTACCAGAGCGGTGAAATCAACTCTAACAATAACTGATGAGATTAATACAAGAGACTAGCTGAGTTGATATAACCTAGCCCCCTGTTATGTCCAAGACCTGTATAATTAGGTGCTCCAGTTCAATGAAGTGGTAGCACAAACTACATGTGCAACAACACTGAAATGTGTGTAATTACAATCATGTTATTTGAACTTATTTATCCTCGTTTAGTAACTCATCATATGCTCTTCAAATAAGTAAAGGAAACGTATGACAAGATTCAGTTCACCTTAAAATACTATTACCTCCGTCCCGAATTAGTTGTCTCAGATTTGTCTAGATACAGATGTATCTAAAAAGTGTCTAGATACATCCGTATCTAGACAAATCTGAGACAGCTAATTCGGGATAGAGGGAGTAGTAGTAATTAGTAAATTATAAAATATATCATCAGAAAGTTATAAAAGTTATCCATGTCCAATACTAGGACAAACGATGCAGATAATTTTAACTATATACAGCATGTTTACCTTAAAAAACATAAACAACATTTTTCCTTTGCCGAAGTAACATAACAATATTCTTTATATTACTTTGCAATAGTGAATGGAACATTACATCTTTCACCAGCGGCATAAAGAAACTGATTCAAATGATAACGGCTACCCATGCCACAGTTCACACAACAATGTCAGAATTCTAAACAAACATGTTTCCCCAATCACCCACACACCAATGCTAGCTTTCTCAACACTCGTATCATTCGTACTAAGACTAGTAAGTACTATCTCCTATATTCACATCAAGACGGCCTGTATGATGTACCGTCACCTGCTTAAAAAAATTGACCCAGTGGAACAGATCAAGGGGCTGAAGTGTCGGTAAAATGATTCAAGACATACGATAAATGCATAGCATTATTGCAAAACTATCCCTAGTGCTAACCAATTACATTATGCAGCACGACATGATCCTTGCATCCACCGGAACAAGCTAGTTGAGACCTATGATGCATTGTCCCTTGAAAATAGCACTAATCATAACCCAAGCTGTGCTCATAGCATTACCGAATTCACCCAAGTGCAGCTGGACAAGCACAACAACTGTATACAATTCATTCATTTCAAAGTTCTCACCTGAGCTCAGCCTTGAAGAACACCCAGATAGTCAATCCGAAACCTTCGCGGAAAGCGCTCAACTCAGACTCCGGCGCCGGTCCTGCATTCGCATTGCACAGTGAAAAAGGTTTGTCATCCATGGTTACAGATGCTCAAACAAACTTAAATCTCGCATGGCTTTCCCACTAATCGGCACGCATTTTCTTTAGTTAATGCCCCCCTTCTAAAGTGTCAGATTTATTTTTCTTCAACTTGCAGCAAATGACTGCACAGCAGGATGCTTCGTTTACCACTTTTAGCAAGCACATGGAGATGATCCGACAACGAAAAAAAAGTCCCGATCTATCTCCATGGAACCCTAACACCTCAATAACTCCCGCCCCATGCTACCAAAAAATCCCCAACCTCATCCCGAGGAGAACGAGGCGGCGATTCCAAGGCCATGGAGGCCACGGAATCGCCCAGATCCATGGGCAGATCTGGACGCCGTGCGTCGATTTGCGCCGGTTTCGTTTGGGATTAAGCAACCGCCGGACAGCCAAGAGGCCATACCTCAAATAGTAACCGCCCAAGGCTGCGGGCGGAGACGGCGATGGGGGTTAGGACGGGGACGGCGACGCTGGCGAGGGGCGGAGGTGTGAGTGGCCGGCGGCGAGGCTAAGCCACGCCGCGGCGGCCGGATTGGATTGGATTGGAGGTTTGGGTAGGTCAGGACTCGGGACGACTCTGGAGAAGGAGGAGGAAGAGGAGTGAAAGGCCCCGTCTTTCCTTTGCTCCGGAGACGGCGGTTTTTGTTCTCTACGAAAAGCTACGATTTTTATCTTTGAACCCTTCGAAAAGTTCCAACTTTGTATGTCATCTTTGTTTGGGTGGATGGATGGATGTGGATGGATTGCATTGAAAAAAGGCCCTCATCAAAGATGCAGTGTTGCTTACAAGTTTGTGTGTGTGTTGTGCACCTCTTATGTTGACGTGGGTTTATAGAAAAGGGAAAAAGAATGAGGGGTGGATCTGGAATTTTGCGATTCGGCGGGGAGGAAACCGACAATTTTGACCATATCGGCAAACTTCGGCCAAGAATAGGAAACAATCCAACTCCGCCGATTGAAACCGTTGATGCGTCGTACACCGTCCGACCCCGCTCGATCGTGCGGTGCGGAGCGCGCCTCCTCTTCTGACCGAAACGCAGCCTTGACCTAGATGCTGAAAGAGGCCCACATGCGACGAGCCAGCACAATCAACATGGACGACGAGGGACTAAGGAGGCGAGGCCATCGACCAACGGGGCAGGAGGCGGGGTGGCTATAAGGCGACGGTAACAACTACTACGACGACTTTGTCCACCTCTTCCGTTGACGTGGGTTTATAGGAAAGAAAAAAGAACGAGTGATAAATATGTAATTTTGCAATTCGGTGGGGTGACCGACAATTTTGACCCTGCTGACAGACTTCGGCCAAAAATAGGAAACGATTCAACTCCACCGATTGAAACGGTTGCTGTATCCGATACTGTCCGCCACCACTCGATCATGCGGTGCAGAGCGTGTCTCCTCTTCTAACCGGAACGAAGTCTCAACCTAGATGCTGAAAGAGGCCCGGATGCGACGAGCCAACACAATCAACATGGACGACGAGGGACTAAGGAGGTGAGGCCATCGACCATCGGGCAGGAGGTGAGGGGATGGCTATAAGGCGATGGTGACGACTACTACGACGGTGTTGTCCACCTCTTCCGTTCATGTGGGTTTATAGGAAAGAAAAAAGAACGAGGAATGAATTTGTAATTTTGCGATTTGGTGGGGAGGAACCGGTAATTTTGACCCTACTGACAAACTTCGGCCAAAAATAGGAAACGATTCAACTCCACCGATTGAAAACGTTGGTGCGTCCAACACCGTTCGACACCATTCGATCGTGCGGTGCAGAGCGCATCTCCTCTTCTAACTGGAAAGCAGCCTCAACCTAGATGCTGAAAGAGGCCTAGATGCGACGAGATGGCACAATCAACGGAGATAGTGAGAGACTAAGGAGGCGAGGCTATCGACCAACGGGTAGGAGGTGCGGGAATGGCTATAAGGCGATGGTGACGACTACTACGACGGTGTTGTCCACCTCTTCCGTTGACGTGGGTTTATAGGAAAGAAAAAAAGAACGAGTGATGAATATGTAATTTTGCAATTCGGTGGGGAGGAAACCGACAATTTTGACCCTGCTGACAGACTTAGGCCAAAAATAGGAAACGATCCAACTCCACCGATTGAAACGGTTGATGTGTCCAATACTGTCCGACTCCACTCGATCGTGCGGCGCAGAGCGCATCTCCTCTTCTAACCGGAATGAAGTCTCAACCTAGACACTGAAAGAGGCCCAGATGCAACGAGCCGTCACAATCAACATGGATGACGAGGGACTAAGGAGGTGAGGGGATGGATATAAGGCGATGGTGACGACTACTACGACGGTGTTGTCCACCTCTTCCGTTGACGTGGGTTTATAGGAAAGAAAAAAGAACGAGGAATGAATATGTAATTTTGCGATTTGGTGGGGAGGAACCGGCAATTTTGACCCTGCTGACAAACTTCGGCCAAAAATAGGAAACGATTCAACTCCACCGATTGAAACCGTTGGTGCGTCCAACACTGTTCGACACCACTCGATCGTGTGGTGCAGAGTGCATCTCCTCTTCTAACCGGAAAGCAACCTCAACCTAGACGCTGAAAGAGGCCCGGATGCAACGAGATGGCACAATCAACGGAGAGAGTGAGAGACTAAGGAGGCGAGGCCATCGACCAACGGGTAGGAGGTGCGGGAATGGCTATAGGGCGATAGTGACGACTACTACGACGGTGTTGTCCACCTCTTCTGTTGACGTGGGTTTATAGGAAAGAAAAAAGAATGAGGAATGAATCTGTAATTTTGCGATTTGGTGGGGAGGAACCGACAATTTTGACCCTGCTGACAGACTTAGGCCAAAAATAGGAAATGATTCAACTTCACCGATTGAAACCGTTGGTGCGTCCAGCACCGTTCGACATCACTCGATCGTGCGGTGCAGAGCGCATCTCCTCTTCTAACCGGAAAAGCAGCCTCGACCTAGACGCTGAAAGAGGCCCGGATGCGACAAGATGGCACAATCAATGGAGATAGTGAGAGACTAAGGAGGCGAGGCCATCGACCAATGGGTAGAAGGTGTGGGAATGGCTATAAGGCGATGGTGATGACTACTACGACGGTGTTGTCCACCTCTTCTGTTGACGTGGGTTTATAGGAAAGGGAAAAAAGAATGAAGGATGAATCTGTAATTTTGCAATTCAGTGGGGAGGAAACAGGCAATTTTGACCGTGTTGACAGACTTCGGCCAAAAATAGGAAACGATCCAACTCCACGAATTGAAACCGTCGATGCGTCCAACACCGCCTAACGCCACTCGATCGTGCAGTACAGAGCACGTCTCGTCCTCTAACCGGAACACAGCCTCAACCTAGACGCTGAAAGAGGGCCATATGCGACGAGTTGGCACAATCAACGGAGATAGTGAGAGACTAAGGAGGCGAGGCCATTGTCCAGCGGAAGGAGGTGCGGGAATGGTTATAAGGCGATGGCGAGGGCGGCGGCGGGCACCAGCGGCCACCACATGCAAGTGCTCGCGAGTCCCTCCCCCAAATCAAATAATGAGTCCTGACCTACCCAAACCTGCACACTCCATCTCCCTGATGAGCCACTGAGTAAGAACGCCACCAGATCCGCCGCTCCACGAATTTGCCATGTAGGCCAAGGCGACACGCCACACCAGGAGGAGCTCGCCCTAGCTGATGTTGTCCACCAAGACGGGCTTCGCCCCGCCAACCTAATCCGATTGTTCCAGAGCGCGATAGTAGGAAGGAAAGAGGGGCAGTGACGTTAGTTCACCCGTTCTACCCCCCCCCCCCCCCCCGGCGCACGCGCACGGGGAGAGCGAGGCAAGCGGCTTTTTCCTAGTGTGACTATGTCAATCACGCATTGAAAGTGAATTGTAAAGCAACAAATCTGCCTCATGTTATACCAAAAACATAATTTGTCTAGTCTTATCTTAAATGAATTATTCAACTATATCTTTGTAATTAATATTCTTCAATACATAATTAATATAATTCTTTCATATGGTATGAAGAACCAATCAGAAAAATACAATTATTTATTTCTATGTACACTATTAGTAAATCGAAGCTGCACTATTAAAAATTACTAGAGTATTGCACAAAGAGTTGTAGTCTGGTGTTGTACCATGAAACAGTGCAACTGCCATGGGGAGCTGCCACATGCGCGTGCCGCCTACTGTCTTTCGCCGTCGCAATGGATCATGGACGTGACTCACGGAACCTATCTGCAGGTTTTGTGCAAGCGCAAATGCTATATCTCGCCTCTTGCAAGACAAACGTAGCTCTCGCCTCTGGCGATTCGACATAGTCGTCTCCCTATGATTTTTTAATCATTTTTGTGTTTTTTTTTCATTTTTTCATTTTTTGGCTTTCATTTTATGTTTTATTTTCCTTATCTTATTTATTTATTTTCTCATTTCTCATTTCCATTTTATTTTCTTTTTTTAAATACACAATGAACATTTTTCGAACTCACATTGAATATTTTTTCAGTTCACGTTCAATACTTTTTTAATACTTCCTCCGTCCCAAAATAAGTGTCTCAACTTTGTACTAGCTCTAGTACAAAATTGTACTAAGCTTGAGACAGTTATTTTGAGACAGAGGGAGTATATGTTTGAATATTTTTTCAATACATGGTAATTATTGTTTATATGTCATGAACATTGTTTTCAAAAAAGTTAAGAACAATCTTTTAAAATTTGAATAACATTTTCTAAAGTTTTCATGAAAAAGTTTTAACATGCGAACATTAAACGTGATGAACATATTTTTTGAATGGTATCATTTTTTTATTGTCATAAAAAAATTTAATGCGTGATGAACATTTTCTAACTACACTGTAACCTTTTTCAAATGCATGATAAACATTTTTTAAATATAGAGTGAATATTTTTAGTGCATCTTGAACTATTATTAATGCACGGAATCTCTTTTTAGCATGCGATGAACATTTTTTGACTAGCTATTTCATCAAACCCCAATTGTGCGGGTGCGCTATTTGTATCACATTTGTGCTACAAAAATTAAAATAGATTGGGAAAGTCCCATAATGCCTCCTAGGAGTAGTTCAATAGCTTGTTGATCCGCAGTGATCCAAGAGCAAGAACATGGCCCAAAATAGAAAGCAGCGATGTGTGGAACCCTTTAAAAAACAATTGTAAATACAAGGAAAATATTTTATAATATCTATAATTTTTTATATAACATGCATAATGGTTTTTAAAAATTATTTATAATTTTTAATACACGATGAACAATTTTCAAGTGTAGAAACATTTTGTATGTAAGTGTGAAACCCTTTAAAAAATAATTTCATATGTTTTCAAAGTACAATATAATTTTAGAAAATTACCATGTGTCTCTAATATATATTCTTGTATTTTATCTCAAAGAATGGAGAAAAATAAAACGAGCAAAGTGGAAAAATGAAGGAAAACCGCTGACTGAATGCATAACAGGGCCATGTTTTTTTTAGGGTGACCACGCGTTTCATTGATCACAAATAACGCACACGGGACCGACCAAAAGGGTCGAGAACATACACGTGTCCAAAAACACCTTCCGATGAGAAAACACCATGTTCTGTAGGCGAGCGCCACTTCAGCTTGCAAGAGACTGTCTCAAAAGAAAAAGAAAAATAACTCACAACGGGCGAGAAAATAGTGGTTTGTTGTATTCGACGCTCTCTAGGTCAAACTGTGGGCAAATGTTTTCGGTTGTCTTCTTTTGGTCTTTTATTTTGCTGTCTTAAAATGTTTGAAAATTTTAAAAATTGGTCAAAAAGTTCATGAAATGTTCAAAAACATTAAATTGGTTTGGATATTTAAAAACAGAATTTCAAAAATTATATTTTTTTTTCACAATTTTAATAAATTTTCACGTTTAAAAAAATAAAACTAGAAAATTCGTATTTAAAAAAACTCAAGGAATTCAAATTTTTCTTTACGTTGAATTTGTCCAAAACATTTAAAATTTGAAAAAATGTTCTAAATTTAGAAAATTGTTCTCCTTTTTTGATAAAAAGATCAGAGTTCCCAATTTTTTCAACAAATGTTCACATTTTTATAAATGTTCAAAAAATCAATAAAATGTACCCCTACAATTTTTCTCGGTCTAAATCTAGCAGGTTCAACGAGATTTGGAATGAGCGGAATGCAAGAGTGTTTAGAAAGGTGTCTTCCATGCCTAATGTAATCACGTCTAGAATCAAGGCGGAGGTCAGACTTTGAGGGTTGGCAGGAGCCAAACGTTTGAGTTCTCTTATACCGCGAGAGTAGGCTTATCGGTTTGGGGCCGTCTACGGACGGTCGGTCATGTAATTCAAACTCTTCTTAATTAATGAGATAAGGCAAATCTTTTGCCTCCGTTTCAAAAAAAAATAAAAATTCACTGTCTCGGAACTAATCTGCTCACTGTGATTTCAAGAATTTTTCTGTGCAGGTGGCGGCGGATATGGATCGCGTGGCAGCTCGTTTCATCGTCACCTTCGATCACCGCATCTATCAATGACGGCAAGGGAATGGGGATATAATGGCCACACTAACTGTTGGTGCTGAATTAAGAAGCTGGATGAACACTAATGAACCTGAATATATTGCTGCAAGTAAGTAACAGCTCATTGGGTTGGACTTTTGTTGTCTGGCCTAGATTTTTTTGTTAGACTCATGCACGACGAGTTGAACCACGGGTAGGATTATTTATCTATATTTCATCCACAATAATAGATATATTGTCCTTGTCCTTGATGGCCTAATAATATGGTGGCCTAATAATAGATATATTTTCACCCGACACATACCATTGTTGTCTCACCATGTTTTTTCACCCTGACGCCATTGTTCATTACCTACCGCTGACTGGTCCACGTCGCCATGATTGGACTCGCGACCACGTGGTGGTTGCTGGACCAGACAAGTCGGCCGAACCCTTTCGTTTCCGCTGGCATCTCGCCCGCCGTGAAACTCACCGTGTAGCTCTTCTTCTCGCCGACCTGAGTGAAGGTCAGCGTCGACGGCTCAACCGACACCTTGATCGGCGTGCCACCCACCGTAGCGGTGGCAGTCACCTTGTACGTGTCAGGCTGCCCGACGTTGGTCATCGTGCGCGTGTGCTTCTCCGTACCGCCAGCCACGGGGAACATGACCGAGAACGATGGGTAGTTGAGTGCGGTCACCGCGTACGTGCGGCTGGCGATGCACCTGCGCGGGTGCCTGGTGACAATGTAGAGCTGGTACGGCTCGTAGTTGATGGCGCAAAGGAAGTCTAAGTAGTCCGAGGCGGTGATGTCGTACACCAGGCCTGGATCCACCGCTTTGCTAGGGTCGACATGGCCGGCGCCGATGTCGAGCGGGGTGGCAGGGCGTCCGGTGGACACATCAAGAATGTCGCCGCCGTTGGGGTACACCGCGTAGGCCGTGGTCATCAACGCCGATCGGATGGCACCCGGGCTCCAGTTTGGGTGCGCCGAGCGGAGCAACGCCGCTAGCCCGCTCACGTGTGGGCACGCCATGGACGTGCCCGATATGATATTGAAGCTGGTGCGCCGGTCGTCACTGAGGACCCCCGACGGGCCAACGGATCCAGACCACGCCGCAAGGATGTTAACCCCTGGGGCGACCAGGTCTGGCTTAAGGATGACAGGCGTCACGGTGTTGGGCCCCCTCGATGAGAAGGCGGCCAGGACGGGTGACGGCTGGACCCCAACCTTGGTGCCAGCAAACGATATGTTGGCGGTCGGGTTTGGATCCGACGACGCGTAGGTTCTCATGGCGTTGCCGGCCTTCTCTCCGACGCAGGAGGCCGGGAGAAGATGCGCGTCAGCGATAAGCTCCTCGCCGTCCGCAGCGGTGTTCGCAAGCACCATGCCGACACCACCAGCATCTTTGACGACGAGTCCCTTGTGGACCCTGGAGTTTGTGCCACGGTCGCAGAGGACAATCTTGCCGGCGACCTTGTCAGGTATGAGGCTGCCGTCCATGCAGACCGGGCCCAAGATGTCGCTCGCCGCGTCCCCTGCGTAGATAAACGGCACCGGCGTGGTGGGCAATTGTTGGCCGCTGTAGAAGGAGACGCCGGTGTATTTGTCACCATTGCCGAGGGTGACGTAGGCGGGGAAGTCGCGGTCGAGTGTCCCCGCGCCCACGGTGGTGATCCACGGTGCGCCGTTCGTCAGGGACCCCGCGCGTGGCCCGTGATTCCCCGCCGCGCAGGACACAAAAACACCCATTTCCATGGCGTGGTAAGCGCCTATAGCGAGGCTATCATTGTAGTAGACAGCCGGGGCATCAGTGATGGAGAGGGAGAGCACGTCCACGCCGTCGACAATGGCGACCTGCATCGCCATGAGAATGTCGGAGCCGAAGCACCCACCAAGCCAGCACACCTTGTACGCCGCCACGCGCGCGCGGGGCGCCATGCCCTTGGCCGTCCCGGGCGCGTATCCCATCAGGTCGGCGCCGCGCACGGGGGAGCCCGCCGCCGTGCTCGCGGTGTGCGTGCCGTGCCCGTCGGTGTCCCTCGGCGAGCGGGACTCCTTGGACTCGTCCAGGGAGCTACCCATTTGCGCCTCGTACCCGTGGAGAAAGTACCTGGCGCCGATGAGCTTCCTGTTGCACGCGGAGGCGTTGAACTGCCTTTTCGCTTTGGCGGACTCGCACTCGCCCCTCCAGCCCGCCGGCACCGGGCCCAGCCCGGCGTCGCCGAAGCTCGGGCTCTCCGGCCACACGCCGGTGTCCAGCACGCCTATGATGACGTCCCTCTCGATGTCAGGCTGGGGGAACAGCGCGTTGCCGGCCGTGTCCTCCAGCCCGAGGAACTCGGGGGTCCTGGTGGTCTGCAGCTCGTACCGCCGCTCCGGGTTCACGAGGAGCACGCCGGGGAGCGCCCCAAGCCCCTCGGCCTCCGCGCGCGTGAGCCGCGCCGAGTAGCCGTGGATGACGGTGTCGTAGGTGTAGATGATGGCGGCGGCGCCGCCGGACACCGAGTGCAGGGACGACGCGTACCAGTCGCTGTGCGCCGCGAAGACGCTGGGCTTGGCCGAATGCGACATGTGGACTACATACGTCCCCCGGCCATCCCGCGCGGCCGCCGATGCCACCATGGCCGCGACGACGGCCATGGCCAAGACCACACTTCTCTTGTTGCCATGGCACCACATCGTACGTCCTCCGCTCTGCTCTGAATATATGGATGGGAGTGTGAGGTTGATCATCCATCGTGCCGGCCGTGCGTTTATATAGATAGAAATCACTCAGCTCAAGAAGAATCGCACCCGGCCTCTCATGGAGTTTTTGAGTGCCTCTCCCACTGGACTGGGCCACTAGGAAGCGCAGCGTACGGAGGAGCTCATGCCCATGCTCATGCAATGTCGTGAGTCGGGTGCGAGCTGGGCGGCGTGCCGCACCCAGGTGAAAAAGTGACCCGAATGATAAGTGCCACACGTGTGACATGAAGCACTCCGGACTTGATCATCCCCGCGTCTTCATTTAATTTCTTCCCACTCCTGCAAAACAAGATCACGAATTAGATCATAGTATTTGATCTTCCCCTGACGTTACACAAGAGATTCTTCCACAATATCTACAGAAACAAATAAAGTTGCATGCTTGACAACTCAAGTTGTCATCCCCGCGTCGCTAAACTTGCCATAAAAAATGTTTGAAGTTACCATGTGTTCGTGCCACACGTGTGGCAATTATCAGGGTACAAAAGTGAGGATTATCATTTTTGCTGCTCCAAGTGCAAACCTCGATCGCCTCTTTTTTGCGGTGCCCGTAATCTGGTCTGCTCCGAGTGAAGAACTGATTATGGACGACGATGATGACATCTGCATGCATCATGCAAACATGTCGGATTGGGATTCGTTGAAATTAAGTGGGAGATAAGATATTGATGGCATAAAAGTGTAGGGTTAGTCTATCGAAATTACGATGCACACGACAAGTTGCTGGACGATTTTCAGACGATGTTGTGATCGATGGCTGCGGCCCACGTGAACCAAGTGATCGATGGCTGCTATAGCTTGTCGTCTACAGATCGGGCACAACCCATCGTTTGTATAGCAGTTCTCTTGGTCTATAAACATAAACCCTGTCTACAAGCAACTTGTTCCGTAGGCTCAGGATTAGGCACTCCTCAGGTGCTTGATTGGTTCAGTGTGGTGTGGAGCGTGGCTTTTTGATTAGTGGCTTGAAATGGATAAAAGCTGATTAGGACCCAACACCTCAAGTGCGCGTAATCTGGTCTAACACATGTTGATTATGGAGGTATGCATCATGCAAACGTGTCGAATTGTACTTCGTTGCAGCAATGCTGCCAATGCTGTAATAATAATAAAGAGCGTCATAGCGTGCATGACATGCGCCCCCCCCCCCCCCCCCCCCCCCCCACACACACGGATCCAACACCTCGTTTGCTTCATCGTAAGCAGATGTCGGAGAGAAGTTTACTGGACTGTTCACACACGAACACGTCACCGTGTACCCTCAACGCCAAGCGCGATGCGTGGCAGCACGGGCCGAGGGAGGCTCGCCGGAAGCGCCCCTAGGGCGGGCGCTTTTCAAAGTTTATATAGATAGAGGAAAGCACCCGGCTTTATCTCGAATTATCATCACATGAAACAACTTCAGAATGAAGTTTTTGTTTGAATTACAGAAGATAAAACCGGGTGCATGACAGTGAATTTTTAGAATTGTACATTTAGCTCCACTAACATACTATTTTTTAGCTTCCGTCATTCTGCACTATTAAAAAAACGTAGCTTCGGTCAGTCCGAAGGAAGAGTGACAATCTTGGCAGTCTGAGTCATTCCACTAATACCATTTGGTCATTCCCAATACTATACCATCCCCTTAATAATACCTTTAAGTAAGAAAATACAGTATATGCAATAAGCTCAGTGCTTTAGTACTTCATCATTTTTTTTTTACTTTTGTGCTTTAATTGGTTTCATACTTTTGTGTTTAGAAGTGAAGAGTGATAGTTTTGTGGTGGTCTTCATTTTTATGCTGTCAGCGCTTAAATTCACGGCTTCATGGTTGAAGAAATTGTAGTGAACAAAGTTTGCAGCACCATTAACATCTACTCAAGAAATTTTGGAGTCAAATAATT
Source organism: Thinopyrum elongatum (assembly GCA_011799875.1). Classification (NCBI taxonomy): domain Eukaryota; kingdom Viridiplantae; phylum Streptophyta; class Magnoliopsida; order Poales; family Poaceae; genus Thinopyrum; species Thinopyrum elongatum. The sequence continues at coordinate 17,419,801 of CM022298.1, read as the reverse complement.
CGTTGGCTCAGTGTCCAGTTTGATGGCAGTACTGTAAATCCATATGATTTATCTTGCGGTGAAAATATATTATGCTTTAGTAACCAAGGCAGTGCCTATAAGTGACCAACAGAAATCAAGAGGAGTGCAGTTCCCTGGACGTGACAACGAGAGCTTCGCCCCCATATTTACTCCACCACGCTCAGTTGCTGAAGCTGAAGTTGGTGCAAACTTCATGCAGAGACCTTTTGAAGATGTGCTCATGCGTACATATACTGCCGAAGAAACAAAGGAAGCTTTTGATGTTGCGCGTAACAGCATAGAGCTTCTTTCAACTGTTCTTTCGTCTTCCCCTCAGCAGGATGCTTTGCAGGTAACTGAACTTTGTGTAACCTCCTCCCTGGTTTGTATAGAGATACCTTTTGACTGCAGTGCACTAATTCAATTCACACTATAGCTGGTATGTTTCTTCATGGAGCTTTTTCACTGAACTGACTAGTATTTTATTACTTCTTGTTTAATTAACTCATTTTATGATTCATTCGCCTCCACCTGAACGACACTGGCAGAGATGGATACCAACGCAGTCGGCGAACCCTGTGGTGCAAGATCCTCTCTCCAAACATATCCAGGCATTTGTAAGAACGCCATGTTACCACTTCCATAGCCACAATGCACAAAGCATCGCCACTGGTTTAGGCAATATGAGTGCAGGACACCGAGGCACAGTCATAATATGTTTTTTCTTCTCACAAATAAAGCAGTACCGTGGCGTCTCAGTCAGTAGTGTTGTGCCCTTCCGCCTGGAACCTCGTACACCACAATTTTTTGGGCACCAGAGGCACACCGATGGCACCCGTAGGCAATGCTGGAGTCGACACCCTGAGGGAGGTGCATACTTCACCTGCGCCGTGGCCATGACCGGAGCAGTGTTGGAGTAGGTCACGTGGGCAGCCGCAGGGAAAGGCGGAGTGCTGACGATGTGCAGAGGAACGGCGGACGACGGCGCGGCACGCTGGTGGCCTTTGGAATGGCCACCCTTTGGCTTCCGCGTCCTAGTAGCGTGGGTACCCCTGGTGACAGGGTTGGCGACAATTCAGATAGTTAAGTGATGAATACATATTTCTGGTCTGGTCTTGACTGCAAACCATACAAATTCTCTGGTCCCAGCAACTTCATTGCCTTCAATACAAAAATGGAATGTACACTTCCAATTCTTTATTTGATGTTTCTTTTGGTGGATTTAGTTGCTTTGGAGCTTGAATGGAGCTAGCCGATGAAATGTACCGTATCTTAAGCAATTGGGTTTAAAATAAAAGGCCCGCGTGTATCCCTAGATCGCCAGTTAGACCAACGAAATGCGAGTTATATATCTCAGAAAAAGAAACACGTCATTAGAAACTTCTTTCAAATGAATTCAGTGGTCATGTCTGCTTTTTTTTGGTAGCATACACAAATGAGTTGATTAAACAAGGAATAATGGAAGTAGCACTAGTCGGTTTACAATGGGGTGGCAACACCAAATTCACCAACAAATACTACTAGGTATGAAATGAAAGGGACGGTATTAATTAGCTGTTCAAGGAAATACAGTGCCGCTAACTGCAGTACTCATAAATGTATAGACGATTATACAGCAGAAGCTAATAGGCAAGTAATTGAGTCGAGTAGGTAGCAATGAACTAACTCCTGATCCATCCATCTTAATCTGCATATGGCTCAAATTCCAAAAGATTTCCTCCTGGGATGGTTTGTCCCGAGAAAAGACCATAGTTTTAAATAGCCAGCTATAGCCCGCTATAGCTCCGCTATAGCCTTTTCAGCAGGGTGCCGCTAAATGGTCGCTTTCACAAATAGCCCGCTATAGCTCCGCTATAGCTGATTTGGAGGCCCGCCGCTATTTTCCATAGCCTGCTATTTAAAACATTGGAAAAGACTGACACTGTGCTGCGTGTCTCCCAGGCTCCAATGCTCCAAGAGCATCCAAGCGAAGGTGATGAGCTCTCCCCCAGCACTCAGCCTTCGGGCCGGCATTTTCCGGCTGCGTAGACCAGCATCCTCACCCACACCTGCTCCAGTCTCTCAAGCTCGTCTTGGATGTCCCTTTGGCTTTCCAGCGCCCCTATTTGCATGTGCCCCTATTTGCATGTGCCAGAGACCATCCAGCTCGAGCTATAGCTGATTTGGAGGCCCGCCGCTATTTTCCATAGCCTGCTATTTAAAACATTGGAAAAGACTGACACTGTGCTGCGTGTCTCCCAGGCTCCAATGCGCCAAGAGCATCCAAGCGAAGGTGATGAGCTCTCCCCCAGCACTCAGCCTTCGGGCCGGCATTTTCCGGCTGCGTAGACCAGCATCCTCACCCACACCTGCTCCAGTCTCTCAAGCTCGTCTTGGATGTCCCTTTGGCTTTCCAGCGCCCCTATTTGCATGTGCCCCTATTTGCATGTGCCAGAGACCATCCAGCTCGAGCTATAGCTGATTTGGAGGCCCGCCGCTATTTTCCATAGCCTGCTATTTAAAACATTAGAAAAGACTGACACTGTGCTGCGTGTCTCCCAGGCTTCAATGCGCCAAGAGCATCCAAGCGAAGGTGATGAGCTCTCCCCCAGCACTCAGCCTTCGGGCCGGCATTTTCCGGCTGCGTAGACCAGCATCCTCACCCACACCTGCTCCAGTCTCTCAAGCTCGTCTTGGATGTCCTTTTGGCTTTCCAGCGCCCCTATTTGCATGTGCGAGAGACCACCGAATCGTATACTCAACTCACGAAGAAAACGCTCGATGCTTGATGAATAGTTGGCCCACCGCGAGGCCTTCGCCGGTTGGGTAGCATCGCAGGGTTTGTCACCATCAGGTACACCATGTAGTCAGATAGCCTCTTGCAGGTATCCATACGACCCCACCGCCGTGCTGCCTCTTGGTCTTGGGTGGTGCGGCTGCTATTCATCACCATTGCCGACTTGGCCGCCTCCTGTAGCACCAGGTCTGTCCAAACGTGTAGGGTCAACAAGGTATGCTCCAAGGAGAGAGATACTAGTAATTTATAAGGCCTTGGAACACGGATGGATTGAGGTTGCCCCAACTGATGGCCTAACGAGTCGTGGATGAGATCCTTGATCTCCCTCGTGACTTGGGTGTGCTTGGTGTTGTGTATCTTGTTCCACGCATCAGTAGCTCCAAACACGCCTGCCATCTTCTTTGCCATTCTGATGGTTCTATTCCACCTCCTGTGGCCTTCAGCTGACGTGCTCCTGCCGGAGCTAAACAAGTTGTACTGCCCCATTGAGTTGGACCGGCCACCATGGCTTGTTGGTCTCTGGTTGGATTGAGCAGCACACGACTATACCATCCAGCTCGAGCTTCCAAGAATGGCCACTCCCACGGCGACATCATCACGATGAAGAATGAGCAAGCTTCGAGGAAAAATGTTCCAACAAATAATGTATAGGTGATGGCAGCATCAATTCCACTTCTTCTATAGTCGTCCCTGTATGCAACTGTTGTGTGCTCCTCAGCATCGACACTACTACTCATCATCATCTTGACGTAAAGCACAAAGGCAACCACTATGGAGGCGAGGGAGACACACCGAAGGATGGCGCCGGCCGTTGTTTGAATCACCCGGGATTTCGTGAAGAGGCTGCCGCACATTAAACTAAGCTCAATCTCTGCCCTCTTGAACTTGTCTTGTACATCCTCCTGACCATACATATGTCCATGTAGAAATTTAGTAGAAGTTTGGTCGTCCATGTCCTAGAGGTTCTGTCCAGCGAATATACCCCGCACGGCTCCCTTGGTGTGAAGAGCAGCATACTTGATAATTGCTTGATATGTCCGCACATATTTTTCACTATCCTCTATTTTCAGGGATGTCTCCTTTGCTTCTCCGCTAGTGGAGGTCCTCAGTCCTTTCTGGCTCCCCAACTTGAGTGCCCAAATCCTCTCTCCATACTTGATGATCCCGGCAACAAATAGAAATGCAGCCGGGATAACAAGTTGGTAGTGTGCCAATGCCACCGATTTCCACAACACATACATGAGCAGGCATGCTTGGCCTAGCAGGTTCAGCAGGTGCCTCAACCACAGCTCATTGTCCTCCAATGAAAAGGCTGTCACGGTGTCCTGCCCTCCAAGGTGGATAAGAAGGAAAGGTGCCCACAAGAGCCTGAGCTCATGTGCTGGTTTTGGTTTATGATGATCATTGTCATTTGTGGTGGAAGCGGTAGACAACTGGCGTGAAAGGTGGCCCAGTGCATATGCCGCGATGAAATCAGCTGACAGGTAAGACAGCCATATTGACGTCGTAAGCAAGATATGGCAGTGGCGGCGCCCAAGGCCGCCTGAGAAGAAGAGGAATAGTTGCAGGGCAAAGCTCAAGAGAATCAACACATGGATTTCCGAACTGCTGAATACTTGCATAGCGGTAGTGTGCATTGAAGCTTCTGCCATGGACGCAAGTACTCTAGCTCGATCGGACCAATGCTGGTTAGCTAGCTCTCTTGATCTAGATTTGCAACTGCACGCACATCAGCGGTATCTGCAAATTAGGTGCAATCAGCTAGCTAGCTTAGGTAGGGTATTTATAACCAAGAAAATAACGTACGGTGGATAGCAGAGAATTAATTCATGACTGAAGTACTTTTATCAAATTATATACACCAGGTTTTTTTTTCCGAAAAATTCTTGCAATCTGTTTAGGAGCTGTTTGGACATACAAATACGCAGTTAAGAATGGATTAAATGCAGCAACTGGATTGGGATCACATATTTCCACTCTGACTGTCTACCCCTAGATCCAAGGCCACACCTTAATTTAAAAGTATAGGGGTAAAAACCAAAATTCACTCTTATTCGTATGATTATGACCTTGTTAATGCAAATATGGGTCTTGAATTACTTAATGCTCAGCACAAACCTAGCAAAATATAATGCACTACTATGTGAAAATTACTGGAACTGGTTGCTCCAAAAAATCACTGGAACTGGCACATCAAGGCATACCTGCTGACTCCGAGTACCACCTCGCATGCGTTCGTGGACTTTTTTTTTTGAGGGATTTTATGTGTGCCTATATCATCATATCTGATCATATCTAGGCCATAACGATTTCCTCTAAGTCACCATATATACATATGTGCTGAATATATGAGATGAGATGAGATGCCTTAGCAGGGGCTGCAAGCTAGGGTCTTTATTCCTTTCTCTTATATTTAGACAATGTATGTATGGATTCTGTTCCTTTCTTGTACGAGTAGTGGTAAACTAGATACCAGAGGCGCTGCAAGCTATGGTCTTTACCGCTTGCTCGTTCTTATCTTCCTGGTCAGGTCTGCTGGATAACGAAGAATGTATCGAGAGATAAGAATGACAGGAGACCTCCTGGCTCCTCAGAGCTCAGCGACTCTGGGCCGTCGGATCATTTTCTTTATGCGAATCTGGACGTTGGATCTCGCGCGTGGACGATCTCGTCCGTCGGATCGAAGAGGAGAGCCGTATCAATGAATAGTTTCCTCCCGGTGTGCCACCGCGCGTAATTCCGGTGCCCCCCGTGGGCATTTTCGGTATTTCGCCTGGTTGAAAAAATGTCACTAACGCTAGGGCGTGAGAGCGAGGCAGCGAGCGCTGGAACTCTCCTCTCCTGCCGCTCCTGTCTTCCCCGCCCACTCCCACGAAACCCTAGCCGCCTCTTCCGCTCGTGCCGCGGTCGCCATCTGCCTCTTCCGCTCGCGCCGCGGTCGCCATCGAGGGCCTGCCGTCGAGCTCGCGCGTCACGCCCGTCACCAAGCTCGGCCGCCTTGTCAAGGAGGGCCGCTTCACCAAGATGGAGGAGATCTACCTCCACTCGCTCCCCGTCAAGGAGCACCAGATCGTGGAGACGCTCTGCCCGGGGCTCAAGGACGAGGTGATGAAGATCACCCCCGTGCAGAAGCAGACGCGCGCCGGCCAGCGCACCCGCTGCAAGGCCTTCGTCGTCGTCGGCGACAGCAACGGCCACGTCGGCCTCGGCGTCAAGTGCGCCAAGGAGGTGGCCACGGCCATCCGCGGCGCCATCTTCCTCGCCATGCTCTCCATCATGCCCGTCAGGAGGGGCTACTGGGGGAACAAGAACGGCCAGCCCCCCACCGTCCCATCGCTAGTACGGTGCGTGCCTCCCCTTCTTCCCCCTTATCCTCTCCCATCCGCTCGGGGAGGAGAGGAACCCAACCGAATCGAATCCAGGGGAGGAGAGGAACCCAACCGAATCGAATCCAGGGGAGGAGAGGCTATCTATAGATAGATAGATAGATAGATTGGTGGAAGAATCCCCAAATCGAATCCATCCTCTTTGCTTTGGTTAGAATTAGGTGGTGGCTGCCTTTCTGTTGATTAGAATTAGGTGCCATGGGGATGTTCCCGTGGTTGGCTCCATTCCGCTGTTCCCGTGGTTGGCTCCATTCCTCTGTTTCCTTCGCTTCCCACCATGGATTTCTTGTTCTTTCTGCGCCGGATTGGGTTCTGACCAGGTTTCTTTCCTCCCTCCTTCTGGTTCTTCTTCTTGCAGCGTGGAATCGGCAGCAAAGCGGAGGAATTTCGGGCGGAGGAAGGATTTGGCCGGCAGCTCAGGGATCTCGTCGTTTGTCCTTGCGCATGGTACCCGCCCCCAGGGGGTCTGGAATCGTGGCTGCCCGCGTCCCCAAGAAGGTGCTGCAGTTCGCCGGCATCGATGATGTCTTCACTTCCTCTCTTGGATCCACCAAGGTATAAACTAACCCTTCCTATATCCATATTATACGATGCTCTCGTCATTGGAACTTTACTGTCAGTACAAAATTGCTTGTATTATGTGTGCATAGTGTAGAATTTTCATTTTAATTATGCTGAATCTTCTGATCTGTTTCCAAAGTGATTGCCTTGTGCAGCGTGTGAACTATTATAATTGCACTTGATGCAGTCTCATATATGGCAACTGATTGTTCTAGAAGTGATAATGTGTCTCTATCTACTTTGTACTTCTGTTGGTCTTCAACTGATTGATTGAAAAAACAGTTCAGCTCATTTTGTAGTAGAAGCTTTTAAAACAGGAAATTTTAACTGATTCGCCTACTTCGTCTTTCAATGTAACTGCCCTCGAGGAGTTTTAACATCCTAAACAGTGGAAACAAACATTGGATGATTGTTCTATCTGTGGTACAATGCTACTCTTCTTTATGTTAAATTGTAACATCCTAAATTTATCTGTTGCAAGAGGTCGCTGCAGGCTTGATGTGCATATATGTGACTGTTGGCTATATGTACTCATGTAGCCTGTTGTTGATTCCTGCATAGCTCCTTCACTGTTGCCTATATGTACTCCCGTAGCCTGTTGGGAGTATTTAGGATTGAACTATATATTTTTATAGTAATTGATACTCATTGTGCCTCACGTGACAGCGCTACGTCTAGGAAGAAGAGGACATGTTGAACCATGGGCGTCAGCTTCACCGTCGTCTTCGGCATCGGTAAGACGTCACTCCCAAGTCGTCTTTGTATCGCAGCCAGGTACAATCTGGAATATAGATTGCTTGAATGAATACACGTCTAATTAACTCCATACATTTTTTTGAGGAAGCATTCAATCATATAAAAGAAAGCCTCAGTGGATATGATCCCTTATATCTCATGTTTTGGATATAAATGAGTGAACAAAGAAGCTAAAATGTGCCTATATAAATCCAGATTAGAAAATGCTAGAACATCTTATAAGAATGAGAGTATCTTTTACTCTTTGAGTCATACTAAATGTTGGGTTAAACTTATTTTATCAGTCTGCCACCTCTCTACATTTTCATCTATGATATATATTCTATATTTGCGAGTTAGCTAAGATGGGGCAGGGGTGCAGTAGGCCGCACTTGCTACATCACCGGCCAAAGCATCTGCGGGCCCCCCCAAGGTTGCTGGTAACCGGACGCCACCACCGCCGCCGCCCCCATGCCACACTTCCGAGCATATTCACATGCCACGCCCTTGCCCCTTGTTACTTTCGCCTTGCTGGTTCCTTCTTCTTTGCACTCAGGGTGTGCTGGTTAATTTTTTGTCCATACTCCATACTGCATAGTTAACCACCATCATACATGTGAAGATTGATAGCGGCATTTAATTACACCATAGGTTCTAAATGTGGTTTTTAAGCTACTTTATTAAGTTTGAAAGCAATAGCTAGCTAGCTTTCAGTTGTTTTGAATTATGATGCCAGATTTGACCGTTTACAGTTAGAATGAAGGGGAACATATAGGAAATGCACTGATGCTTGTTGGCTACTGTGCACATATATTTGTTTCCCTGTTGTGACTTGGGGATCTTGCAGACTTAAAATATGTCTCGGATTTAAGAATGTGTAAACGATGGCCAAGTGGCAGAAAGGCACTAGCCTAGGACTGGTTGTTGCATTCTTAGTTAGGCTCTATGTAGTAAGGGCATCCACAATGTGAGTATTTGGCGCCTCTAAGGCTGCCTCTAGGCCTATGAACACTGCATTGTCGGCCTCTAAGCCAAAAATTCTTAGGCATATATCTATCCATTGATATGGCATCTCCTTTTTCCTATTATTTAACAAAATGTTTTGCTAGCAGTACATTTAGCTTTGAATGTCCATGCATGTTTTTTCCATCTAATTTTATATTCTGGGTTGTATGGAAGTGATACTTTTTAGTTCTACATGATGATTATAAAAACACCTCACCCTGCTATTTTTGTTATATTAGATGTTCTCCTGCTTTGGCTAGATCAGAGAGAGGCTTTAAGCATATTCAGCTTAAATAATGACAGTCTTTTCATGTTTTCTTAGTTAAATGGCATGAATGTATATAAAATTTGTAACTTCATTCACATTCTCGTGTTCTGCTTGTACTTTTGCAGTCTTTGGGGTTTTCTCTGATAACAAGATGGTTTCTGGAAAATAACTGCTAGGAATTGTAGCTAGGCATGAAGCACAAGAAAGGCGGCAGTAAGATGTGCGAGTCAATATTAATCTTCTTGCTTCGGGGGATTTTCTATTTCGCTCAATGTTTGATGCTATTCATGTCCTTGAGGCCATGGTCATTGGCATCGATAGTACTAATGGTCAGGTTGTAGTGCTTTCCCCCTCTGTTGTTATGTTGTTGGCCCTCGTTAATGTTTATTGTACATTTTCCTTGATTTTTCTGTTCTGCCTTGTTGTGCATTGGATCCTCAGTGGTTGGGTTGTACTGTTACATAAGAAGAATCCATCTGTCGAAAGCATTGAGCTTAATTTAGATATGTGGATGCAATCTTTCTTTTCGTGTATAAGATAATTTGTTTATCTATTTACTCACTCCATACTGTTATTTAAAGTAGATAGATTGTCCATAATGTCTACTAACATTTTGATTCCTGGCTTCTTGCCATGCCCCATGCTAGCTAGATGATAGTATGGTGTAGGGATGCATCTGACATGCCCCTTTCTTTTGTGGTAAGTATGAAATTATGATTAATTCTGCAAAGCAACTAGGTTAAATGTTTGATATGTTTTTGGGTGAATTCAGTTAATTCAATATGATAATTTCTACTGCAGCGACAGCGTGAACTCGGTGGTGACTGCAAGGACCCATCCACGGCGCCCCTTCCTCTCTGAAAACGGCCTAATCGCTGGTAAGATCTTCCTTGTCTTCCCTCCACTCTCCTTGCCCCTCTCTTAATTGAGCATAGGATGCACTCTTAATTGAGCAGAGGAGGCATTGTAAGAAATTAAATCTCTCCATTTTTTTACCATTGTAAGAAATCTTTGATTCTAAGATTTTGGCATGCTTACCGAAGACTGGTGCCCAAACTGTTGTAGTACTATATAATATAGGAGTAGTTGATTGATAGCGTATTGAAACCATGTGGAAGCAATGAAAAGCAAGCACCATTGTACTACTACTACTACTACTGCTGCTGCTACTACTACTACTACTACTACTACTACTACTACTACTACTACTACTACTACTACTACTACTACTACTACTACTACTACATTCCAGCTAGCACATCTAGCGCCATGTGAAACAGCTTGTGGAGGACGCCGCCCTTTACGACGTGCTCGCGGTGGCCCGGTTACCATCTCTTGGAGAGAGGCAGGCCTCTCTTAATTTTGTGTTTATACCCTTCTTTGGGCAATGATGTCCACTGGCCGAGCAACGAGATGGAGCTGACGCTGAAAATGGTGTCCTCTGATATTATTCAGATGTTGCCATGTAGGTTGATTGCTGCTGCATAGAGCTGTTCAAATGCCATGTTGTTCTATTCATAGTACATTGAACACACCCTATATTCCTAAGCATATTAATCGATGTCCTGCTGGTCCTCTTCGCGTCTCGGACAGTAGTATCACTTGCCATCCAGCAGCCAATGATGTACAATGGTAGAATTGACATAATCTCTGTTTTTTCCCTTATGTTGAAAATTGTATTAGCAGTCACATACTTATGGTCATGAACTTACTAATGCTTTGACCTGAAACTGGAACCACTGTAGCTGTTCTGCTGCCAATATAACTTCGTTTGCATTTAGTTTGTTGTAATATTAATTCAGGTTCTACAATCTGCTAGGTCATGTTTTTATTTAGTTAAGTTCCCATCTAATTGCTTGAATTAGTCATGTATGGGAGAGCAGTCTGAAAGTTAGAACAGAGTATGCAACAATAGTGTGATTTATGTTGCTGGAAGTACTGCCAATGCTTTTATCATTTTTCAGGTTTGCTCTCGGTTCTGTTGGCAAGGGATCTTTGGTCATGAATCCATTGTAGAATGGCAATAGTTGAGCACCAAGGGACAATTGAAATTACTACCATGATATTTCAGGTAGTAATTACTCGAACATAATTTTTTTGTTCTTATATTTTTCTCCTTTATTTTGGTATAATGATGTGTTGATGCCCCCTGTCATGTAATTATTCCAAGATAGCCTGACTGTAATATTTCTGGGAGAAATATTATTACGAATGGAGAAAGCTTTATTTTAGGCATCTTAATTTTTGATATCATCCTAATATTTACAGTCAGGCTATTTTGGATGAAAGACATAGTTCGTGTGAATCATGACCTTCCATGCAATATTTCTTTCTGTGTAACAATTCCTGTGTGTATATGTGGGTATGTTTGTTGGTATCTACTCACTATATTATATACCGTGTTATTCAGAGATCTCGGGCCCTGCTGGGAGATCAGAGGCTGGCAGTGCATGCAACATGGCATGTTAATCGGGCAGATTATCATTCAAAGTCTTGTTAGATTCAAGTATTTTTTACATTGGGCAATTGCATATGATTTTATATGACCCGTGTGTCAAAAATGTATGTCTCAACATAGAAAATTTGTTTTAGGTTAGAGAAAATGTCTTTTTCTGTTTCATACATTGTTGTTTCAGTTAGTAGTGAATATTGATGATGCTCATGAAACCTTTCAAGGCATTGCTGAACTTTATCTCGTCATTTAACAACTTTGATTTCTAATTAGTGTGACGATCTCCACTAATATTTATGCCAAAAAGGAAATTAGTTGGAATTGGTTTACTGTCCTGCTGAGATTAAATATCCACATTGTGTCCAGGTTGATTCCTATTTTTCTTTATTTCTTTTTCATTTTCATCTAATCTTTACTGACCAATTTTTTATATTCATGTCACTAATTATTTTTCTACTTGTTCAATACCTGAAGCACATAGAGATTAGCATTGACGATTCGTGCATTGTAATTTGTAGCCTGATAGCTATATATAAAAAAATTACATTGCTGATTCAGTTTTGGTTTTTCACTCAGGCATACAGTGGTTAGTGTTGTTAATCCATACATAGTCGTATTTGTAGGTTGATGTTATCGTATCTTTAATTCAATATGTTGTGCAAAGTTACACGCATATTTTTCTTTCTTTAGGCCGTTAACCCATGTTGATTTCTGGACCCATATTTTAATGGTTCTCTTGCAGGTGTTGTGAAGGTTAGCCACTGTGATCAAGGAAATAACATGCATCTGTGTGGTTTGTTCCTGCTGTTGAACGGCCATTGCGGCATTTAAGGTATGTTCTGCCCGGTGCTACTAAATGCTATATAAAACCAATAGCTGTGCAAAAATTTCCTTGATATGAAAATAATCCAGTTAAAATAAATGGCTTGCGCCATCTGGCATTACATGATGACATATCAAACACTTTGACGCCTAGGATAGTCTATATTGGTATTCCCTTCAGTTACCTCATATTTCCAGTAATGAAATAACTCTTCGCTTTGGGGTTTTGGAATAATCTTCAGGAAGTTGGTGACAAGTTAGTAGAACTGATGGAAATGTCGCTTTCATTAGACAATGACATGCCAAAGATGCCACCGCCTGATGTAGTCTTTGGACTTAAACTATCTCATATGTACAATAACAAGATTTGCCGCTTCGGTTTTTTAGAATAATCTTCGATAAGTTGGTGAAGAATTAGAGTGGAAGTTACGCTCATGAGTGGTATTTGTTGTACAGACATCCAGTTAATTCTTGAGATACAATAGAGACACTGTAATGGAACTACTTTAGTCAAATACATGATCCACTGATTGTTGTAGTGAAATGTCGCTCTAGCTATTAATTTGCAGAATCTTGCACGACAAACTATATGCATGTGATCTCTATGGTCTCCCAGTAAATAAAGAAAACTGGAACATGTGCCTTCAAAATTTCTATTTATATACAAAAACCATGCATTGGTACATATGAACCATATGAATAGGACTGAAGAAGATCTATTTTTTTGTCATGTCTACGAGTTTTCTGTTATTTCTCTCAGTGTGAATAGGACTAAAGAAGATGGACATAGCCCTTTAGGTAATTTCACTTTTTTTTGAACCGCAAAACGTAGAACAATAGTTCTATGGTATATTTGCATTAAAAAAACAGTATGTTACAAAGGGAAAGGAGAAAACAGAAGCAAAAGAAAAAAGATCTAAGCTAATGGGGCAGAGCCCTTATCCAATTTCAGTTTTGGGCAACATGAGAATCATTTAAAAATTATCTGACAGCCATTGCTTGAACAAGGTGGAATGCTTGTCTTTGATCTTGTGTTGAAGTAGTTGAAGATCCTTCTTTAATTCAAGTCTCCAATTTGCGACTGTCGGCTGGATGTTTCTGAATACCTTGCCATTTCACTTTGTCCTGGATTAATAACAGATTACTAATTTTTTTTTAAATAGGGCAGGTTATTTACGAAAGTTTACTATTGATTGGATAATTTACACGTTGGCAAGGACTTATTGCTGTAGCCTGGTCATAATTGCTCGGCCAATTTCCCAACCCAAATCCAGAACTGCTTCATCTTTAGATCTTTTCGTGCTTGATGAAATGCCTCAGAGACTAAGCTCTGCACTTTGTTTTTCTCTGTTCTCCTGCTCACGGATTAACCGATGGCTGTAGGACCCAGAGAATCATTAGGAACTGGTCCACAGTGTCTTCCAGTGTATGTGTACACACAATTTGCTTTCCTTTTCTTTTTGACCTTTGTATATATGATGTGGTTGAGATACAAAGCCTCTTCTTGCAGTGTTGTCTGCAAGGCCGAAGGGTGTGAGCAATTTCATTGAGGCTGATGCAATCTTTGGACCGGTAGTGATGCCGGTTCCTGTTTATCCCATGACTGGTTCTTTCAGCTGAATATTCATACACTACTTGTTTGTATTATGTATTCCAGTGCAAATTATGATTGTTGCTAAACACTTATGTGTGTAACTGCAGATGACTATCTGTTCTAAAAAAATGTCACTGCACTACCACAATGCTAGCATGCATTCTTTTTTACATCTAACATTTATTGAATTGTTCATCTTCTTTCTCCTCTGTTTGTCACTAAGATTCTTCTATGACCTCTTTGAGGAGATCAACTAATCTTCATGTCGCAGTTTTTGTTGAAACATTTAACAGGTGCTTCAAGAATGTATGTGAGCTTGATATTGTATTTAACTTCAACAAGGTACAGTGATTCTCGTTGTTTGGTATTTTATTCTGGATTGTCACTGCCATGATAAATAAAGTCCAGAATAGCATTGGCATTTTTTGTCCTAGCATGTAATAGATTTTTGATACACGGGTCATATAAAATCATATGCAATTGCCCAATGTAAAAAATACTCCCTCCGTCTCAAAATAAGTGACTCAACTTTGTACTAGCTTTAGTACAAAGTTAGTACAAAGTCGAGTCACTTATTTTGGGACGGAGGGAGTACTTGAATCTAACAAGACTTTGAATCTAACAAGTGCCCAATGTGAAAAATACTCCCTCCGTCTCAAAATAAGTGACTCGACTTTGTACTAGCTTTAGTACAAAGTTAGTACAAAGTCGAGTCACTTATTTGGGGACGGATTTTGGGACGAATGGAGTACTTGATCCTAACAAGACTTTGAATCTAACAGGGGATTTGGATGATCTGTAGTCAAAGGATACCATCAAGCAAGCGGACGCGCAAGGAGGGTCGCCCTGCAGCAGAAGTAGAGGACGTTGCCAGCTGCATCACTCTCTGACCTGAAGCCGTGACCAGCGTTGATCCCTAACATTGTCAAGCACTATAATATAAGGTGCCTCTTCTTATGTTTCTGGTACAAATATACCACATATATGTTCATATATACAATAATAAAATGCTTTTATTAACCACATATATGTTCTTAACGAACGTACTCATTTAGGGGAAACTTTAATTAGGACTTCCGAATCTTTTGTACCTGCCAAGACTTATTATTTAACTCATGTGTATATTATGATTGTGTCATCATGTCTAAGTATGACAAAGAAACCAATTTTTATATGTATCTGAATGCATTTTATGTAAATACTTTATTTCCCATTTATGAAAGCTTTTAACACTCCAAAATCAGTAGTATTCCCAACTCATTATCATATTTGATGGACCAAAACGTTGGGGACGGCACCCTCGCGCCAAGGCGCGATACCGATCTAGTTGCTGTGAAGGCAGGGATCCGGGCAGTGCCGAGTGAAGTGACGTCTCTGTCGAATCAGCTGCGGGCGACGACAGCATAATTCCTGAATGTTTCAGTGGAGCCTGATGATTTGAAGTGGTATATAGTTCAAACCTAAATACTTTTTAAAACCTGTCAGGAAAACAAACAGGTTGCCGTTTTTCTTAGAGAGAGAACATCACTTGTTTCCTACAGCAGTTTCTATTAAGACGAAGCGCATTGTTCCAAGGAAAAGAAGGGACAAGGTTGTAAGAGCATCTACCGCCGGATTTCCTATTTCTCTCCTAAATGTCCGCAACGTCAGTGCTCAGTCAAAAAAGAGTGATTCAACCGGACCTCTCACTTCATCCCTAAACGTCGGGACTGACAGACAACTCTCAAATTGAGACCAAATCCTCTCAAATTAAGACCGAGTCTGGGGCAATATGAGGGTGCCTGGTCATGTCCGGACAGTACACCACGTCAGCTCTAGCGAGCGAAGACCCCACTTGCATGTATTGAATTCATGCTCCAACCAACTCATCCAAAAGTCCGAACTGATGGAGGGAGGTGGGCAATGTTCATCAGTTCAGACTTTACACCACGTCAGTTCTAGCGAGCGATGACTTTGCTAAGAGGTTGTTTAGAACTCTAGATAAAGAAAATTAGCGCCTACTATGAGGCTGCCGTCCATGCAGACCGGGCCCAAGATGTCGCTCGCCGCGTCCCCTGCGTAGATAAACGGCACCGGCGTGGTGGGCAATTGTTGGCCGCTGTAGAGGGAGACACCGGTGTATTTGTCACCATTGCCGAGGGTGACATAGGCGGGGAAGTCGCGGTCGAGTGTCCCCGCGTCCCCCCGCCCACGGTGCGCCGTTCGTCAGTGACCCCGCACCCGGCCGGGCATTCCCCGACGTGCAAGCCACAAAACGCCCATTTTCATGGCGCGGTAAGCGCTTATAGCGATGCTGTCATTGTAGTAGACAACCAGGCATGGACGATGGAAAGGGGAGTTATTTACCCAAAACCACCACACTTGGGGCTAGGGTAACAACTTGATACCACATTCAAGGCAGGGCACAAAAAACCACCGAAAATGCGCCTAATGCGTAACGCAGAGCACTGACGCTCGAATTTGGTTGCGAAAACAGCGAAACCGACAGGTGGGGCCCACCTGTTGGGGCTGATGTGGCAAAGACCAAGCAGAGAAAAAAGCTTTGACCAGCTGAGGTGGCAAATGATGCGCGGACCCCACCTGTCTGTGACTACATGATCTTCTTCATCCCATCTTTTTTCTATGAGACATTACATCGAGCAGCTTGTGGGCGGCCGGACTCCGGCGACTGGGGGGGGGGGGTGGGTGGTGGGTGGGGGGGGGGGGGGGGGGGGGGGGGTGGTTGCGGTGGGTGGGGTGGGGGGGGTTATGGTGTTTGTTGTTGGTGGTGGTTGTGTGATTTGTTTTCATGTTTTTCTTTTTTTTACAGTTTGTTTTTTGTTTTATTTTTTAGTCTTGCTTTTTTTTTTTTTTTTTTTTATTGTTTCTTTTTTTTGTTTTTTTTTTTTTTTTTTATGTTGTTTTTTTTTTTGTTTTTTTTTTTTTTGTTTTTTTTTTTTTTTTTTTTTTTCGTTTTTTTTGTTTTTTTTTTTTTTTTTTTTTTTTGTTTTTTTTTTTTGTTTTTTTTTTTTTTGTTTTTTTTTTTTTTTTTTTTTTTTTTTTTTTTTTTTTTTTTTTTTTTTTCTTTTTTTTTTTTTTTGTTTTCTTTTTTTTTTTTTTCTTTTTTTTCCTTTTTTGTTTTTTTTTTTCTTTTTTTTATTTTTTTTTTAATTTTTTTTCTTTTCTTTTGAACTTTATATTTTTTTTTTATTATTATTTTTTTTTCTCCTTTCTTCTCTTCCTCCCCTCCATCTTCCTCTACTTTCTTCGTGGACGCTCGAGCTCTCTGTCCCCGTGTGACCTGAGAGCTCCATGGCCACCATGGCCATGGCAGCCGAGCTCCTGCTTGAGCTAGCCCCAGGCCGCCTTGTCTACTCGCGACCCACGCCACGAGCACACACACACATACACGCGCACAGCAACACTCCCGCGAGATCCGGCAGCAGCTCATCCCGCGCTGACCTTGGTCGTCCGCCATGGCTGACCTCGGCCACACACACGCACCCCACGCGTGGCCCTACCCGCGCGCGCTCGCGAGGCCCCGCCTTGCCGCTGGCTGTCATTTCTGTCCGCGCCGGCGAGCGCACTGTGCTTCCCGTGCACCTCCCCGTGGCCACGCACGAGGTCCAGTGGCCGCACGCCGAGCTTCGGCGAGATCCCGCACTGGTTGTGTCCGCGTCCACCTCCGACGGGCGACCACTTCCAGGGTGCGGCCCTCATACACAACCTGGCCTCCCGGCGCGATGGCCTGGTCAGGCGTTGCCGCTGTGCACGTCCTCTCTGGTGGCTGCGCCGGTGATGGCCATGTCCGGCGCTCACAACCTGTTCGGCTAAATGCCCAGAGAGAAAATGAGGAAGAAATAAAAAGAAAAGGTGAAAAATTAATAAACACTTGAGTCATTGACAAGTGGGACCCTCGTCCAACTCAGCATATTGTCCACACAAGCATGCTACCTCGTCCCGACAGGCGGGCCCCACCAATCGGCTTCGCTGTTTTCGTGACTAAATTCGAGCGTCAGTGCTTTGCGTTACGCATTAGACGCATTTCCGATGGTTTTTTGTGCCCTGCCTTCAATATGGTACTAAGTTGTTACCCTAGCCTCAAGTATGATGGTTTTGGGTAAATAACTCTGGAAAGGGAGAGCATGTGCCTGCCATCGGCAATGGTGACCCTCTATTGCTCGCCATGAGCGTTGGTGTTGGTGTGCACGTCGTGCCCGTTGGTGTCCCTCGGTGAGCGCGACTCCTTGGAGGCTTGGACTCGTCCACGGGGCTACCCATTTTGTCCACGTGCCCATGAGTTTTTCATTTGAGGACACACCTAGTAATTTTTTTTTTACAAAATCTAGGCTTGGCTATTTCTCAGGTACCTGCAATTTGATGTTGCATCCCTCATTTTTTTCTTTTCTTCCTTCCTTCTTCCCTACCTCGTCGGAGAAGAACAACTCCATTTTCTATCTTAAGGGGAAACCATGGCCTCATCATCTATCCTAGGGGAAAGTCACAACCCCATTATTTATCTTAGGGGTTGGGGTGCGGGGTATCACTGGAGTTTTTCACGGTGGTGTAGGGTTTAGAGGGACGGTCGCGACGATGGGCAACAACAACGGTGGATGGAGGTTGAGGTTAGGACGAGGCGGTGCGCGGTAGCGCCAACCGGCCGCAGGGGTGGAGGCAGAGGAGGAAGACAGTTGGGAGGAGAACGATGATGCGTGGGCTGTTGGATGTAGATCCGACTGCCAGGAAAAGAAGTGACCGATGCCAAACTTTTTTCAGGTACCTGATATTTGGACGCTCCCTACAAAGAAGTGACCCGGTTGTTGCCGCCTACCCCTCTGCTGCCAGGGTGCTGGTCAAGACAGCATCAACCTTGACGCTCCTCTGCTGCTGGAACATCTGGAAACACCGCAATGGCGTGGCGTTCCGAGGAGACACCCCCTGTCTTGAACGCTTACTTGCATCCTGCCGAGATGATGCGGTGCTCTGGCGCACCCATCACCGTGGCCAACAGCCGGAACGGCGTCAAGTACAGCACGACTGCCAGCAGCAGGGAGATCGTGATGAAGATGGGCGTCAACCTGGGGTCGTGCCAGCGGAGCAGCGACTGTGACCGCTCCCCCTGCGTAGCCAGGTCGCCGACCACCGTCTGCACCCTGCCGGCGATGCCCCTCAACCGGTTGTACCGTATCTGCACCACGTCCCCCGGCTTGGTCGTCGGCCACATGTCCAACTCCTCGTCCAGCTCTTCGAGGAGGTGCGCCTGGTCCATGCACCACCACAGCGCCATGTCAATGTGCGGGGACCTGTCAGACTCCTCATCTAGCTCGTCCGGGCAGGCGAGCTCCGCACGGGACAGCACCGTGTCTATGTGCGGCCGCCGTCGGTAGTTCCAGGCCCCGGTCATGATTATGCACAGGAACACCATCGGCAGGATCAGCTCCGCGTGGGTGGAGTATACCAATATCAAGAACATCAAGTGCACGAGGACGGTGGTAAGCGGATTCTTCCACCTGCAGATGCCGTCAAACCATTTGGCGACGGTGACGACTGACGACCTCAGAGAATAGTGCGGCGATCCGGGCCAAGTTGGCCTTACTCCGGCGCAAGCTGAAATTGTCGGAGTCAACCTCGAGCATGTACCACACCACCTCCGTCCTCAATCTGCATCGCCGTGAGCCGGAGGCGGTCTTGGTGCAACCACCCGAGGTCGCCCTGCGCGAAGATAGGGTTGGTGTAGTGTATGTCAATGTCGGGGAGCATCGGTTTGCCGTACATGGCCAGCATTTTGGGCCACGACTTGCAGGTGAAGCGGACGGCGAGGTGGAGCTCCCCGGTCTTCTTCAGCCCCGACGGGCTGAGCATCATGAGCGGATAGTATTGGGTGCACACGCTGTTGGTCTCGAGGGTGGCGACGTACGTGGACGCGCACCTTGCCAATCCTCTGGTCCATCAAGTCATGGTCACCGTGGCCGTCGTCGAATACAACGACGGTGAAGAAGGTTCCCAGGTGTATTGCTCGTTCCATCGTGGCGCGACTGTGCTGAGCAGCGTGCGTGTACTTGGCAACGCAGTAAGGGCCGGTGAGCTGCCCTTCCCTAACCTTCATGGGGGTCAGGTTACGCGCGCCTAGGATGTCCACCTGCAGGATGCCAATGAAGCTCTTGCGGAGCCTCTTTCACCCACCATGAGCAGGAAGCATACATAGTTTCGTGTTAATACTATATTAAATTATTGTGTATAAATGAAGGCAGGTACATATGTTGTTGAAGACGAATAATCATCAAAGTAACGGTTCACAAGTATGACCATCGGCACCACACAGCCCTCCAAGAACAGTTCTATACGGAGCACACGCTAATCCATCACTATCCATCAGGCACACTTGTAATCCAGCACACACGCACACAAATTCTGCACTAACGAATTACAATCCTTTCCCAATCCCAGTTGCGTGCGCAGCGATGGCGGGTGGGGAGCAGGCAGCAGCAGGAGCGGAGGTACTGCCGGTGGAGTAAGGCCGGTATCG
Organism: Thinopyrum elongatum; assembly: GCA_011799875.1. NCBI lineage: Eukaryota > Viridiplantae > Streptophyta > Magnoliopsida > Poales > Poaceae > Thinopyrum > Thinopyrum elongatum. The sequence continues at coordinate 17,399,697 of CM022298.1, read as the reverse complement.
TCCCGTTCCGTTCCAAGACCACCACCCGTGAGGCAGCATCCGCCGTCTAGCCACCGGAAGGGGCAGGCATGTGTTAGTCTTCCTAAACATTACTAGTACGTTGAGAAATAAAGCAAGGGCGATGGGAAGAAAAGTACCCTTTTTATTGTTCATCAAAGCAGGCCTACACGATTTCATTTTGCTTGTAAGTATTATTCATGTGTTTGAAACATTATTTTTCACTTTTCTGACCGCCCATCACAGTTCGTGATTTGCATCGACTGCAGCCCAAATCATTCTTGGGCTTATTGGGCTGGTTTGGGCTCTCACTATTTTATTGAGTTTTCTCGTGGTAGGCAGAATTGCATAGCGTGACGATCCCGGCTTAAATCGTGCACTAATCATACACGCAAATGCACACGATCAAGCCTAATGACTCACTTGAAAATATCATAACATAACTCTAAAACATAAATAAAGTCATACAAGCTTTATATTACAAGGCAGGGTCTCGAGGGTTCGAATACATAGCTCGATGGCATACAAGTGTCAGCGGAAGCATCAGATATCTGGGTACAGATATTACAGAGAAACAGATAGGCCTTTAAAAAGGTGGGGCAAAATAAAATACTACGATCGAAAGGCGTAGGCCTCCTGCCTAGGACCCTCCGAATCCTACTCCTAGTCGTCTGTCGGCTCCTCGTAGTAGTATTCGCCTGGAGGGTAGTAGTAGTAGCCGTAATCATCGACAGGGGCAGCTATCTCCGGGGCTCCGTCATCTGGCGGCGACATATGGATATGGGGAGAAAAAGAAAATAAAGCAAACGTGAGTACTCATCCGAAGTACTCAGCAAGCAAGGATCTACACTACATATGCAACATTTTCAAAGGAAGGCTGTATATGTGGACTGGGCTGCAGAAATGCCAGAATAGAGGGGAACACCTAGTCCTATCGAAGACTAGCATCTTCATCGGTCTTGCAGCATTAGAAGAGTGCAGATTAACATAATGTAAAGTAGTAGTAATGTCATCAACCTCGCCCAGAGATCCTTTCTCGACTCCCTGCGAGAAAGCAATCCCAGAGCCATACTATCCATTTCATCTCAAGTCACCAGTTCTAGTTGTACCGATCGGGATACAACTCCGAGTGTCCGTTACCGTAGGACAGGCTATCGATAGATTAGTACTTCCCTGCAGGGGTGCACCAACTTACCCACCACGCTCGATTAACTCCGGCCGGACACACTTTTCTGGGTCATGCCCGGCCTCGGCCAAACGATACGCCGCAACCCGACCAAATACTTAACAGAGAGGTCAGCATGCCGGACTAACCTATGCCCCCCAGGGGTCTTGGGCCATCTCCCCAGGAACTCCTGCACGTTGCGTCAGGCGGCCGAGAGCAGACCTAGCAACCCCTTAATACAAGCGCAGTTGCGTAACTAGTCCAACTCGGCGTGCGCCGCTCAGCCGCTGACGTCCATTAAGCTTCGGCTGAAGTATACGACGCAGAACGCCCATACTATACCCACGTGATGGTTAGTGCTATCAGGCCAGAGGCCCCTCGGATCAAATATCCAAACCGTTAGTGTGTTGGTAGTGCGGTAACGAGCAGAGACTCACGAAAGATGTGACCCCGTCGCCCCGTCTCGAGGACTTGCGGCAAGGGCTAAGAATGCCCAGCCACGCCTCGTATTCATTACTCGGGCACCATCTAGGTCCACCCGACTCCACATTTCTCGCAATTAAGGTCGCGCGGGTACCCCTCAGGGCCGACCCGTCTTTATCCAGATTAAGCAGTGTCAACAGTAATGTAAGGCATCTATGTGGCTATCATATCAAGAAGGAATCCGAGGCATCACCCTAATTGGATTCCCAACTGACGTAAACATCAAGGTGAACGAAGGAGGAATCACCCTCGAGGTCCACACTTGAGCAGTTGCTCGACGATGTCGTTATCGGGGGTGGTGTAGGAGGAATCACCCTCGCTGACCACGACCGATTAACTAACCTACAAGGTTATCATCAGAAGTGTTGACGAGGTATCACCCTCGGCACTCGATAGTAACCCAGTAGTGTCGAACAACTAAGGGGGAGTGATGTGCGGCGCCGGGGCCTGGTCTTCGATCCCGTTGATCGGGTCTTCTGATGATCCAGCGGGGCAGTCGGGATACTGTGGGGTCTCTGATGGGTCTCTACCCAACCTATACTAAACAGTTTAGGATAAGCAGGTAGGAAACAATAGCAGGTTACAATAAACAGGCTATGCAGCAGGTATAGGATAACAGCAGCAGCAGTAACTTCTAATGCAAGCATAAGAGAGAAGAGAGTGGGCGATATCGGAATGCTCAAAAGGGGGGTGCTTGCCTGGAAGCTCGGCAGCAAGGGTCTGATCGTCAACTGCGTCGTCGGGCTCCTGAGCTGCGTCGGTCTCGGGAGCTACGTCGACATCGGGGTCTACCGAGAGAGAAGAGGGGGAAGAAACAGATAAATAGACAGCAAACATATGCAGCACAGGGTATGCTATGCTAGGATGCAGTGCAGAGTTGCCTAAAGTATGTCTAAGTCATTTTAGTTACTTTAGAATTAACGCGGGATTTATTATCCGGTGATTAAGCACTATTCATATACCGGATACGGACGGAAAGTTATGGGTTCTCCTACGTAAGGGGTTCCGACATGGAAACAGACGACATGATCAGATTCATCTCGTCGTTCTGAGCAACTTTTATGTTTTAAGTTTTTCGATCGGAGCTACGGTTTAAAAGTTACGAATTTTCAAAGATTTAAATCATTATCTGGAATTATCTAATTTAACAGAAAAGGAAATATGACGTCAGCATGATGCAATGCTGACATCAGCGGTCAACTGGTCGGTTGACCAGGGTCAGGTTACTAATTACTTTTATTTATAAAGACGTTTTAATTAACTAAATTACGGTGGGGCCCACTTGTCATACACAGCGGGTGAACAGTAACCACGTTGACCAGAGTCAACGTGGTCAGCAGAGGCGCTGGGGCCCACTAGCAGTCTCCCAAGGGGTGGGCCCCACGCGTCCACGTCGGCGTCGGCGCCGGAACAACGCTGGCGTCCAAAAACGCGGCGGCGCTGCCTCGGGCCTCGTAGGGATTTCGCTACGGTGCGCCGTTTCCTGCGTGGTTTGCGGCATTCGATCGGGCGTTCGAAGCCGCGTCAGATGGGGGTGGTGCGGTGACCGCAGACGGCGTGCAGCGACGGCGGTGAGCAGCGCGGCGGTCGTCGGCGTTCGGCCGTGGTCGGGACCGGAGCTAGAGGGCACGGCGAACAGCGTGGATATGCGCGTTCGAACCGCGTGGAGACGCTTAGTGCGTTCCCGCGCTCGAATGGTCATGACGAAGGCTAATTTAACGGCGGCTAGCTCCATGGCGGCGGTGTTTCCGGGCGGCGACGGTGGCGGCGTCTACGGTGGCGGAAAGACGCGGGTGAGAGAGGGGAAAGTAACGCGTGCTCACCCTGCAGGCACACGTAGGCCCGGCGCAGATCGTCGGCATTCGCCGGCGACGTGCCGGCGACCGAAGACGGGGAAGCACTCGATCCCCTTGCTGTGGTGGCGCAGGGCTCGAACCAGTAGCCGGAGAGGAAGAAGAGGAGGCAGGCGGAGCGAACGGGCTCGGTCTCAGGCGTCGGGGAGGCATGTGGCCACGCCGGCGAGCTCGGCCATGTCGACGGCGTCGGGTGACTTGTGCGAGAGGGAGAAAACGAGCGAGGGGGAGAGATCTGAGAGTGGCTAGGGTTGCGGGGGAGAGAGATGAGCTCGAGGCATCCTTATCCTCGCCGGGGAACCAGCGGATGAGCGACAGCGAGGCGAGCTCCGCCGTGTCGGCACCCAGACGCGACAGCGCACAGAGGAAGGAGATGACCGGGGTGGGCTGGCCAGTTGGGCTGGGCTGAGTGCACTGTGCACTCAGGCCCAGCCAGTTTAAACTGCAGGGGCCTTTTCCCTTTTCTTTTTTATTTTTGTTTCCTATTTTTGGTTTCTTTTCTATTTTCAAAAATGTTAGGCTACTTATTGACTTTTGTAAAATATGTGACCCAACCCAAATACTGCATTGCATTAATACCTTCCACCAAAACTAGTTTGGGAAAAATATGATTTCACTTGGATTTGATTTAATTATAAATGAATTAAATATTTCTGTTTTGGTGCTGTTTCATGTAGTTTGAGTCACTTAGCTAACTCATTTAATATTGATGATATTTTTATAAATGCTTTTGAATTATGTGCTATTTAATGAACATTTTTTCAACAGTGTTTGAGCAAATTTATTTTGCACTTTTGAATTTGAGTTGATTTTCAGAATATAATTTGAATTGTTTTAGTTAACCACTATGACTAGGCTCTGCAAATGAAGTGACTTGGAATTAATAGCAGATGATCACAGTGGCTATTACATGGGGGTGTTATAAATTCTCCTCCTCTAAAAGAAATTCTCGTCCCGAGAATTTAGGAGGTAGAAGGAAAAAGGTCGGGATATTCTTCCCGAAGATGATCCTCGCGTTCCCAAGTGGCTTCATATTCAGTGTGATTCAACCACTAAACTTTCAGGAACTTGGTTGTCTTCTGACGGGTTCGACGTTCAGCTTCATCGAGAATGCGGATCGGATGCTCCTTATAAGAAAGATCATCTTGCAATTCGAGCATTTCATGATCCACTGCTCGGTGAGGAGATTCCTTGAAGCATTTACGAAGCTGTGACACATGGAAGACGTCGTGGATATGAGAGAATTGCGGTGGCAACTCCAATTTGTATGCCACTTGTCCATGTCTGGCAACGATGCGAAAGGGACCAATATAGCGAGGAGCTAGCTTGCCCTTGATTCCGAAACGACGGGTGCCCTTCATAGGAGTGACACGAAGATAAGCTTGATCACCTGGTTGATAGGTCAAGCCCCATCGCTTGCGATCATAGTTGCTCTTATGGCGGTCCTGAGCCGCCTTGAGATTTTCTCGGACAATACGGACTTGTTCTTCGGCGTGTTGAATAATGTCCAGTCCCACGAGAGGTCGTTCCCCAGTTTCTGACCAATTCAGAGGGGTTCGACACTTTCGTCCATAAAGCACTTCGAAGGGGGCCATTTTCAAGCTGGCTTGATAACTGTTGTTATAAGAGAATTCGGCAAACGGGAGGGATTCTTCCCACTTCTTACCGAACAATATAACACAAGCCCGAAGCATATCTTCAAGCACTTGATTAACTCGCTCAACCTGGCCTTGGGATTGAGGATGATATGCTAAACTCCAGGTAATATGAGTTCCCATAGCTTCTTGGAAACTTTCCCAGAACTTGGAAGTGAAAAGACCGCCACGGTCCGAACTGATCTCCTTCGGAATACCTTGGAGTGAAACAATTCTGGAGATATACAGCTCTGCTAACTGACTAGCAGTGATAGTCTCCTTGACAGGTAGAAAGTGTGCAACTTTAGAGAGTTGGTCGACGACGACAAGAATAGCATTGTGACCTTTCTGAGACTTGGGAAGACCAGTAATGAAATCCATTTGCACTTTATCCCACTTCCACAAAGGAATAGGGAGTGGTTGAAGAATTCCAGCAGGCTTCTGATGTTCTGCTTTCACGCGACGACATACGTCACATTCAGCAACATATCTAGCAATATCCTGCTTCATTCTGGACCACCAGTACCTTTGACAAAGATCGCGATACATCTTGGTGCTACCGGGATGGATAGACAGCGGCGTATCATGAGCCTACTTCATGACCTTGTCAGTCATAAGCTCGAAGCGAGGTACTACAATGCGGTCTCTGAAATATAAGGTTCCATCTTCAGCAATCGAGAAATCCCTGTACTTATCAAGGTGAAGCTCCTTTTTCATCAGATCTACTTTGGCATCTTTGGCTTGCACAATCTTTACAGCTTTCTCAAGATCTGGCTGTACCACAAGGTTATTAAGAGAACCCTGCGGAATGATACAGAGGTTCAGCTTGCGCAATTCTTCATATAGCTGGGGTTGAGCTTCCTCAACCATAGGGTTGTTGCCATAGGACTTGCGGCTCAAGGCATCAGCCATCACATTAGCCTTGCTAGGGGTATAATAAATACCACAGTCATAGTCCGTGATTGTTTCCAACCATCGCTGCTGACGGAGATTAAGATCCGGTTGAGTGAACAAATACTTCAAGCTTTGATGATCAGTATAAATCTCACACCGGTTACCAAGAAGGTAATGCCGCCACTGCTTCAAAGCTTAGATCACAGCAGCGAGTTCGAGATCATGCACTGGATAGTTTTCTTCATGTGGACGCAATTGTCGTGAGGCATATGCAATTACCTTTCGCTCTTGCATTAGGACACAACCTAATCCTTGACGAGAAGCGTCACAATAAATTACAAAGTCTTTGCGAGAATCGGGAGGAGCAAGCACTAGAGCAGAAGTAAGCTTGTCCTTGAGGGTCTGGAAACTCTCCTGGCATTTGTCTGTCCACTCAAACTTAACGCCTTTGTGGAGCAGATTAGTCAGGGGCTTGGCTATCTTGAAAAAAATTTCGACGAATCGGCGGCAATAACTTGCAAGGCCGAGAAAACTTCTGACTTGTTTGGCATTCTTCGGAGGAGTCCAGTCAAGAATAGCCTGAACACGCTCCGGGTTAACGGCAATACCGTCCTTGGAAATCACATGTCCAAGGTAGGTCACTTCAGAAAGCCAGAATTTGCATTTGGAGTACTTGGCATACAACTTATGTTCTCGAAGCCTCTCCAGAACAAGACGAAGATGTTCGGCATGTTCTTCCTTATTCTTCGAATATACCAGAATATCATCCAGATATACCACGACAAACTTGTCGAGGTAATCCATGAATATATAATTCATCAGACGGGAAAAAGTAGCTGGAGCATTCGTTAGGCCAAATGACATGACGGTGTGTTCATAGGAGCCAAAATGAGTAACGAAGGCGGTCTTCGGAATATCCTCTTCGCGGACACGGATCTGGTGATAACCCAACCTCAAGTCGAGTTTAGAGAATACCGAAGATCTAGCAACTTGATCGTATAAATCATTGATCCGAGGAAGCGGATATTTATTCTGAATGGTTGCTTGGTTGATAGGACGGTAATCTTGGACCAACCTATTCGTACCATCTTTCTTCTTGACAAAGAGAGACGGTGCTCCACAGGCAGAGGAACTAGGACGGATGAAACCCTTCTTAAGTGACTTGTCGATTTCTTCCTTAAGCTCAAGAAGGTGGTGCGGAGGCATCTTATAAGGACGCTTCGCAATAGGAGTTGTGCCAGGCTTCAAGTCGATAACAAACTCGACAGCTCTAGCAGGGGGTATTCCTGGAAGTTCTTCTGGAAAAACATCCTGGAAGTCACAGACGACTGGAATGTTTTCGATCCCCTCAAGCGGAGAAGCGTTCAACGCATTCAAGGCATAAATCTGAGCCTCGGCGTTCTGAGTGATATGAGCATCGTAATTCACTATCTCATCTGATGGGTGCAGGAGGTGTACAACCTTAGAAGCGCAATTGATTGAGGCGTAATGAGCCTTCAACCAATCCATTCCCAGAATAAGATCAATCGAGGAAGACTTGAGTATAATGGGAGAAGCACGGAACTTCAACCCTTCAATATCAATGATGACATCGCGGCTGAACACGAAGGCTCGGCACTGGCCCGCGGGAGTGTTCACCGCTAATGAATGGTGTAGCGCTTCACTTCTAACGTCATGCATGAGTGCAAAATGTTCTGACATGAATGAATGCGATGCTCCTGAATCAAATAAAACAAATGCTGGTACTGAATTAACAAGAAGTGTACCCATCACGGTTTCAGGTTGATCCTGAGCTTCAACCATGTTGACATGATAGTTCTGTCCACGACCATAAGAAGGTCTGACATTGTTGTTACGCTGCTGAGGAATTCCACGGCCATTACCACGGCCAGCAGGAGGAAGAGCTAGCTGATTCTGACTCTGAGAGCAGTCTCTGGCATGGTGACCTGGCTGGCCACACTTGAACCAGAGTCCACTGTCTGGACGTGGTGCAGGAGCTCGAGGTGGTGGAGCTCGAAGAGGCTGCCTTGGTGGTGGAGGAGGCAGACGAGGTGCAGCATAAGCAGGCCTGTACACTGGAGCTGCTGGACGGTACATGCTCTATGGAATCCAAATACGGCGCTTCTGGGAAGACGAGCCCGAAGATGAGCCCGCTTCACGAGTGCGTCTGGTCGCTTCCTTGTGCTTTTTCAGACCAGTCTCGACCATGATAGCCTTATTCACCAAGGTGGCAAAGTCAGGAAAGTCTTGGATGAGCAGGGCTAGCTGAATGTCATGGTGTAGCCCTTCACGGAACTTCTCCTGCCTACGAGCATCAGTGGGGATGTCTTCTTCAGCATAGCGAGATAAATCAAGGAACTCTCGCTGGTAGACCTCCACAGTCTTGTTGCCTTGAACAAGGTTGCGGAACTCAGCCTTCTTGCGTGCTATAACTGCTTGAGGAATATAGCGGGCGCGAAAAGCAGTCTTGAACTCCACCCAGGTAACTACAGTCCCATGAGGTAGGGTCTGTCTGTGGGTGGCCCACCATTGTGCTGCGGGTCCCTTCAGGAAGTAGGTCGCAAAGGTGACATATTTGAGAGGAAGGACATCAGCTGACTCCATCTCATAAAAGATGTCACGCAACCAGTCATCGGCGTCCAGCGGATTAACTGCGTTGCGGAATGTCACAGGGTTGCGGCGGACAAACTCTGGCAGGGTGATTGAAGCTGGCTGCTGATTGGCATTGGGACGGGGGAACTGCTCCATAATTCCCGTCATGAACTGACGGTTGATTTCAAACTATTGCATCATAGCAGCCATATAGTCAGGCGGTGGTGGCGGAGGTGGATTGTTATCACCCATCCTGCTAAATTCAACAGGGGTAGTTTAGCAGAAGCCAATGCGAGTGTTTAGCAACAAGCATGATGTAACGCGATGGAATTTAAGTAGTACCACAAATGTTTAATAGTAGTCATCAAGTCATACAGATCCATACAGAGTCGGTTACAACTGGACAGCATAACGGCGTAAATTCAAAAGCTAGACATACTAGGCGGCACGCAGGCACGCGGTAAGGAAGTACACAATGAGACATAGCAAAGGCTACATCAACGTCGGAGAGAACCACTGAAATGGGGTAGCTGCAAGTGCGGACGACGGATGTTCGTCGCAGAAGGATCCTGCGCTCCATGCGCACTCTGATGCAGAACCCGGTCTCGAGCTGAAAGAAGAGGTCCACGTGCAGGCGTGTGACCTCCCACAGCAGGCCAATCAATCCCTGGTGGCATCTCGGTCCTGCGCGGGTAAAGAATGTGCTCTGGATGTATCCCTACACGAACAGCTGGTAGCAACTGCGTCATAGCCTCGTAGAGTCGTGCTCGAGTGGCAAACAACTCGACGGCAAGAGCCCGAACAGTGCGATCTAGAGCCTGAGTACACTGAATCAGAACTCGCGGATCGTAGCGACGAGGCTTGTATGGGGCACAGATAGCCGTGTAGTATCCAGTAGCATCTCCAGCAGGGGCATACGGAATGTATCGAAACTCAGAGGCATCCAAGCTAGCGCTGAGCTCTCCTCGGAGACGTGCGACAGCAGAGTAGGCGGCATCATGGATTGCCATCTCAATCGTCATGCCGATACCGTGGAAAAGGTATAGCTCAGTGTCTGAGTCATCCTGCTGATCATAGATACGAACGTCAGCATAGTACTGCTCCTGGTTGAACTCGCGGTAAACCTCGTAGACCATGTACTCAGGGTACCAACGGTAACCTAGTCTAGTCAAGAGGGCGATCAGAACAGCTGGAAACCCAGGGGCATCTCGAGCCCAAGTGCGAAGCACAAGCTGCGTCGTAGGACGTGGTGGAAACAGATGATCCATCTGAAATAAAGGAAATTCAGGATTGTCATTTGACGATGAGAAGTATAACAGATCTCGAAGAGAAAGGTTAAACAAAACAATGGAAAGGAACATGATTATCAGACTAATCAGATCAATGACAGGGAAATCGCATAGAAATCCAACTCTCCGGGTGGACGGAATTTACGAGATCCTAAGTGTCGGTGTTAGTAAATTTATTTAACCCGAATAGAAGAGAGATTAGAGTCCCTGAGTAAAGATGAGGAATAAAAGAACCTAATACCACCCAGTTGGCGATGTGGGCCCGTAAGCCACACAGCCAAGTTAGTAAAAGAGTTTTTGATGACTAGACTCAACTTCGGCCAAGGAGTTGGAAAGGGGGACTCCTAGAGGCAATCGGCTCTGATACCAACTTGTGACGACCCCGGCTTAATCGTGCACTAATCATACACGCAAATGCAAACAATCAAGCCTAAGGACTCACTTGAAGATATCACAACACAACTCTAAAACATAAATAAAGTCATACAAGCTTTATATTACAAGCCAGGGCCTTGAGGGCTCGAATACATAGCTCTATGGCATACAAGTGTCAGCGGAAGCATCAGATATCTGGGTATAGATATTATAGAGAAACAGATAGGCCTTTAGAAAGGCGGAGCAAAATAAAATACTACGATCGAAAGGCGTAGGCCTCCTGCCTAGGACCCTCCAAATCCTACTCCTGGTCGTCTGTCGGCTCCTCGTAGTAGTACTCGCCTGGAGGGTAGTAGTAGTAGCCGTAATCATCGACAGGGGCAGCTATCTCCGGGGCTCCGTCATCTGGCGGCGACATACGGATATGGGGAGAAAAATAATAATAAAGCCAACGTGAGTTCTCATCCGAAGTACTCAGCAAGCAAGGATCTACACTACATATGCAACATTTTCAAAGGAAGGCTGTATATGTGGACTGGGCTGCAGAAATGCCAGAATAGAGGGGAAAGACTAGTCCTATTGAAGACTAGCATCTTCAAGCATCTTCATCGGTCTTGCAGCATTAGAAGAGTGCAGATTAACATAATGTAAAGTAGTAGTAATGTCATCAACCTCGCCCAGAGATCCTTTCTCGACTCCCTGCGAGAAAGCAATCCCAGAGCCATACTATCTATTTCATCTCAAGTCACCAGTTCTAGTTGTACCGATCGGGATACAACTCCGAGTGTCCGTTACCGTAGGACAGGCTATCGATAGATTAGTTCTTCCCTGCAGGGGTGCACCAACTTACCCACCACGCTCGATTAACTCTGGTCGGACACACTTTTCTGGGTCATGCCCGGCCTCGGCCAAACGATACGCCGCAACCCGACCAAATACTTAACAGAGAGGTCAGCACGCCGGACTAACCTATGCCCCCAGGGGTCTTGGGCCATCGCCCCGTGAACTCCTGCACGTTGCGTCAGGCGGCCGAGAGCAGACCTAGCAACCCCTTAATACAAGCGCAGTTGCGTAACCAGTCCAACTCGGCGCACGCCGCTCAGTGGCTGACGTCCATTAAGCTTCGGCTGAAGTATACGACGCAGAACGCCCATACTATGCCCACGTGATGGTTAGTGCTATCAGGCCAGAGGCCCCTCAGATCAAATATCCAAACCGTTAGTGTGTTGGTAGTGCGGTAACGAGCAGAGACTCACGAAAGATGTGACCCCATCGCCCCGTCTCGAGGACTTGCGGCAAGGGCTAAGAATGCCCGGCCACACCTCGTATTCATTACTCGGGCACCGTCCAGATCCACCCGACTCCACATTTCTGGCAATTAAGCTCGCGCGGGTACCCCTCAGGGACGACCCGTCTTTATCCAGATTAAGCAGTGTCAACAGTAATGTAAAGCATCTGTGTGGCTATCATATCAAGAAGGAATCCAAGGCATCACCCTCGTTGGATTCCCAACTGACGTAAACATCAAGGTGAACGAAGGAGGAATCACCCTCGAGGTCCACACTTGAGCAGTTGCTCGACGATGTCGTTATCGGGGGTGGTGTAGGAGGAATCACCCTCGCTGACCACGACCGATTAACTAACCTACAAGGTTATCATCAGAAGTGTTGACGAGGTATCACCCTCGGCACTTGATAGTAACCCAGTAGTGTCGAACAACTAAGGGGGAGTGATGTGCGGCGCCGGGGCCTGGTCTGCGATCCCGTTGATCGGGTCTTCTGATGATCCAGCGAGGCAGTCGGGATACAGTGGGGTCTCTGATGGGTCTCTACCCAACCTATACTAAACAATTTAGGATAAGCAGGCAGGAAACAATAGCAGGTTACAATAAACAGGCTATGCAGCAGGTATAGGATAACAACAGCAGCAGTAACTTCTAATGCAAGCATAAGAGAGAAGAGAGTGGGCGATATCGGAATGCTCAAAAGGGGGGTGCTTGCCTGGAAGCTCGGCGGCAAGGGTCTGATCGTCAACTACGTCGTCGGGCTCCTGAGCTGCGTCGGTCTTGAGAGCTACGTCGACGTCGGGGTCTACCGGGAGAGAAGAGGGGGAAGAAACAGATAAATAGACAGCAAACATATGCAACAGAGGGTATGCTATGCTAGGATGCAGTGCAGAGTTGCCTAAAGTATGTCTAAGTCATTTTAGTTACTTTAGAATTAACACGGGATTTATTATCCGGTGATTAAGCACTATTCATATACCGGATACAGATGGAAAGTTATGGGTTCTCCTACGTAGGGGGTTCCGACATGGAAACAGATGACACAATCAGATTCGTCTCGTCATTCTGAGCAACTTGCATGTTTTAAGTTTTTCGATCGGAGCTACGGTTTAAAAGTTACGAATTTTCAAAGATTTAAATCATTATCTGGAATTATCTAATTTAACAGAAAAGGAAATATGACGTCAGCATAATGCAATGCTGACATCAACGGTCAACTGGTCGGTTGACCAGGGTCAAACCTGACCTGTGGGTCCAGTGGGACCCACATGTCATTGACAGGAGCATAATTGAGTTTAATTAAGACTAAACCGAGTTAATTAGCTGGTAGGCCCCACCAGTCAGTGTCTAACTAACTAAACTAATTACTTCTATTTATAAAGACGTTTTAATTAACTAAATTACGGTGGGGCCCACTTGTCATACACAGCGGGTGAACAGTAACCACGTTGACCAGAGTCCACGTGGTCAGCAGAGGCGCTGGGGCCCACAGGCAGTCTCCCAAGGGGTGGGCCCCACGCGTCCACGTCGGCGGCGGCGCCGGAACAGCGCCGGCGTCCAAACACGCGGCGGCGCTGCCTCGGGCCTCGTCGGGATTTCACTACGGTGCGCCATTTCGTGCGTGGTTTGCGGCATTCGATCGGGCGTTCGAAGCCGCGTCAGATGGGGGTGGTGCGGTGACCGGAGACGGCGTGCAGCGACGGCGGTGAGCAGCGCGGTGGTCGCCGACGTTCGGCCGTGGTCGGGACCGGAGCTAGAGGGCACGGCGAACAGCGTGGATATGCGCGTTCTATCCACGTGTAGACGTTGAGTGCGTTCCCGCGCTCGAATGGTCATGACGAAGGCTAATTTAACGGCGGCGAGCTCCACGGCGGCGGTGTTTTCGGGCGGCGACGGTGGCGGCGTCTACGGTGGCGGAAAGATGTGGGTGAGAGAGGGGAAAGTAACGCGTGCTCACCGTGCTGGCTCACGTAGGCCCGGCGGAAGCTTAGGAGCTGCAGATCGTCGGCATTCGCCGGCGACGTGCCGACGACTGAAGACGGGGAGGCGCCCGATCCCCTTGCTGTGGTGGCGCAGGGCTCGAACCAGTAGCCGGAGAGGAAGAAGAGGAGGCAGGCGGAGCGAACGGGCTCGGTCTCAGGCGTCGGGGAGGCCTGTGGCCACGCCGGCGAGCTCGGCCATGTCGACGGCGTCGGGTGACTTGTGTGAGAGGGAGAAAACGAGCGAGGGGGAGAGATCTGAGAGTGGCTAGGGTTGCGGGGGAGAGAGAGGAGCTCGAGGCATCCTTATCCTCGCCGGGGAACCGGCGGATGAGCGACAGCGAGGCGAGCTCCGCCGTGTCGGCACCCGGACGCGACAGCGCATAGAGGAAGGAGATGATCGGGGTGGGCTGGCCAGTTGGGCTGGGCTGAGTGCACTGTGCACTCAGGCCCAGCCAGTTTAAACTGCAGGGGCCTTTTCCCTTTTCTTTTTTATTTTTGTTTCCTATTTTCGGTTTCTTTTCTGTTTTCAAAAATGTTAGGCTACTTATTGACTTTTGTAAAATATGTGACCCAACCCAAATACTGCATTGCATTAATACCTTCCACCAAAAACTAGTTTGGGGAAAATTTGATTTCACTTGTATTTGATTTAATTATAAATAAATTAAATATTTCTGTTTTGGTGCTGTTTCATGTAGTTTGAGTCACTTAGCTAACTCATTTAATATTGATGATGTTTTTATAAATGCTTTTGAATTATGTGCTATTTAATGAACATTTTTCCAACAGTGTTTGAGCAAATTTATTTTGCACTTTTGAATTTGAGTTGATTTTCTGAATAGAATTTGAATTGTTTTAGTTAACCACTATGACTAGGCTCTGCAAATGAAGTGACTTGGCATTAATAGCATATGATCACAGTGGCTATTACATGGGGGTGTTACACATAGTATGAGAATAAAAATTATGGATTACTTTGATGTGCAATTCTTTGCAATATATGTCCTATTTTGTTCTTTATTTGTTTCCATAAGGGTGAAATTTATTATTGAATTATTTTCTGTACAATTTTGATCTGTTGTTTAACTTACTCAATTTCAATAACTGAGATTGGCTATGAATGTATGCATTGTAAGACTGCTCATAAACCATGATGAATTTGAAAAATAGTTGTATACAGCAAGGCACATCTCATCGATAGCTTTCCGTCGGTGGTGTGTCCATGTACAGCTTGTGTTATTCCAAATGTTTGCAAGCTATCGTCATATATACAGTGCTGCTTGTTCACCAATTTCTAGTAAACTTTTATTTTAGTTATTTAGGCGACTGATGAATAAATGTTATGAATTTTTCAAATGGCGGTAGTATGCCAACTAAATGTTATGAAAAATATGTCTCATAATGGATGTAGTATTATTAATTTGGTGTTGTATTTGTTGCTTTTTTCCAATATTGGTGTTCAAACTTAAAAAAAAAGTGTTTGAATGGCAAAAATTCAAAAACTACTAGTGTTAAGAACTATAGGTCGTATGTAAAATAAGGTTCTAGTTAGGTGCCCAAACATGGATGTGCAACTAAAATAACTGACATCATGGGACTCCTTGCTCTGTTCCTCGAGCACAAAATCCCAAATTCTAGCACATCAAATGGTTCCGGTGCAATGATCCAAGTGGTATCTGTATCAACTTGAAATCAAACAAATACATATAATCTCAAATTTTGAACATACCTGGATTCTTTCCAATTCATGAAGCATATAAATTATACTTCATGCACTAAGTCTCTTCTTTGGATTGAAGTCTCTACACACTAAAGCAATCTCGTAGCATATTCGTATTTGTTCACATAGTGTGTCTCGTTCTGATCTCTCCAACCTACCACTCCAACTTTCAAGTACCTAAAAAATTATGGTGGTGTTACAATGTTAAAATGGATCAGCAACATCTTTCTATATAGCAAGCCCAAATATGTACACTATATAACCGGCCACAAACATTCAAGCATCAAACCAACAACAAAAATCACTAAAATGTAAGTTGTGTCCCGCTAGATTCAAGACAGATATATCACCATGTAAATTGCACTTTCAGAAACAAAGTATCAAACTAAGAAGAAAAAAAACTTCTCTAAAAAGGTAATCAGTTGTGTTGATTCTTTTGCAGCCAAATTGAGCTTCCCTCTAATTGGTGTGCTTGCAAAAATGATATTATGTAACATCTTAAACTAAAATATAATGACAAGGGAAGTAAAAAAAGCTTGAAAATTAGTTTAAGTCGGTCATTCTTAGCCAAAAAGGAAATTGAGGTGTTATCTTTGTCATAGTAATGGTGGCATATACTGTTCATACATCCTCAATAGCTTGATAGCCCTTCTGCCCAGGTAGTATTTCTATGATAATAACACCAAGACTATACAAGTCAGCGCTGTGTGTGATTATGTAACACCCCTGTGTAATAGCCATTATGATCAACTGCTAATATTGCCAAGTCATATAATTTGCAGTGCCTAAACATAGTGGTTACCCAAAATAATTCAAACTCTATTATGAAAATCAACTCAAATTCAAAAGTGCAAAATAAATTTGCTCAAACACCTTTGGAAAAATGTTCACTAATTAGCAAATATTCCAGAAGCATTCATAAAAATATCACCAGTAGCACTTGGATTAATTAAATGATTCAAACAATTTGAAACAGCACCAAAATAGCAATATTAAATCCATTTAAAATCATATTAAATTCAAATGAAATCCAAATCTGTCCAAACAAGTTTTCAGTGATGGGTAATACTGCATTGCATGATTTGGACCAAGTCTCATATTTTACAAAAGTGCAAAAGTGCCCTAACTAATACACAACAAAAAATAAATAAAAGAAAAGCAAAACAGAAATAAGAAAAATGAAACGAGGCACTATGCACTGGGCCTAAGTGCACAGTGCCCCTAGACCAGCCAACCAGGCCCATTACCTTCTCTCTCCCTCGCGTGTCGTCTCCTCCATGGCCGAGCGCGCGCGCGCTGCTCGCGCGGCGACACGCCGACACCACCGACGCTCCGCCAGCGAGGGGATAAGGCCGAGCCTCCCCATTCATCTCCCCTCGCTCCTCATCACTCTCCCCCTCTCTTCCCTCGTTAGCGTGCTCTCTCTCCCTCTCTGCTCGCAAGCGCCGAGCGCCGTCGCCGCCGTTCGTCCAGCGCCACCGCGGCCGCCGTCACCGCCTCGTCCCGCTACGATGCCGTAGACCTGCGCCGTGCTCATCCACGTCGCCTGCGCCTGCGAGCCGGAGCCGGGGAGCCCTGCAGCGCCTGGATCGAGATCGTCTTCCTCCACGGATCGCCGGTGCTTCTCCGACGAATCTGCCGAGCTGCTGCTACTAAACTGTCACGGGCCTCCGTGTGAGCCGCACGGTGAGCTCCCCTGTCTCCTATTCCCTCCGCTAGCTCCTTCCTGCGCCGTAGATAGCTGCTGCCGCGCCCGAGCTCTGTCCGTCGCCGACGAGCTCGTGGCCGTGGCCATGGCCTTTGTCACGTTCGCCTGAGGCCGCCGTTGTGCTCCTGGTGCTCCCAGGAGTCCAATGAACTCGAGCACGAGCTTTTCCGTGCTCCCTAACGCTAGATCCCCAACTCCCGAACTCCGGCGACCGCCCCGTCGCTCGCTGTCGTCGTTCCAGACCATTTCCGGCAGCGCCGCCGCCCTAGACGGATGCGGCTTGGTGTGCCTGTTCGAACGAGCCCGGGCGCACACCAAATGGCCCACTGAGGAGCGATCCCGAGCCAATCCGGCGATCTTCCGCCGCGGATTCGGTCGCCGGCGCAGTTCCGGCGCCGGCCGCCGACGTGGCTCGGTGGCCCCACCCCTGGGCCACTGACTATGGGGCCCCGCGGGCCCCATTGACCCCGCTGACCTGGGTCAACGCCGATGTGGCCACCCTGTGACTATGACAGGCGGGCCCCACCGCAATTAGTTAATTAAAAATGTTTTAAAAATTAAAAGTTAATTAGTTATACTAATTGTCTCACTGACAGGCTGGGTCCACCTCCTAATTAACCCTGTTAATTAAGTTAACACACTGTTAGTCTAAACAGAGGCTGACATGTGGGTCCCACTGGACCCACATGTCAGGTTTGACTGGTCAGCCGACCTGTTGACTTGCTGATGTCAGCATTACCTCATGCTGACGTCATAATTCCCTTTTCTGTTAAAATAAATAATTCCAGAAAATCATTTAAACTTTGAAAATTAATAACTTTTAAACCGTAGCTCAGATCGAAAAACTTAAAACATGAAAGTTGCTCAGAACGACGAGACGAGTCTGATCGTGCCGTCTGTTTCCTTGTCGGAACCTCCTACGTAGGAGAACTCGTAAATCCGAACCTGTATCTGATAGATGAATAGTGACTAATCGCCGGTAAATAAATCCCACGATAATCCTAAGATAACTACAATGACCTAGATGGATCTTTAGGCAACCCTGCACTGCATCATAGTCATAGCATACCCTGTATTGCATCGTTGCTGTGTATTTATTTGTTTCCTCCCCCTCTTCTCTCTCGGTAGACCCCGACATCGACGTAGCTCCTGAGGCAGACGCCGCTCCGGAGTACGACTACGTCCCCGACGACCCTGCCCTTGCCGTCGAGCAGACAGGCAAGCACCCCCATTTTGAGCATTCCGATATCGCCCACTCTCTTCTCTCTTATGCTTGCATTAGAAGTTACTGCTGCTACTGTTGTCCTATATCTGCTGCATAGCCTGTTTACTTGTAACCTGCTGTTGATACTTTCCTGCTATCCTAAACTGTTTAGTATAGGATGGGTAGAGCCTTATCAGAGACCCACTTGTCCCGACTGCCCCGCTGGACTCTCAGAAGACCCGAGCAACGGGATCGAAGATCAGACCCTAGCACCGCACGTCACTTCCCCCTTAAATTGCTCGACACTACTGGGTTACTATCGAGTGCCGAGGGTGATACCTCGTCAGCACTTCTGATGATAACCTTGTAGGTTAGTTAATCGGTCGTGGTAAGCGAGGGTGATTCCTCCTACACCACCCCCGATAACGACATCGTCGTGCAACTGTTCAAGTGTGGACCTCGAGGGTGATTCCTCATTCGTTCACCTTGACGATAGCATCGAGCGGGAATTCCATCGAGGGTGATTCCTCAGGGTTCCCTTCGGTGTCAGACACACAGCTACTTTGGATACTATGACTTGACTTTGAACCATGATACTAAAGACGGGTCGGCCCTGAGGGGTACCCGTGCGAGCATGAATTGCGAAGTGATGTGGAGTCGGGTTGACCTGAGAGGTGCCCGCGAGATAACTACGAGGTGTGGCCGGGCATTCTTAGCCCTTGCCGCAAGTCCTCGAGACGGGGCGACGGGGTCACATCGATCGTGAGTCTCTGCTCGTTTCCACGCGCTCCTAATTCACTAAAGGTTTGGATATTTGATACGAGGGGCCTCTGGCCTGATAGCACTAACCATCACGTGGGCATAGTATGGGCGTTCTGCGTCGTATACTTCAGCCGAAGCTTAATGGACGTCAGCAATTGAGCGGCGCGCACCGAGTTGGACTGGTTACGCAACTGCGCTTGTATTAAGGGGTTGCTAGGTCTACTCTCGGCCGTGAACGTAACGTGCAGGAGTTCCCGGGGCGAAGGCCCAAGACCCCTGGGGGCATAGGTTTAGTCCAGCGTGCTGACCTCTCTGTTAAATATTTGGTCAGGTTGCGGCGTGTTGCTTAGCCGAGGCCGGGCATGACTCAGAAAAGTGTGTCCGGCCGGAGTTAAGCGAGCGTGGTGGGTAAGTTGGTGCACCCCTGCAGGGAAGAAAACATCTATCGATAGCCTGTCCTACGGTAACGGACACTCGGAGTTGTATCCCAATCGGTACAACTAGAACTGATGACTTGAGAAGAACTGGATAGTATGGCTCTGGGATTGCTTTCTCGCAGGGAGTTGAGGAAGAATCTCTGGCCGAGGTTGATGATACTACTATACTTTACATTATGCAATCTGCACTCTTCTAATGCTGCAAGACTGAAGAAGATGCTGAAGATGCTAGTCTTCGATAGGACTAGGCTTTTCCCCTCTATTCTGGCATTTCTGCAGCCCAGTCCACATATACAGCTCTCCTTTGAAAATGTTGCATATGTAGTGTAGATCCTTGCTTGCTGAGTACTTTGGATGAGTACTCACGTTTGCTTTACTTTCTTTTTTCCCCATATCCAATTGATGCCACCAGACGACGGAGCCTTTGAGTCAGATGCCCCTGTCGACGACCACTACTAGTACCAGCCCGGAGAGTACTACTACTACGAGGAGCCGACCGGCGACCAGGAGTAGGATTCGGAGGGTCCAGGGCAGGAGGCCCACGCCTTTCGATCGTAGAGTTTTATTTTGCCCCGCCTCTGTGAAGGCTTATCTCTCTGTCTGTAACATATCTGTACCCAGATATCTGATGCTTCCGCTGACGTTTGTATGCCATCGAGCTATGTATTCGAGCCCTCGAGGCCCTGGCTTGTAATATTAAGTTTGTATGACTTTATTTATGTGTTAGAGTTGTGTTGTGATATCTTCAAGTGAGTCCTTAGGCTTGATCGTGTGCTTTTGCGTGTATGGTTAGTGCACGATTAAGCCGGGGTCGTCGCAGGTTGGTATCAGAGCCGACTGCCTCTAGGAATCCCCCTATCCAATTTTTGGCCGAAGTTGAGTCTAGTGGTCGAAAACTCTTTTACTAACTTGGCTGTGTGGCTTACGGGCCCACGTCGCCAACTGGGTGGTACTAGGATCTTTTATTCCTCGATCTTTACTCTGGGACCCTGATCTCTCTTCTATTCGGGTTTAATAAATTACTAACACCGACACTTAGGATCTCGTAAATTCTATCCACCCGGAGAGCTGGATTCAGTGCGATTTCTCTGTCTTTGATCTGATTAGTCTGATAATCATTTTCCTTTCCATTGTTTTGTTTAACCTTCCAAATTTGAGATCTTCTATATTTCTTGTCATCGAATGACAATCCTGAATCTTCTCTATTTTAGATGGACCGTCTGTTTCCACCTCGCCCTACGACGCAGCTTGTGCTTCGCACCTGTGCTCGAGACGTCCCTGGGTTTCCAGCTGTTCTGATCGCCCTCTTGATCAGGCTGGGATACCGCTGGTGCCCCGAGTACATGGTCTACGAGGTTTATCGTGAGTTCAACCAGGAGCAGTACTATGCTGATGTTCGCATCTACGATCAGCAGGATGACTCTGACACTGAGTTACACCTTTTCCACGGTATCGGCGTGACGATTGAGATGGCAGTACATGATGCCGCTTACTCTGCTGTCGCACGTCTCCGAGGAGAGCACAACGCCAGCTTGGATGCTTCTGAGTATCGGTACATTCCGTATGCCCCTGCTGGAGATGCTACTGGATACTACACAGCTGTCTGTGCCCCTTACGAGCCTCGTCGCTACGATCAGCGAGTTCTGATTCACTGTACTCAGGCTCTGGATCGCACTGTTCGCGCTCTTGCTGTCGAGTTGTTTGCCACTCGAGCACGACTCTACGAGGCTATGACGCAGTTGCTACCAGCTGTTCATGCAGGGATACATCCGGAGCACATTCTTTACCCGAGCAGGACCGAGATGCCATCAGGGATCGATTGGCCTGCTGTGGGAGGTCACACGCCTGCACGTGGACCTCTTCTTACAGCTCGAGACCGGGTTCTGCATCAGAGTGCGCATGGAGCGCAGGATCCTTCTGCGACGAACGTCCGTCGTCCGCACTTGCAGCTACCCCATTTCAGTGGTTTTCTCCGACGTTGATGTAGCCTTTGCTATGTCTCGTTGTGTACTTCCTTACCGCGTGCCTGCGCGCCGCCTAGCATGTCTAGCTTCTAAATTTGCACTGTTATGCTGCCCGAACGTAACCGACTCTGTATGGATCTGTATGACTTAATGACTATTATTAAGCATCTGTTGTACTACTTAAATTCCGTCGCGTTACATCATGCATGTCGCTAAACACTCGCCGTGGCTTCTGCTAAACTACCCCTGTTGATTTAGCAGGATGGGCGATAACAATCCACCTCCGCCGCCACCGCCTGACTATATGGCAGTAATGATGCAACAGTTTGAACTTAACCGACAGTTCATGACGGGGATTATGCAGCAATTTCCCCATCCCAATGCCGACCAGCCGCCACCTTCCATCACCTTGCCAGAATTTATGCGGCTCAACCCGTCGTTCTTTCGCAACACAGTCAACCCGCTGGATGCCAATGACTGGCTGCGTGACATCTCCTATGAGATGGAGTCTGCTGATGTCGCCCCGGCCAATTATGTCACCTTTGCGACATACCTTCTGAAGGGTCCCGCATCACAATGGTGGGCCACTCACCGACAGACCCTACCACCTGGTACTGTCGTCACTTGGGCAGAATTCATGATTGCTTTCCGTGCTCGCTACATTCCTCAAGCTGTCATAGCATGGAAGAAGGCCGAGTTCCGTAGTCTTGTTCAGGGCAACAAGTCTGTGGAAGTTTATCAGCGCGAGTTTCTTGACTTGTCTCGCTACGCTGAAGAAGACGTTCCCACTGATGACCGAAGGCAGGAGAAATTCCGTGAAGGGCTGCATCATGATATTCAGTTAGCTCTACTTGTCCAAGACTATCCTGATTTCGCCACCTTGGTGAATAAGGCTATTATGGTCGAGACTGGCTTGAAAAAGCATAAGGAAGCGACCAGACGCACTCATGAAGCGGGCTCATCTTCGGGCTCGTCCTCCCAGAAGCGCCGCATCTGGATCCCACAGAGCATGTACCGTCCAGCAGCTCCAGTGTACAGGCCTTCGTATGCTGTACCTCGTCTGCCTCCTCCACCACCAAGGCAGCCTCTGCAAGCTCTAGCACCTCGTCCTGACAATGGACTATGCTTCAAGTGTGGCCAGCCGGGTCACTGTGCTAGAGATTTTTCTCAGAAGCAGAATTAGTTGGCTCTTCCTTCTGCTGGCCGTGGTAATGGCCGTGGGAATTCTCAGCCTCGCTACAGCAATGCCAGACCTTCTTATGGTCGTGGGCAGAACTACCACGTCAATATGGCTGAAGCTCAAGACCAACCTGAAACCGTGATGGGTACACTTCTTGTTAATTCAGTACCTGCATCTGTTTTGTTTGATTCAGGAGCATCGCATTCATTCATGTCAGAACATTTTGCACTCTTGCACGATGTTTTTCAGGCACTCCCAATTATCCTGAGTTCTTCCAAGATCGATCTTATCTTGGGAATGGATTGGTTGAAGGCCCATTACGCCTCAATCAATTGCGCCACTAAAGTTGTACACCTCTTGCACCCATCAAACGAGATAGTGAACTACCATGCTCATATCACTCAGAACGCCGAGGCTCAGATTTATGCCTTGAATGCGTTGAACGCTTCTCCGCTTGAGGGGATCGAGAACATCCCAGTTGTCTGTGACTTCCCGGATGTTTTTCCAGAAGAACTTCCAGGAATACCCCCTGCTAGAGCTGTCGAGTTTGTCATCGACTTGAAGCCTGGCACCACTCCTATTGCGAAGCGTCCTTACAAGATGCCACCGCATCACCTTATTGAGCTTAAGGAAGAAATCGATAAGTCACTCAGGAAGGGCTTCATCCGTCCTAGTTCCTCTGCCTAGGGAGCACCGTCTCTTTTTGTCAAGAAGAAAGATGGTACGAATAGGTTGGTTCAAGATTACCGTCCTATTAACCAGGCAACCATTCAGAATAAATATCCGCTTCCCCGGATCAATGATTTATATGATCAACTTGCTGGATCATCGGTGTTCTCTAAACTCGACTTGAGGTTGGGTTATCACCAGATCCGTGTCCCCGAAGAGGATATTCCGAAGACTGCATTTGTTACCCGTTATGGCTCCTATGAATACACTGTCATGTCATTTGGCCTAACGAATGCTCCAGCTACGTTCTCCCGTCTGATGAATTATATATTCATGGACTACCTCGACAAGTTCGTCGTGGTATATCTGGATGATATCCTGGTATATTCAAAGAATAAGGAAGAACATGCCGAACATCTTCGCCTTGTTCTAGAAAGACTTCGAGAACACAAGTTATATGCCAAGTACTCCAAATGTGAATTCTGGCTTTCTGAAATGACCTACCTTGGACATGTGATTTCCAAGGACGGTATTGCCGTTAACCCGGAGCGTGTTTAGGCTATCCTTGACTGGACTCCTCCGAAGAATGCCAAGCAAGTCCGAAGTTTTCTCGGTCTAGCCAGTTATTGCCGCCGATTCGTCGAGAACTTCTCCAAGATCGCCAAGCCCCTGACTAATCTGCTCCACAAAGGCGTTAAGTTTGAGTGGACAGACAAGTGTCAGGAAAGTTTCCAGACCCTCAAGGACAAGCTTACTTCTGCTCCAGTGCTTTCTCCTCCTGATTCTCGCAAGGACTTTGTCATATACTGCGACGCCTCTCGTCAGGGATTAGGCTGTGTCCTAATGCAAGAATGAAGAGTAATTGCGTATGCTTCACGTCAATTGCGTCCACATGAAGAAAATTATCCGCTGCATGATCTTGAACTTGCTGCAGTGATATATGCATTGAAGTTATGGCGACATTACCTTCTGGGTAATCGGTGTGAGATTTATACCGATCACCAGAGTCTGAAATACTTGTTCACTTAACCGGATCTTAATCTCCGTCAGCAACGATGGTTAGAAACAATTACGGACTATGACTGCGGTATTTCATATACCCCGGGCAAGGCTAACGTGATGGCTGATGCCTTAAGCCGCAAGTTATATTGCAACAACCTCATGGTTAGGCGAGCTCAACCTCGTCTCTATGCAGAATTGAATCAGCTGAATCTGCGAATTGTTCCCCAGGGTTCTCTTAATAACCTTGTGGTACAACCAGACCTTCAAAAGGCTGTTAAGGAAGCGCAAGCCAAAGATGCTGAAATTGACTTGATGAAGAAAGAGCCTCACCTTGATAAGTACCGTGATTTCTCAGTTGCTGAAGATGGAACATTATATTTCCGAGACCGCATCGTAGTACCTCGCTTCGAGCTTATGACTGACAAGGTCATGAAGGAGGCTCATGATACACCGCTGTCTATCCATCCGGGTAGCACCAAGATGTATCGCGATCTTCGACAGAGGTACTGGTGGTCTAGAATGAAGCAGGACATTGCTCGTTATGTTGCTGAATGTGACGTATGTCGTCGCGTGAAAGCAGAACATCAGAAGCCTGCTGGAATTCTTCAACCACTCCCTATTCCTTTGTGGAAGTGGGATAAGGTGCAAATGGATTTCATTACTGGTCTACCCAAGTCTCAGAAAGGTCACGATGCTATTCTTGTCGTCGTCGACCAACTTTCCAAGGTTGCTCATTTTCTGCCTGTCAAGGAGACTATCACTGCTAGCCAACTAGCAGAGCTGTATATCTCCAGAATCGTTTCACTCCACGGCATTCCGAAGGAGATCAGTTCGGACCGTGGCGGACTTTTCACGTCCAAGTTCTGGGAAAGTTTCCAAGAAGCTATGGGGACTCACATTACATGGAGTTCGGCTTATCATCCTCAATCCCAAGGCCAGGTTGAGCGAGTTAACCAAGTGCTTGAAGATATGCTTCGTGCTTGTGTTATATCATTCGGTAAGAAATGGGAAGAATCTCTCCCGTTTGCCGAATTCTCTTATAACAACAGTTATCAAGCCAGCTTGAAGATGGCTCCATTCGAAGTGCTATATGGACGTAAGTGTTGAACCCCTCTGAATTGGTCAGAAACTGGGGAACGACCTCTCGTTGGACCGGACATTATCCAACATGCTGAAGAACAAGTCAGAATTGTCCGAGAAAATCTCAAAGCAGCTCAGGACCGCCAGAAGAGCAACTATGATCGCAAGCGATGGGGCTTGACCTATCGACCAGGTGATCAAGCTTATCTTCGTGTCACTCCTATGAAGGGCACCCGTCGATTCGGAATCAAGGGCAAGCTAGCTCCTCTCTATATTGGTCCTTTTCGCATAGTTGCCAGACGTGGACAGGTGGCTTATAAATTGGAGTTGCCGCCACAATTCTCTCATATTCATGATGTCTTCCACGTGTCGCAACTTCGCAAATGCTTCAAGGAATCTCTGCACCGCGCAGTGGATCACGAGATGCTTTAGTTGCAAGACGACTTATCTTATAAGGAGCATCCGATCCGCATCCTTGATGAAGCTGAACGTCGAACTCGTCAGAAGACGACCAAGTTCCTGAAAGTGCAGTGGTCGAATCACACTGAAGATGAAGCCACTTGGGAACGCGAGGATCATCTTCGGGAAGAATATCCCGGCCTCTTTCCTTCTACCTCCTAAATTCTCGGGACGAGAATTTCCTTTAGAGGAGGAGAACTTGTAACACCCCTGTATAATAGCCATTATGATCAACTACTAATATTGCCAAGTCATATCATTTGCAGTGCCTAAACATAGTGGTTAACCAAAATAATTCAAACTCTATTATGAAAATCAACTCAAATTCAAAAGTGCAAAATAAATTTGCTCAAACACCTTTGGAAAAATGTTCACTAATTAGCAAATATTCCAGAAGCATTCATAAAAATATCACTAGTAGCACCTGGATTAATTAAATTATTCAAACAATTTGAAACAGCACCAAAACAACAATATTAAATCCATTTAAAATCATATTAAATTCAAATGAAATCCAAATCTGTCCAAACAAGTTTTCGGTGATGGGTAATATTGCATTGCATTATTTGAACCAAGTCTCGTATTTTACAAAAGTGCAAAAGTGCCCTAACTAATACCAAACAGAAAATAAATAAAAGAAAAGCAAAACAGAAATAAGAAAAATGAAACGAGGTACTGTGCACTGGGCCTAAGTGCACAGTGCCCCTAGACCAGCCCACCAGGCCTATTACCTTCTCTCTCCCTCGCATGTCGTCTCCTCCATGGCCGAGCGCGCGCGCCGCTCGCGCGGCGACACGCCGACGCCACCGACGCTCCGCCAGCGAGGGGATAAGGCCGAGCCTCCCCATTCATCTCCCCTCGCTCCTCATCACTCTCCCCCTCTCTTCCCTCGCTAGCGTGCTCTCTCTCCCTCTCTGCTCGCAAGCGCCGAGCGCCATCGCCGCCGTTCGTCCAGCGCCACCGCGGCCGCCGTCACCGCCTCGTCCCACTACGATGCCGTAGACCTGCGCCGTGCTCATCCACGTCGCCTGTGCCTGCGAGCCGGAGCCGGGGAGCCCTGCAGCGCCTGGATCGAGATCGTCTTCCTCCACGGATCGCCGGCGCTTCTCCGACGAATCTGCCGAGCTGCTGCTACTAAACTGTCACGGGCCTCCGTGTGGGCCGCACGGTGAGCTCCCCTGTCTCCTATTCCCTCCGCTAGCTCCTTCCTGCGCCGTAGGTAGCTGCTGCCGCGCCTGAGCTCTGTCCGTCGCCGACGAGCTCATGGCCGTGGCCATGGCCTTTGTCACGTTCGCCTGAGGCTGCCGTTGTGCTCCTGGTGCTCCAAGGAGTCCAATGAACTCGAGCACGAGCTTTTCCGTGCTCCCTAACGCTAGATCCCCAACTCTCGAACTCCGGCGACCGCCCCGTCGCTCGCCGTCGTCGTTCCAGACCATTTCCGGCAGCGCCGCCGCCCTAGACGGATGCGGCTCGGTGTGCCCGTTCGAACGAGCCCGGGCGCACACCAAATGGCCCACTGAGGAGCGATCCCGAGCCACTCCCGCGATCTTCCGCCGCGGATTCGGTCGCCGGCGCAGTTCCGGTGCCGGCCGCCGACGTGGCTCGGTGGCCCCACCCCTGGGCCACTGACTGTGGGGCCCCGCGGGCCCCATTGACCCCGCTGACCTGGGTCAACGCCGACGTGGCCACCCTGTGACTATGACAGGTGGGCCCGACCGCAATTAGTTAATTAAAAATGTTTTAAAAATTAAAAGTTAATTAGTTATACTAATTGTCTCACTGACAGGCTGGGCCCACCTCCTAATTAACCCTGTTAATTAAATTAACACACTGTTAGTCTAAACAGAGGCTGACATGTGGGTCCCACTGGACCCACATGTCAGGTTTGACTGGTCAGCCGACCTGTTGTTAAAATAAATAATTCCAGAAAATCATTTAAACTTCGAAAATTAATAACTTTTAAACCGTAGCTCACATCAAAAAACTTAAAACATGAAAGTTGCTCAGAACGACGAGACAAGTCTGATCGTGTCGTCTGTTTCCTTGTCGGAACCTCCTACGTAGGAGAACTCATAACTCCGAACCTGTATCTGATAGATGAATAGTGACTAATCACCGGTAAATAAATCCCACGATAATCCTAAGATAACTAGAATGACCTAGATGCATCTTTAGGCAACCCTGCACTGCATCATAGTCATAGCATACCCTGTATTGCATCGTTGCTGTGTATTTATTTGTTTCCTCCCCCTCTTCTCTCTCGGTAGACCCCGACGTCGACGTAGCTCCTGAGGCAGACGCCGCTCCGGAGTACGACTACGTCCCCGACCTCCCTGCCCTTGCCGTCGAGCAGACAGGCAAGCACCCCCATTTTGAGGATTCCGATATCGCCCACTCTCTTCTCTCTTATGCTTGCATTAGAAGTTACCGCTGCTACTGTTGTCCTATATCTGCTGCATAGCTTGTTTACTTGTAACCTGCTGTTGATACTTTCCTGCTATCCTAAACTTTTTAGTATAGGATGGGTAGAGCCTTATCAGAGACCCACTTGTCTCGACTGCCCCGCTGGACTCTCAGAAGACCCGAGCAACGGGATCGAAGATCAGACCCTGGCACCGCACGTCACTTCCCCCTTAAATTGCTCGACACTACTGGGTTACTATCGAGTGCCAAGGGTGATACCTCGTCAGCACTTCTGATGATAACCTTGTAGGTTAGTTAATCGGTCGTGGTAAGCGAGGGTGATTCCTCTTACACCACCCCCGATAACGACATCGTCATGCAACTGTTCTAGTGTGGACCTCGAGGGTGATTCCTCATTCGTTCACCTTGACGATAGCATCGAGCGGGAATTCCATCGAGGGTGATTCCTCAGGGTTCCCTTCGGTGTCAGACACACAGCTACTTTGGATACTATGACTTGACTTTGAACCATGATACTAAAGACGGGTCGGCCCTGAGGGGTACCCGCGCGAGCATGAATTGCGAAGTAATGTGGAGTCGGGTTGACCTGAGAGGTGCCCGCGAGATAACTACGAGGCGTGGCCGGGCATTCTTAGCCCTTGCCGCAAGTCCTCGAGATGGGGCGACGGGGTCACATCGATCGTGAGTCTCTGCTCGTTTCCGCGCGCTCCTAATTCACTAACGGTTTGGATATTTGATCCGAGGGGCCTCTGGCCTGATAGCACTAACCATCACGTGGGTATAGTATGGGCGTTCTGCGTCGTATACTTCAGCCGAAGCTTAATGGACGTCAGCAATTGAGCGGCGCGCGCCGAGTTGGACTGGTTACGCAACTGCGCTTGTATTAAGGGGTTGCTAGGTCTGCTCTCGGCCGTGAACGTAACGTGCAGGAGTTCCCGGGGCGAAGGCCCAAGACCCCTGTGGGCATAGGTTTAGTCCGGCGTGCTGACCTCTCTGTTAAGTATTTGGTCGGGTTGCGGCGTGTTGCTTAGCCGAGGCCAGGCATGACTCAGAAAAGTGTGTCCGGCCGGAGTTAAGCGAGCGTGGTGGGTAAGTTGGTGCACCCCTGCAGGGAAGAAAACATCTATCGATAGCCTGTCCTACGGTAACGGACACTCGGAGTTGTATCCCGATCGGTACAACTAGAACTGATGACTTGAGAAGAACTGGATAGTATGGCTCTGGGATTGCTTTCTCGCAGGAAGTTGAGGAAGAATCTCTGGCCGAGGTTGATGATACTACTATACTTTACATTATGCAATCTGCACTCTTCTAATGCTGCAAGACTGAAGAAGATGCTGAAGATGCTAGTCTTCGATAGGACTAGGCTTTTCCCCTCTATTCTGGCATTTCTGCAGCCCAGTCCACATATACAGCCCTCCTTTGAAAATGTTGCATATATAGTGTAGATCCTTGCTTGCTGAGTACTTCGGATGAGTACTCACGTTTGCTTTACTTTCTTTTTTCCCCATATCCAATTGATGCCACCAGACGACGGAGCCTTTGAGTCAGATGCCCCTGTCGACGACCACTACTACTACCAGCCCGGAGAGTACTACTACTACGAGGAGCCGACCGACGACCAGGAGTAGGATTCGGAGGGTCTAGGGCAGGAGGCCCACGCCTTTCGATCGTAGAGTTTTATTTTGCCCCGCCTCTGTGAAGGCTTATCTCTCTGTCTGTAACATATCTGTACCCAGATATCTGATGCTTCCGTTGACGTTTGTATGCCATCGAGCTATGTATTCGAGTCCTCGAGGCCCTGGCTTGTAATATTAAGCTTATATGACTTTGTTTATGTGTTAGAGTTGTGTTGTGATATCTTCAAGTGAGTCCTTAGGCTTGATCGTGTGCATTTACGTGTATGGTTAGTGCACGATTAAGCCGGGGTCGTCACAGATTACACCTCCTTCGCGAAGTTCTGGTGCCAAATACCCCCTGCACAAAGATATAAAACGTCTAATTGATTAACGGACAAAGAGATTACAGTTTAAGAAATAAGTCTTTCAAGAGGAGTTAGCTAGCTTACATAGTTCCTAATATAGTTTTGGTAATATCCCGGCTTTGATTTTCATCAAAGCATCTTGACAGGCCAAAATCAGTAATTTTAGGTACCATGTTATCTTCGAGCAGTATATTGGCAGGTTTCAGATCCAAGTGAATAATATGATTTTCATGAAGGTACTGTAGACCCTCACATATCCCTTTAATTATTTTATAGCACATTCCCCACTCACGGTATGCATCTACAAAGGGAAAGGAGAAACCAGGTTTATAATTTGAGATACTTTTGAATGCTAGATGTTATACGACACATCACACAATTTTTAATATATTGAGGAAATAAAGAGAAAACTTAGAGGCCACATGGCCTTACCAATGATATATTTATCAAGACTCCCTTTAGGTATATACTCGAAGCAAAGCAATCTTTGTCGTACATCTGCCATGACAAGTTCTCCATTGTACCGCTCCATACTTCCTTGTGTGTCGGCACAATATCCCAGAAATCTTACTACATTTGGGTGCTTTACCCGCGTCAGGCATTGAACCTCCCTGTGAAATTCCGTTTCATGCATATAAGCTTTTGACAGCCTCTTCACGGCGACCGCCCTATCATCAAGTATCCCCTGCTTTCGAAGCATGCCTTGTTAGTTCCAGTTTGATTCTTAAAATCATGCAAGCATGGTTGATACTAGAACGCTCATGCCATGTATTGTACCTTATAAACCACGGCAAATCCACCACATCCAATCTCCTGGTCATCAAAGAAATCACCTGTGATGTCCTCCAAAAGTGATAATGGCAAGGCTTTGGGCATCGACTAACATCTGCTCTAGATCACTTCGCGCAGTTCTAGCTTTGCATTCCATTTGCAATCAGTACGCTTTTTAACCTCGAAAACTAGAGCAATTCATTATGTATGATATGAGCCTACTATTGTAGACCCCAAAATCCCCAATTGCTGTAGCTAATGAAGCAATATGAATATACAAATTAAGATCACTCACCAATATACTCCCTCCATTCCATAATGTAGTGCCTATAGATTTTTATGTGAAAGTCAAACTTTGCCAACTTTGATCAAGTGTATAGAGAAAACTGTTTACATCTACAATACCAAACATGTATATTCTGAAAATATAACTCATGATGTATCCAATGATGTGCATTTGGTATTCTAGATGTACCTACTTTTCTCTATAAATATGATCAAAGTTTATAATGTTTGACTTTTGCAAAAATCTATAGGCACTACATTATGGAACGGAGGGAGTATTATGCAAGTAGAAAGCAGAAATTTTGATTTTGACCCTCGTTGTGCACGTACTGCTGCGACCCGAACTCTCTCCGATCCCGTGCCGCTTGACAGTGCAGTCACTGCTAACTGTAAATCGGTGGTAAATTGATCTGCCAGATAGGTGCGATCAACGATGAATCCGCATACAGCAGCAGCTTCTCAAACTGAAGCTGGCGAGAAGAACATCTGCAAGAGCAAGCCAATCGACCTACATGTATATGCATCTCATATAAGATCTTTTTCACTGAAAATAATCTGTTAGTTACTAGTACATGGACAAGCGCCTTGCTGCTTGCTTGCCAGGGCATGCGACCGAGCTTCAGACTCACCTGCACAATGAAGGATAAAAGAGAGAAAGAGGGGATGAGCCTAGCTGAGTCTATCTGAGTCAATGAAGGGAGCTTCAGATTTGCCTGCCTAATGAAGGGAGAAAGAGGGGATGAGCCTAGCTGAGTCAGCTAGTAGTTTCACTCTTTCAGTTTCAGAGAAGGGGCACAATGATTGAGCATTAGCTGGGCAGATAGTGAGTGAGTGACTCAGCTAGTTTTGGACTGAAACCAACCCCCCATGGACTAAAGCAGTGCAGAGCCGGAGCGCTTACTGTACCGGTCGACATGAGGGGAGCGCACACACATGGGGAGATAGTGCTCCTCCTTCTACATTGTACTCCCTCTGTTCCTAAATATAAGTCTTTTTAGACATTTCAAATGGACTACGACATACAAAGATGTATGTAGGCATATTTTAAAGTGTATATTCACTCATTTTGCTCCGTATGTAGTCACTTGTTGAAATCTCTAGAAAGAGTTATATTTGGGAACGGAGGGAGTGGTTTTTTTTTCCTCGATAAAGGGCAATTTTATTATCTTAAAATTGTAGCATTAAGCGGATACAAAACATTATGAGTAACACCCAGCCTCTGCATAAGTAGGATGCACACAGCTAAATCCAAAAATCTAACAAAAAATCATGAAACAAAAACCGACAAATCGCGGTAGAGTCCTATAGACTGACACTATGCCTATGTCGAAGGAGATGATGGGTCGATCCGTAGGTTATGCTGTCACCTATGTTGGGAAAAAAAATCTATAGCCACCTGCTCCAATCGCGTACACACCGCTTTGAACTATGGTTGGTATTCCGGTCATTATAGTATAGACCATGTATGTACTGAGTGCATGCGTACATAAAAAAATAACCTGCAGGGGAGAAGCATTTTTTCATTAAAAACCAAATCATTTCTACATAGGCAAAGCGACCAGATTAAGGCGTACGCTCTTCTTGTCCGCGGGCGGATGCCGGAGCAAATTTACGGACCAGTGTTGAAGATGCCCTAACAGATTAAAAAGCTAGGCATCTGCAAAAGAAGTTGAACCACATGAATGCAAACAAGATAACTATTAAACATACATGTATTCTTCTCAACAATGAAACTAATATTGATTTCGGTCACATGACAGTAATTTTACTACTCCCTATACGTTTCTTTTTATAAGTTGCACTTATTATTTTTTCAAAAGACAAACTTTTCTAACTTTCACCAAATTTATAGGGAAAAAAATCAACTCAGAACTGAAATAGCATATCACCATATCCTAATCCCCTACAAAGTATAACTCACTTGTGATCCACTCTTAATCCTTGGCTCAGAACAAATATAATGAGAATTGCTAGCTAGCAAAGACACTTGAATATTAAGTGCACTCAAAAGTTATAATATACATTCATACGGGGCAGTACACAAGCACAATATTACCACCAGGCATGACAACTCCATAGAGTAATAGAACGTGTGTGACAAATTAAAGTCTGCTACTAAAATGGCCAGGATTTTGAGTTTTCACTCAGGAAAATGGCCAGGGGTGGGAGGAAGGGTCCTCAGCAACGCCTCGAGGGAGGGTGGTGGTGCCCTTGGGCGTCGCCGCTGCCATGGTCGGACCGGCCAGCCAGGGATTTCCCCCGGACCCGGACCTATGCCACCATCAGCACTCTAGCGAGAGCCGAGAGGGTAGGCGACCAAGGGCGCTATGCACTGGAGTTGGCGAGGAGTGTGCCAGAGCCAAAAGCCGAAGAAGGTCCTGCGCCTCGACCACCGGTCCCACTGCGACCGAGGTATCCGGCCATGACCATGAGCGCCCATGGATGCCGCCTGCCACCAAAGCACCACCGCCTCTCCACCCGGGGCTGTCGCCCTGGCGTCCGATTCCCTCAGCTCGAGAAATGGAGCGGTGGAAGCCTCACCGCCACTTTCATCGGTGCTCGCGCAAGCTTTCTAGCATTCTCCTCTGGTGGAAGCAAAAGGGGTCGAAGATTGGTGGTCGCTTTGTCAAATGTTACTCTGGTTGCTAATATGCAAGCCATACAAGGGAGTACCAGTTCACGTAAAACTCTCTCCTCCATTTTGATGTCAATAGATGCCAAGCTATAGATTGGCTTACTGCCACTACTGCCTGAAATGCCTGTCTGCAGAATATGTAGATCCACAACTCGGAGAGGGTCAACTATATGCTCCAGTTTTAGCTGATCCTCTAATGCAAGAGAGTGATGGCACAGTTGATGAATACAGTACAGTACAGGAAAGACTTTGAGGTGTTCCCTCCCAAGGATGTAGGCCGGGCTGCATCGATTGAGATGGAATATGAACAAAGATAGCGAGAAATGGTTATGATACTTGGGCCTCAAACCAGGAGAATCTGTCCGTGTGTATCCACCTACACAATAAGTTGCTACTGGCAGCAATATATGGTATGTGTATCCACCTAAATAATAGAGCTGTTGCCTGCAGTAATATATGATGAGACTGGTTATAACAATGGAACTGATAGATGAAGATTGAGCAAGCACTACTGGAATGCTGAAACATTTTGGTTATCTTTATCTATAAATGAACTTACAGCCAGAGAACTTGACACCTAATTGTACTCTGCATGCATGACTGCATCCTTCGTATTCGTTCAGCTTCAGCACCAACCGTTAGTGGCCATTCTCTTGCTGCCATTGACGCGGTGAAGATGCACGATCAAGCGAGCTGCCACGCATCCATATCCGCCGCAACCCTCTACTTAATGTCTAGTTCTACTCACAGTGAGCTAATTAGTTCTGAGACAAGTGAAATTCCAGCTGCAGTTTCCATTCCTACTACTATTCGGTCCAACTACTAGATGCACACACATGTTTCCTTTCAAAAACATTGCTACTGAGAAACAATAGAACTTCATTCCCTTGCCCCTGGTATGATAGCATTTACCAGATCAGGCTATACAAGCATAAAAAAAAGCACCACCAGGCTGGTGTCCAATCCTTACTAAACCAGCACAAGTACATCTTACTCTCTGTACCCACTACCATTGCTGTCCGTGTGGAGTAAGACCCTTAATGTGGAGTATGCAGAATGTGACCTGTAAATAAAAGTTTATTTCCTACTGCACTCGACCTAACTAAAAGTGAATTAGTTACGTAGTCACTTCTGCAAATGCCATAACAGCCTAGGCATCTGCAAAAGAGGTGGAACCACAGGAATGCAGCACAAGCATGGGTCGACTACATGTCTTTTTCGAAACAATGAAACTAATATCGATTTCAGTCACAAAACAGTAATTATATTACCCCCTCCATTTCTTTTTACAAGCTGTACTTATTATTATTTTCAAAAGAATAACTTTTTCTAACTTTGACCAAATTTATAGGAAAAAACATCAACTCGAAACTGGAATAGCATATCCTAGTCCAGTCCAGCACAAGCATGGGGACGACTACTCAACATAGCTTGTTATCCACTCGAAACTGACAAAAAAAGAATGCCAGTCCTCGGCTTTGAACAAAGACAATTAGAATTTCTAGCTACCAGCTACTGGTAAAGCCAGTTGAATATTACGTGCACTCAAAATTTACAGTGATACATTCAGTACAGATTAGATGCCTTCATACCTCAGACAGGGTGTAATGGTCTCAGAAGCACTATATTACCACCAGGCATGATAACTCCATAGAGTAATAAAACGTGTGACAAAGTCCTACTAAAATTAAGAGAAAAGAAAACACGGCAGCAATTTAGAAACCACACCAGAGTTCGTGTTCAGCTTGGACACTGTCAGTCAGCGCCTGGAGTGGGAAGGGGGTGTTGTTGAACACTCGATTATTTCACTCATTCCATAACGACCAGCCTGTTACAGTGACCAGAGAAATGAAGCCAATCGTCTTATTGTTCTCCATAATCTCAAGGGAAGATGACCACCAATCCATGAAGCTGGAGTTGATCTGCAGAGAGGGACATGCATCAAAAGACTGAACCCCAGATCATGCCGATGATTGCACAATCAGCAAATGGGTTCATATCTTAGATGAACATATTTTTTTGTCACTTTACGAACCAAACTATCAAAGAGAATAACAAGAGAAGTGGCTAGTATAGTGATACCAAAATGTCATGTGCGTCCAGAAAACAAAAGAATGCATTATATCCAGCAATATGTATCTTTTTAGCGATAGCACATAGACTGCAGGTTAAATGGTTTAATAACAAGGGCATTTTTCAGAACGCGAAAAGAGAGGCCCAAGCTAAAAACACAGGACTCATTTTTCAGCACCTCCACAAATTGGTATTGCGAGATGTAAGAGGAATAAAAGTTCAGGGAGCATTCAATATGGTGCCTGTGAAAGCCTTATTAACAAAAGTCATTTTTTATCTTAAGGCAAGCATTCTCTGATATCGCTGAACTAGAATAGAATGGTCTCAAATCATCTTACGGCGGGCATTCTCAAATGCCACTTAACTAGTGTTGTTAATAAGGCCCAAGGAATCAGACTATATATATACATATACATAAATCTCAACAAGTGCCACAAACAATGCACATAGGAAAACTGTATGACCTCAACAAGTGCATTAGCTACATATATATACAGATCATCTAGAGATGAGAAGGCATCACCTCGCGGGATCATCCTTGAAGAGGGCAGGGAATGTGGGAGGCCATATCATCATAAGAGGGCTGATATGATAGACTTTCATCATAAGAGGATCATCATAAGTGGGTCCATCATAGCCCTTCCTCACATACACTTTACGCAGGGTCCTGCACTTGATATCGAGATATAACACATACTGAAGCATCTGGAAGAAGACGAACTCGGCGTTGTCCCCCACCCATCTTAGCCGAAGAAAAAGATGATAGTCATTTGGCACACAACACAAGCTCATCTTGAGATTAGCAAGCATGCCACGCAAACAGATGGTGTCCACCGGCGACCAGGCGTCCCCATCGTGGAGCCAGACGCGAAGTCGAAGCTCCTTGACATGGACAAGGTAGACACCGCCGGAAGCAGCAGCATCGGGCCTCGACCTCGAGAGCATGGTGTCGAAAGAGCCGGGCTCCAGCCCTTGCGGGAGCTGGATCACCGAGAGACTAGAGGTCGTCAAATCCATGACGATGATGTCTCTCAGGGCAGCCGGCATGTAGATCTTACCGCCGACCAACACATTCTTTGCTTGCAACAGCGGAGGAGGGAGATGCGCCGTGGCCGAGGAATGCGCGCGCCAGACACCATCTGTCAGCATATGCACCTGCACCTGCACCAGCCTCGTCCCATCCCTGGCAGACTCCATGGACACATGGAAGTAGGACAGGCCGCCGTCGGCTCCTTCTCCGGAGAGGACCCCACTGTAGCCGCGGGAGGTCCGGAGCGGCGGGAGGGCGGCCACGCCTATCCCGGGGCACAGCGGCCGGTGCGCCTCGTACGCCAGCCCGTCCCCGTCGCGGCGCAGTGCGAGGACCCGGCCGTTCCGGCAGTCCATTATGTACCTCGGGTTTGCAGCGGCGTTTGGCTCTACGGATAGTTGGGAGCGAGGCACGTCCTTTGGGGCAAACGAGAGGAGTTGGGGTGGCCGAAAATCGACGGGAGGGAGCTCGACGTGACGACCGGAGCACGGCTTGTTCGGGCGCGAGGCTGCAGGGCACGGGGAGGCCGGATGAAGGGTGCTACGGGCTCCTGGGAACTCCAAGAGTTCAAGTGCGTGCTCGGACGCGACAAACGTGAGCTCTAGCAATGATGGCAACAAGGCCAGCGCCCGCAAGCTCACGGGTGCGGCGCGGCGCGATTCGAGGTGGAGAGAGGACGAGGAGCGGCGGAGGGGCGGCGAATTGGGGTGGCGGTGCAGCGGCGGAGGAGCGGCGATTCGAGGTCGATAGCGGCGGAGGGGCGGCAGGGGTGGCGCACGGGCGGATCTGGCATGGGAGGGCAGCGGCGAATCGGAGCGGCGGCGGCTGTGCGGCGGGTGGACAGAGGAGGAAGGGAAGGGAACGGAAGAGCGGTTGGCAATTGTCGCGCGCCCGCAATTTTTACATCTTCTGTAGATGGGGATGTATATTTGCATCGCGGGGTGTTGTATTTTGCATCTCCAGGAGACAGAGATGTCAATATTTTTGCATCTACATCATCTGTTGGAGAGAGGTTTTTTAGGCATCGAAGATGCAAAAGTTAGTTATTTTTGCATCTACATCTTCAGTAGAAGATGCTCTCAGGGGGAAGCAGAGCAGCATCCTAATTATCTATCTTAGGGGGAAGTAGCAGCCTCATTATCTATTTAGGGGTGAGGTGTGCGAGGCTTAAGGGATGGGCGGCCGCTGGCTGGGGGGGGGGGGGAGGAAGGGAGGTAGACCGTTAGGCCTGGGTGACCAGGCAGCCACAAAGAGGAAGAAGAGGCTGGAGGTTGAAGATGACCAACGCCAGATGTATTTTCAGCCGTAGGATGAAAATCTAATGGCTTTCGCTTTGGATGAAAGTGACCGATACAAAATGTTTTTTAGACATTGAATGTAATTTATCAAAAAAATGAATATTTTCCGGCCAGTATTCAAATACTTGTTTGGTACATGTAAGTTGCATGGAAAATAAATTTGAGTCAGTCGGCTGGAGACGACATGGCTCGCCGCAGCGTGACGGTGGCTTGACCATGTTCGTATTAGATTCCAGCAGCAAATCGACTGATGCATTTTCTTTCCAGCTTCATCGTTTGACCATGTTATTTGCCAGACGCATTCACATCTAAATTGAGATGCCAACTCACTCGTGTTTTTTACCGCAAAACTATAGGAAATGATTCTAGCATTATTTTACATCAAAATATGTTATAGAAAGGAAAACAACATGAGGGAACATACATATGTAGAGGGAGAAGTGGGAGCTACCTACAAATTAACAATTCATGTTGTATCCATGACTGAAGAGAAGGGAGGTGTTTGACTTCAACTCCGTGTGTAGCCGTGTGTAACAGATCATTCCTGGACAATCTTAGCCACGTACCAGAAGTGAGCTATTCATTTCTAAATAGTATGTCATTTCTTACTTTTCAGATGTTTCAGAGGTTGAGAATCATGATGTCCATGGTGAAGGGGGTGTGAATTGCATTTGTTTGCCACTATGGAATTCCAGCATATTTGAGCAAATCTGCAATCGCAAAACAGTTGAAGTTGAGTTTCTTGCACATATTACTGGCAGAGAATGCATGAATACCCATGAAAATGGAAGGATATGCGCCGAAGAAGATTTATGGTATTGACCCTATAATGCATATATTTTTTATGTTTGAGGTGACAAACACTCTTCCAGTGCCATTTAAATTGGGCATGCATCTTAGGCCCATCGATCTGGAACTTCATACGCCTGAATCAACGACGATACACTTGAATGGAGAGAGGCATGTCGAACATTTCTGCGATGTCCGACAACCGCCTAGCTGAAGCAAGGGAATAGAGCTCTGGGTATGCCTATTTGACGGTTGGCCTGACCAGTTGAAGCACAAATCAGCTGGAGGCTATGTTTTATTATTATACCTGGTTTGTGTTTAACTAGTGTTGATAGGTTGAGGGAAAGTTCATTTTACAATCCATATGATAGTTCGCTCATCAAATAACATGTTACTACAAGTACACGGACAAAATGTTTTCTGTTGGGAAGTACACAAATAAGATGTTGCTAGAAGTACAAGAGCAAGATGCGGCTCTGCTGCATTGTGATGTGGTCGAACTTATCGATGTGCTTCCTTTTGGAGGCCGCGATAGACTCATTAGACTGCAAATTCTCATAATCGCTGAGGACCTTGCGCCGCCACGCCCACCACCTCCTCGACCGACTCATCGTTGTTGGAGCTTGACGAGGTTGCCCTTGATGCGGCATGGAGATAGATACGCACAAGTGGTCTATGAAAACATAAACGTCGTATTTCGAAGACTTGGTTATCTAATTTTACGAGCACTAAGATTTACTCATCCTTAGAACACGTTTTTGTTTGTTGTAATTTTTTCAGTTTTTTTAGATTTTTGTTAATATAGTATTTTTTTTTAAACCCTTCTTCACCCAGCTCCAAAACGGCATTTCTGTTCGTTGCAGATTTGTTTGCCGCGTCGTGCAGTACAGCAGTGCTAGAAGCACCTCATTTTCCAAAAACAATTTGTCTTCAGTCCCGCCCCTGAAATCGGTATCTGGGTTGTACGGTACTGTTCAAGATATCTTCCGATATTCCGATAAATCGGCCTATTTACCGCTTACCGTTGTCTGACCGATAAGATAAATTGACCGATAAATTAGCCGATATGCCGATAAATCGGCTGATATGCCGATAAATTGGCCGATTTACCCCTTATCTTAGGTCGACCGATAAGTTCCCGATAAGCGATATCCCCAACATTTGTTATACCACCGCTATATGTCTTGACTGTTCAAATTTGACACTGTGAATAGCTGCACTATAGTATAGCCCCTGTGATTGCACAAACTTGACATTGGTTATACTATATACCATGGCCCTTGCTGGATTTTCTTTTCACGTTTTGATGATGAAAATTCAGGTGGTTTAATTAGCAGCCAAGAAGATGGGCGACAACCTGATGGAGAAGGTGACGACTGGGCGCTGAGCGAGCAGCTCAAGATCACCGGGACGGAGGTCGGCAAGAAGATGGCGGCCGGCA
The DNA here is from genome assembly GCA_011799875.1 of Thinopyrum elongatum. NCBI lineage: Eukaryota > Viridiplantae > Streptophyta > Magnoliopsida > Poales > Poaceae > Thinopyrum > Thinopyrum elongatum. The sequence goes on along the minus strand of CM022298.1, from coordinate 17,359,233 downwards.
TGAGCTCCATGAGCTTCAAGATGAGGGAGCTCTTCCTGGGGCAGACTCCGGCCGACAAGATGGTCGAGGACGCCACCTCCGAGAGCCTGGAGGGGGCCGTATAGACTGGGCCATGATCTTGGAGATGTGCGACCTGATCAACCCCGGGAAGGTGAACAGCGTGGATCTGGTCCGCGGGATCAAGAAGCGGCTCGTGCTAAAGGATGCAAGGGTTCAGTTCCTCACCCTGTCCGTAATGATGTGCTTAATAACTGCCTGTGTCAATTACGGGATTAATTTTCTTCAGAAAATAGCCGCTTATTTATCTGCATGCATTGGCTCACAATAGGAAACCGTTTGTTTCACACCCGTGGGAATAGGAAGTAAAAGGAAACCGTAATTAATGATAATTGTGCCTTATGAATCAGGACGGAGGATCACCCAATAATATCTTTGCCATTAATTTTCCATTAGGCCACACCATCCATAGACTATTTGGATGTGCATCAGTTTCGTGGTCACTTACATTTCTTCGTGTCTTGATAATCGTCGAGACATGGGAGTCCTCAAGGTTCCAAGCCTGCTATGCTTGGTATTTCTCATGCTACTCCTCTTGGCTCCTGGTAAGTTTTAAAGAACATGAAACTTGGTCAATGCATCATCTATACATACATTTGCTAGTCATATGTGAAATTCATACTCCGTGCCTCATATACTATCTTGTATCTTTGTACAACACTATAGGATTTTTTTTTCATAGGCCATATTGTGTTCTTTGTTTTGTAGGCTTTGATGCCAAGACTTGCATGGAGGCCAGCAAGAGCTATACCACTTTTAAGTGCCAAGATGATCCATGTGTTGAGGCCTGCCACAAGGCGGGATTTATTGATGGGACGTGTGACCTAGTCTGGCCACCAGGCGCTCTATTCAAATGTTTCTGCAAAACATGTTAGAAACTACCGCATGACGATCCATGTCTTGCTGAATAAAAACATGTTGAAACTAGGGCATGATGTGTGAGGCAAAAAGGAATAGGATTCGTTTTTAAAAATTAGTACTGGAGACGAGCAATTGAGAAAAAAAATGTGGCTCTGCAAGATATTCCTTGGTTCATTTTTTTTGGGCAGATACTTATTAAATTTCAAGGAGAACATTGGGTCTTTATACACAAATATCTAACTCATGTCCATGTGCTACAGACTCATAGGCTAGAAAAATTAGGTGGATGGTGATACCATTGCCACCGTGTTGCTGCACGTCGCAGTCATGGTCTTGGTGCAAGGAGTGGCCCTCGTCGCCGCTTCTTTGCGGAGAAGCACCGCCAGGAACCGTCGCCGCGGGTATGCACGCCAAGGCAACCACCCACTCCGTGGGCAAGCACCAACGGCTGGACCCTCCGCTCCGGCCGCCGCTGCAAACCAAGGCGCACCTGCACCTGCACTGAACCATCAGACGAACTGCCCCACCGTCCCCGACATGAACATCAAGATCAAGGTTGAAGAAGAGGAGATGGAGGACCAGGGCTCGTCGTCGACCGGCGACGCCACCTCCTCCATCACCGGCCGGTGCCGCCTCTACCTCCCACGCCACCGCCGGATCCTGCGCCCAATTCGCAGCGGCCATGGCGCAGAACCGCGCTGCCCTCCGTGGCGCGTGGTCGCCGGATGCCCTCGGGGCCTCACCGGCGCCCCTGGGGCAAGCAGTAGCGAAGGAGGCCGTGCTCTCCTTATCCTTCTATCTGTTGGTGCTGGGCCGGCCCAACTTGTCCCGCTCCTCACCCAAACAGCCCTACAGGCCAACAACTCCAATAAGTGGCTGCTCCACCCTCATGACATTTCTGTTATTCCTGTGCTTCGAGTCATTGATCAATAAAGCAGAGCATGTTATCCCTAAAAAAACAGAAAATAGCCTTCCCCTAAAAAAAGTAGAAAATAGCCATAGTATCGGAAGCGACGATATGGCTCATACTGGCATGTACTCCCATTATCTGGACCAGACGTCCAGCCAGATCGACCACCTGACGCGACATTAATTTCCCGTATTGCGCTGGGCCATATGGAGGGAACGTCCCATTCGTATGCCACTGAGTACGAATACGTATGTCCCCAGCTGTGGGCCACCAAGAAGGACGCCTATAACACCCCTGTATTTTGAGCTACAGTAACCCCTAAGATTAAGCTAGATCATTTTGCTAAACAGTGTTTGATCACCTTTGATTCCATATCTCATTTCGAATTCCATTTTAAATTCAAATTCAAATAATAAGTGAAATAAAGAAATTCACAAACATGAAAACTAAAATGTTCTTATTGTTGCAAATAATACATAACTAATTATGGTTGTGAACCAATATTTTTATAAAGTGTTTAAATGCCTTATAATAATTTAAAAAGTGGCCTAAACAATAATTTAAATGCTTTTTAAATTATAAAAATACTAATCTATTTTATCTAGATGCCAAACTTAATGTGGCAGTGGCCTAATTTATAATACTATTTTAGGTGTTAGTTTTATATTGTATAAAACTAAAATAAAATAAAAAGAAATGGAAAACAGAAAGGAAATAAAAAGAAAAAAATAAAAAGAAAAGAACCCCCTCGGGCACTGGGCCTAAGTGCACAGTGCACAATGCACCGGCCCAGCCCACGTTACCTTCTCCCCCTTCCTACTGCTCACCCCACGCGCGGTGGCTGCCGGGCACTCGTCCGTGGCCGCGGATAGCCACGTGCCAGCCATCCGCCGCCCCGGTCGACCTACAAGGACGCCCCCGGCCTCCCCTAACACTAGCGCCCTCCAGATCCCCCTCTCCTCGCCCTCTCGCCCCCTCGCTCCTTAGATCCCGCCGCTATCCCGTGCCCGCCGTCGCAGATTTGGTCGCCGGAGCGGCTCTCGGGCGCCACCGCCGATGTGGCCTGCTGGGGCCCACCCCTAGGCCACTGCCAGTGGGTCCCAGGGGGCCCAGCTGACCAGTTGATCGTAATCAACTTGCTGACTGGGCAACCCAGCCGCTGACAATGGGGCCCACCCTCCCCTAATTAACAAAAATAATTAAACTAAATTAATTAACCTAATTAGACACTAACAGGTGCCCAGTAACCTAATTAGCTAATTTAGTTTAATTTAAACTCTGCTAACCCCCTCTGTCACTGACTTGTGGGACCCAACTGTAAGGTTTGACCTGAGTCAGCTGGGTTGACTGCAGACGTCATGATGACATCATGCTGATGCAATAACTTCATTTTTGATTTAATAATAAATTTAGAAAATGTTTAAAACTTTGAAAAATAATATAAAATAAACCCTAAGTCAGATGAAAATAATTTATATATAAAAGTTGCTAAAAAATATAACGAATCCGAATATGCTATCCGTTCATCTGTCACATGCCTCCAGCGTAGTGAACATGGGTCCTTCCTCTCCGATTCATCTGTCCGAAAAATGCCAAACGCTTGGAAAACCTTCCCAGATGTTTTCCCGCTTCATCTGTAACGTGTAGTACTACGTTAGTTCACCCCTAGCACTGCATATTGCCATGTCATGCATCGTGATGCACTTGTCTGCTTTATATTTATTGTTTCTTCCCTCTCTTCTCTCTGGAAGACATCAAGACTGATGCTGCTCCAGAGTACGACTGCACCCCTGACGTTCAGCCACTCTCAGCAGAGCTTCCAGGAAAGCAAACCACCTTGATCATTCCTATATCACCCATTCCATTCTCTCTCATGCTTGCATTAGATTTTGCTACTGTAATTGATTGCTCCTATTCTGATGCATAGCCTACCTTTGTAACCTGCTTTTGTACCTTACCTGTTTATCCTATCTGCTTATATAGGTTGGTTAGTGATCCACCAGTGACCCCTCACCTTGTCCCAGTTGTCCCCGCTTTAAGTTCGATGACTCGATCAACATGGTTCACGTCCTGAGCCCGACACATCACATCACACCCCCTTAGTTGTACGGCACTGCAGGGTTACTATCGAGTGCCGAGGGTGATACCTTGTATATCACTTCTGATGAGTCTCTGTAGTGTAGTTAATCAGTCGTGGTCTACGGAGGGTGATTCCTCCTTCACCACTCCCGATAACGACTCTGTCGTGCAACACATCAAGAGTGAACCCCCGAGGGTGATTCCTCAAAGTTCACCTTGACGGTTACATCAAGTGGAATCCATCGAGGGTGATTTCTCGGATTCCCTCTTGGTGTTATGGATACATGGTTACTTTGACCTTACCCAGAACCATGATGACATCGGGTCAGCCCCGAGGGGTACCCGCGAGTGATGTGAAGTCGGGTTGACCTGGAGGGTACTCGCGAGGTAACTACACGGCACGGCCGGGCATTCTTAGCCCTTGCAGTAAGCCCGTGAGACAGGGCGATGGGTGACGAGGACATGTATTGAGGGTAGGGTAACATGCCTGACCTAAAGACCCTACCCTAGGACACCACACACCTTATACTAGGCCCCAGGGCCAGATCAGCAGTCAGATTTTCTGCAGAGTGACATTCACTCTGCAGGCAACAGACCACTCGGAGCATAGCACTCCACTCGACGAACTCATTCCACTCGGACAAGCAGCATACTATCCACTCGGACAAGCAACGTACCATCCACTCAGATGACAGTTCACCACTTGACCGTACGACTCACTCGGGTATACGAAGACCAGCAGGCAGCAAAGCAGTCAAAGCATCATTCTCGTAGTGAAGGCTTGGTAGTGAGCTGGCATTATGGCATTCATGCCCCACTTTGTAACATAGGAGGTGGGGGGGTGGCACACTCTATATAAGCCACCCCCCACCACTAGACTTGGGGCCTCTTTTTTCTTCCACCTCTCTTTTCACCATTAGTCTCAGGACTACGGGGATCCGTTCTCCGCTCATTGTAATCTCCGGATACATATTAAGATAAAACAAAGCCTCTCCGGAGCACGAGACGTAGGGTTGTTATCTCCATCGTGAGAGGTCCGAACTCGCTAAAACCACTGTGTCACCCATATGCATCTCGATAGATCATGCTCCTTTATCCTACCCCACTCTTATTGTCGGAATCGTTCCCACGACAGTTGGCGCCCACCGTGGGGCATGGCGTCTATTGAGGCATGATGCAGATGGTTATTTTTCAACCACCGGCGGCGGATCGATTCCCGCTGGTGCCCTCTATTGGGTTTCATCTTCACCTTTTAACACATCTTTTGTACTGCTCATCTTCACGACGAGCAAAGCATCGCAAGCAAAAGGGAAACAAACATCCATCCAAGCACTTACAAGGAGAGCCATCGACATTCAGGAACGACGACGTGAAAGCAGGAAGCCAACCGCGCCTCCACGCAGGGCCACCGGCACCGTTCGCCCCATCGTCGTCTCCGACCACGGCACAGCCGACTATGCCTCCACGCTCGACCACCGGCACCGTCCACCTCATCGTCGTCTCCGACCTCAGCACAGCCGAGTGGACCTCGTCTGCGACATCGCCGTTGAGCCCCACGCGCGGCCACTGGCGCTGTCCGCCTCATCGTCGTCACGCACGACCGTCGGCGTCGTCATCACGCACGGCCACCGTCGCCGTTCGCCTTGTCGTTGACTTCGGCCTTGTCTTCTCGGCTGCTCGGCGGCGACCTCCGCAGTGGAGGCGCAGGCCCGACGCGGCGTAGGCGCGCAACGCTCCTTCCTCCGGCGCTGGTCGGCGGCGACGGTCTCCGTGGCGGGGGTGCGCTGCAGCGGCAACCTACGAAACAGCCTCGTCCCGCAACCGATGGCCGTTCAAGATTCAAGGAATCAATGCCTGGTAAGTGCATGCATAACGTGGGCTGTTTCCTCCATCAATTAACTGCATGCAGGAAAAAAGGAAACGGAAGGACGCTGATCTTCAACGCCGGATTAATTGGCTGCCTCATTAATTGGCCATTCAAACAAGGTGCGTTGATCCATTTTTTCCGCAGCCACCTGGACCAGCCTCCAGCGCATACGCAGCTCGCATTGGCTTCAAGCCGGTCCAGCCGGTCCAGTCGCTCGCTACTCCGGGCCGGTACTCTGGTACGCTCGGACAAGCACAACTCTACGCTGGCACAGATGCAACACTTAGGCACGCCTCGTTTTCTTGGACACGTTCAGGCGACTAACGTGCAGGCACTTGATTATTCGTGTGTTCCCACTCGGTCCGACGTCAATCGCTCGCCGATTACATGTACGATGGAGTCATCCCACACTGCTGCATCCGATGACTGCAGCAGCACACCGCCACAACCGAAAGCTGTCTCCGCCCTCGCACACGAGACACGACAGCGTCTCCCGCGCTGGAGGCACAAACCCGACGCGGCGTGGAAACCAGGAGTTGGCCATGCCGCCATGCTCAACAGCTTCTCCCCCCGACGTCGATGGTTCGGCGACAGCCTCTGCGAACGCTCGGCGGCTCATCCCTCATGCATCATCTGCCCGGCGCGGCGCGGGCGCACACTCCCTCTGGCATCATCCACTCGACAGCAACTCCCTTCAATCGGCATGGTCACTCGGATGGAACCAGCTCACTCGGACCAAACCGGATCACTGGCGCTCGGCTGCCCGTACACGCCACTCGACCGCCCGTGCGTCATCGCTCGGCTGGACATGTTCACGTAACTCGGCCGCCCTGCACGCGGTCACGAAGCTGCTCGCGCCATCATCAACTTGCCCGACTCGGACGTCCCGTGCGTCGTCACTCCACGGAATGCGTCTACATCATCCGGACGCTCAGTGCATCGCTACTCCGCCGGACGCGTCTACTTCACTCGGACGTTCCGTGCGTCATCACTCCGCGGGATACGTCTACATCACTCGGATGCCCCGCGCATCACTACTCGGTGAGGCGCGCCTTCGTCACTCGACTGCCCCGCGCGCCGTCACTCTTCTGGACACGTCGTCATCACTCGGCCGCCCCGCGCGTCGCCATCGGTTGGTCACCTCATAACCACTCGGCCGCCCCGCGCGTCGCCATCGGTTGGTCACCTCAAAACCACTCGGCCGCCTCGCGCGTCGCCATCGGTTGGTCACCTCATCACCACTCGGCCGCCCCGCGCGTCGCCATCGGTTGGTCACCTCATAACCACTCGGCCGCCCTGCGCGTCGCCACTCGGCCGCCCTGCGCGTCGCCACTCGGTTGTGCACGTAGTCCTTCACTCGGCCACCTCGCACATCTTCACTCGGCCGCCCTGCGCGTCGCCACTCGGTTGTGCACGTAGTCCTTCACTCGGCCACCTCGCACATCTTCACTCGACCGTCCTGCGCGTCGCCACTCGGTTGTGCACGTCTTCACTGCTCAGGCGCCCCGCGCGTCGTCACTCGGTTGTGCACGTCTTCACCGCTCGGCCGCCCCGCGCATCGCCACTCGGTTGGGCACGTCTTCATCAACTTGCCGCTCGGCCGCCGCGTCGGCTCGGTGGGCACGTCTCATCAACTTGCCCGCTCGGCCGCCCCGCGCGTCGCTGCTCGGTTGGGCACGTCTTCATCAACTTGTCTGCTCGGCCGCCCTGCGCGTCGCCGCTCAGTTGGGCACATCTTCATCAACTTGCCAGACTCGGACGCCGCCGCCGTCGCCATCGGTTGGTCACCTCATAACCACTCGGCGCCCCGCGCGTCGCCATCGGTTGGTCACCTCATAACCACTCGGCCCGCCGCGCGTCGCCACGGTTGGTCACCTCATAACCACTCGGCCGCCCGCGCGTCGCCCAGGTTGGTCACCTCATAAACCACTCGGCCGCCCCGCGCGTCGCCATCGGTTGGTCACTCATCACCACTCGGCGCGCCGCGCGTCGCCACTCGGTTGATCACCTCATGACCACTCGGCGCCCCCCGCGCGTCGCCACTGGTTGATCACCTCATGACCACTCGGCGCCCGCGCGTCGCCATCGGTTGGTCACCTCATCACCACTCGGCCGCCCCACGCGTCGCCATCGGTTGGTCACCTCATACCAATCTGGCCGCCCCGCGCGTCGCCACTCGGTTGGTCACCTCATAACCACTCGGCCGCCCCGCGCGTCGCCATTGGTTGTCACTCATAACCACTCGGCCGCTCCGCGTGTCGCCATCGGTTGGTCACCTCATAACCACTCGGCCGCCCCGCGCGTCGCCATCGGTTGGTCACCTCATCACCACTCGGCCGCCCCGCGCGTCGCCATCGGTTGGTCACCTCATCACCACTTGGCCGCCCCGCGCGTCACCATCGGTTGGTCACCTCATAACCACTTGGCCGCCCCGCGCGTAGCCATCGGTTGGTCACCTCATCACCACTCGGCCGCTCCGCGCGTCGCCATCGGTTGGTCACCTCATCACCACTCGGCGCCCGCGCTCGCACGGTTGGTCACCTCATCACCGGCCGCCCTGCGCGTCGCCACCGGTGGCACGTCTCACTCGGCCGCCCTGCGCGTCTTCACTCGGCCGCCCTGCGCGTCGCCACTCGGTTGTGCACGTAGTCCTTCACTCGGCCACCTCGCACATCTTCACTCGGCCGCCCTGCGCGTCACCACTCGTTTGTGCACGTAGTCCTTCACTCGGCCACCTCGCACATCTTCACTCGACCGCCCTGCGCGTCGCCACTCGGTTGTGTACGTCTTCACCGCTCGGGTGCCCCGCGCGTCGCCACTCGGTTGTGCAGTCTTCAACGCGTCGGCGCCCCGCGCATCGCCAATCGGTTGGGCACGTCTTCATCAACTTGCCCGCTCGGCCGCACCGCCGCGGCTCGTTGGGCGCGTTCACTTGCTCACCTCCACAGCTTGACCCGCTCGCCGCCCCGGCGTCGCCGCTCGGTGGGCACGTCTTCATCAACTTGCCTGCTCGGGCCGCCCTGCGCGTGCCGCTCAGTTGGGCACATCTTCATCAACTTGCCAGACTCGGACGCCCCGCGCGTCGCCATCGGTTGGTCACTCATAACCACTCGGCCGCCCCGCGCGTCGCCATCGGTTGGTCACCTCATAACCACTCGCGCCCCGCGCGTCGCATCGGTTGGTCACCTCATAACACTCGGCCGCCCGCACGTCGCCATCGGTTGGTCACCTCATAACCACTCGGCCGCCCGCGCGTCGCCACTCGGTTGGTCACCTCATAACCACTCGGCCGCCCCGCGCGTCACCATCAGTTGGTCACGTCATAACCACTCGGCCGCCCGCGCGTCGCCATCGGTTGGTCGCCCTCATCACACTCGGCCGCCCGCGCGTCGCCACGGTTGGTCACCTCATAACCACTCGGCCGCCCCGCGCGTCGCCATCGAGTTGTCACCTCATAACCACTCGGCCGTCCCGCGCGTCCACTCGGTTGGTCCCTCATAACCACTCGGCCCCCGCGTCGTCGGTTGGCAAGCTCATGAAAGACCCCCCCTCCCTTAAATCTAACGCTAAGCAGCCCATCCTAGGCCGTCGTCTTTATTCCGACTAAAGCTTCTCCCCACCCTGTACTCTTCCCTTTTTACCCGTTAAGCCTACTCTTACTACCCCCTTATTCCCCCACCACCCATAGTCAACACCCTTGCGCTCCCCCACCCAGTTATTTTCCATCCAGTCACCCCCTACCTCTAACCTCTCTGGGTTTAGGGGTGTCCGCCTCTCCCCCCGTCTCGCCTTTCCCCTTTCTTACCCCCGCAAACCACCTCTCAGTGATTACCCGTCCCCCCGTTTCTTCCACATCTACCACCTACCCGTCTCTTTCGCCCAAGCTCCCCTTCACCATCTCCCTCATCCTCCCCCCTTCCCTACCAACCCTACGACCCCACTACACCTCACTGCCAGCAACCATCCCTGGGGTTTCGTGGGCCCCATCCTCCTCCCCTTCCCGCACTCATATTCGATTCACTCAATGTTGGCCACTTTTGCCGTCTTTTCTATCAACTCCTCTTCTCGCCCACCGTTTCTTCCTCTTCTCCCAAACCATATCCTACCCCTCCCTTCACCCTCCCTCTTTTCTACTACCCACCCCCATTGATCCCGTACATTCGTTTTTGCTTAACCTGCATCCCCTCGTTTGCCACTCTTTCCTCGGGACGCCAACTCCCTTCTTTTCGGACCGAATCGGCTTGTGTCACCTCATAACCACTCGGCCGCTCCGCGCGTCGCCACTCGGTTGGTCGCCTCATCACCACTCGGCCGCTCCGCGCGTCGCCACTCGGTTGGTCGCCTCATCACCACTCGGCCACTCGCGCGCCTTCAGACAGCTAAGTCATTTTACATTCTGTTATTTCCATCTTCCCGGGTATCCCATAATTCACACATCACGTTCACTCGGAGGCCACACCACCGAGTGTACCTCTACGCTCGGCTGCTTATTTTCACATACTTGCTTAGTACTGGTTATGTGACTCCCGAGTCCAACTTCCATTTTTTCGCATACATCATTCACGAACACCATGCGTCGTTCTTCATTTCGAGTTTGCATCGGCCCTCCGAGGCTGCAACTCAGTTGAAACACTACACTTCTGTTTTATTTGAGCCAGTATTCCAATGAGTTCAGTCGGACCCGTCGCTTCGACAAGTTCGAACGGTTCCTTCGCTCTTTCAGACTCTTGCTGGTTAACCAGCCAGCCCCTTGCACTCCCAGCGGGTGTCTATGGGTGTTATTCACACAAATCATTTCAGCACACATCAAATTTCCTCGAGAAATTATTTCGTTGGCTTGTGCCATTTTTTACACAAGTTACGCGATCACTCGACGGCCCTATGCGCCAACTTCATCGCTGCTCGGACTCGGTCACCATACCGGTCCTAGCGCACCACAACACCGACCTTGTCGCTCTGTTGACTTCAAACACATCCAACCCCTCTGTGGAATCCTCTTCATCGTATCAATGATATAGACCTCGTCAGGCATGAGACAGATAAGTCCCTTTTATAATTAAACTTCACACTTCACTCTTTTGCGAGTTTGCCTCTTTCAAGCATCACTCGGAAGCTTCTCCTCATCTTTACCCGAGCCCGACTCGATGAATTACAATTTATCCATTCAAAACTATATTTCTCATATTCCGACAATTCCATCGTCAAAGTCTGTAGTACGCTCGGGGGCTACGCCGCACTCGGGGGCTGCAGCTCATTCAGAATCACATTCTCCTGAGCGGTCGAGTACTTCATCACCAGTCAGATCCTTCACTTCAACAAGTGCATTCGATCCGCCACTTTGACAAGTTACATAATCACTCAGACACTTTGCACGCCATCTCCATTCCTACTCAGACTCAATTGTCACGCCGATCTTGTTGCGTCACTACATCGACCACACTACACCGACCTCGTCGCTACATCGGCTTCGAAAGCATATGGCTGACTCCTCCGAGGACCATTTTCACTCGACCGCCCTGCGCGTCGCCACTCGGTTGTGCACGTCTTCACCGCTCGGGCGCCCTTCGCGTCGCCACTCGGTTGTGCACGTCTTCACCGCTCGGCCCCCGCGCATCGCCACTCGGTTGTCACGTCTTCACCGCTCGGGCGCCCCCGCGTCGCCACTCGGTTGTGCACGTCTTCACCGCTCGGCCCCGCCCGCGCATCGCCACTCGGTTGTGCACGTCTTCACACGCTCGGCCGCCACGCGCATCGCACTCGGTTGTGCACGTCTTCACCGCTCGGCCGCCCCCACGTCGCCACTCGGTTGTGCACATCTTCACCGCTCGGCCGCCCCGCTCTCGCCACTCGGTTGTTGCACGTCTTCACCGCTCGGCCGCCCCGCGTGTCGCCACTGTAGTGCACGTCTTCACCGCTCGGCCGCCCCGCGTTCGCCACTCGGTTGTGCACGTCTTCACCGCTCGGCCGCCCCGCACGTCGCCACTCGGTTGTCACGTCTTCACCGCTCGGCCGCCCCCGCGCGTCGTCACTCGGTTGTACACATCCTTGCCCTTCAGCCGCTCCGCGCGTCGCCACTCGGTTGGGCATGTCCTTACCATTCATCCGCCCCCGCGCATCACCACTCGGTTGGACACGTCTTCACCACTACATCCCCAACTCGGGAACGACTAAGTTACTCATATGATCAAGCCTCGTATCGCACTCTGTAGCGAGCTTACCTCTTTCGAGCATCACTCGGGGGCTATGCCACAGCCGTGGGCCATGCCACCCTCAGGGGTTACGCCCATTTGATCAACCTGTTGATCACATCAGGATCATTTTTCTGACCATACACGCTCGGTCCGCCGAAGATCTATAAGGGTCACACTGTCCACTCGGACGATCGCCCAAATCATTACCTAGAGTCATCTTCGGGGCTGTACTTGGCCCTTCTTCTAGGCTCCAAGGCATCAGTTTCACAAACTTGGACTCGGACATGGCATGCGCTGGTGTTCCCCCGGGATAATGAGTGGCCTCTCTCTAGAGAGTCAGTCCACGCGCTAGCCTCGCCACTCGGGTTTCATGGCACATCCACATTGGACCACTAGTCTATCTCTTCCGGGAGACATACGAGTGCCACCAAGTTTTTCTTGCAGTTAACATACCCTGATCAGTCGGGAAGCAGGTCCACTCGGACAAATACCCCTTTCATGCAAAAGGGTGAAAACAAGAAGCTAACGGTCAATGTAAGAAGTACTACTGGAACAAGCACTCCTTGCAGTATCCAACTTTTCTCTCCAGTCGGCAGTTTCAAGACCGAAGTTATTTACCGTGCTGAGTGCACGAAGGTTCACCTGCTTGACCCAGTTCCAGGATGAATTTTCTTACCATGCCAAGTGCATGAAGATCAGTCCGACTGATTCATCTCCAGGCTAAACTTATTTACCATGCCGAGTGCATGATGACCCATTCCGAATGCATGATGACCCGCCACAGTTCTTGGCTGAAGTCATTTACCGTGCCGAGCGCACGAGGGTTAACCTGTTTAATTCAGTTCCAGACCAGAAGACAGGCTCTAAGACTCCCGTCGACTGCCCGCAGTCGACGGAGGTCTCGGGGACTACACCCAGTGGGTGCACTCAGTGTGCCCCCACTGGAATGGTATCCACTCGGAACGGTCCGCCCGGTCTGAGTGACGGCCAAACAACAACAAAAAAAGACAGGCTCTAAGACTCCCGCCGACTGCCCGAAGTCGATGGCAGTCTCGGGGACTACACCCAGTGGGTGCACTCAGTGTGCCCCCACTGGAATGGTATCCACTCGGAACGGTCCGCCCGGTCCGAGTGACGGCCAAACAAAAAAAAAGAAGAAGACACGTTCGAGGCGTGAAGAAATTCCGAGTAATCAGTTACTCGATGCGGGACCAGCTTCAAATCACTTCAATAAAAAATATTGCTATAAGGTGAGTTTAACGCTCCTCCACAGACCCGTTTGAGCTCATTTCACTCGGACACCATGTAGTCCGGAATCCGTCAAGGCAACACGGGGAGATGAGACCGCCGGGTGACCAGAGGGAGTTCATGAGCGCCCCCGTAGCACTCGACTCATCTGGGAATTCACCTCGACTCGACCCGCTCAACCTCGACCGATTCGGGGGCTAATGACGAGGACATGTATTGAGGGTAGGGTAACAGGCCTGACCTAAAGACCCTACCCTAGGACACCACACACCTTATACTAGGCCCCATGGCCAGATCAGCAGTCAGATTTTCTGCAGAGTGACATTCACTCTGCAGGCAACAGACCACTCGGAGCATAGCACTCCACTCGACGAACTCATTCCACTCGGACAAGCAGCATACTATCCACTCGGACAAGCAACGTACCATCCACTCAGATGACAGTTCACCACTCGACCGTACGACTCACTCGGGTATACGAAGACCAGCAGGCAGCAAAGCAGTCAAAGCATCATTCTCATAGTGAAGGCTTGGTAGTGAGCTGGCATTATGGCATTCATGCCCCACTTTGTAACATAGGAGGTGGGGGGGGGGGGTGGCGCACTCTATATAAGCCACCCCCACCACTAGACTTGGGGGCTCTTTTTTCTTCCACCTCTCTTTTCATCATTAGTCTCAGGACTACAGGGATCCGTTCTCCTCTCATTGTAATCTCCGGATATATATTAAGATAAAACAAAGCCTCTCCAGAGCATGAGACGTAGGGTTGTTATCTCCACCGTGAGAGGCCCGAACTCGCTAAAACCACCGTGTCACCCATATGCATCTCGATAGATCATGCTCCTTTATCCTACCCCTCTCTTATTGTCGGAATCGTTCCCACGACAATGGGATCACATATCGTGGATCATTGATCGTTACCGTGCGCTCCCAAGATACTAACGATTTGGATATGTGATCCGAGTAGGCTTCTTGCCTTTTCGCACTGACCACCACGTGGGAATAAGTATGGGCACTCTGCGTCGTACGTTTCTTCTGAAAGCTCACTGACATTAGCGGTTTCGCGGCACGCGCCCGGGTGGTCCGCGTATGCACCTGCTTTGTATAAAGAGGTAGCTAGGACTGTTCCCGGCAGTCCTCGCAACGCGCAGGATTGCAAAGGACGATTGGCCCATGACCCCTTTGCATTTAGGATGTAGACCGGCGTGTTGGCCTCTCTGTTGAGCCTAGGTAGGACTACGGCATGTCGATCAGCTGAGGCCGAGCATGACCCAGGAAAGTGTGTTCGGCCGGAGTTAATCGAGCGTGTTGGGTATGTTTGTGCACCCCTGCAGGGAAGTTAATCTATTCGAATAGCCATGTCCACAGTAACAGACGCTCGAAGTTGTATCCCGATCGATACAACTAGAACAGGATACTGGAAATGTGAAATGGATATGATTGCTCCGAAATTGCTTTCTCGCAGGGAGTCGAGGAAGGATCTCTGGGCGTGTTTACTACAACATACTTGCTACTTATAATATGCTAATCCGCACTCTTCTAATGCTGCAAGATGCTAGTTTTCGATGGGCTAGGCTTTTCCTTCTCTTCTGGCATTTCTGCAGTTCAGTCCAAAGATATAGCCCCATTCCTTTGATACCGATGCATACTTAGCATAGTTCTGATGTAAGTCCTGCGAGTACTTTGGATGAGTACTCACGGTTGCTTTGCTACTTCTTTCCCCTATACCCGATTGCTGCGATCAGACGATGGATCCTAGGAGCCAGAAGCCACCACTGACGACTACTACTACTACCCTGAGGGTGCCTACTACTTCGTGGAGGCCGCCGCCGACCAGGAGTAGCTAGGAGGCTCCCAGGCAGGAGGCCTTGCCTTTTCGATCCATGCTGTTGTTAGTGCTAGCCTTCTTAAGGTAGACTTATTTACCTATGTCTGTACTCAGATATTGTTGCTTCCGCTGACTCGTTTGTGTTCGAGCTTATGTATTCGAGCCCTCGAGGCCCCTGGCTTGTAATATGAAGCTTGTATGACTTTTTTTTGTGTCTAGAGTTGTGTTGTGATATCTTCCCGTGAGTCTCTGATCTTGATCGTGCGCATTTGTGTCATTGCTAGGGAAATGCTTATAGGTAGGACATCAGTAGTAGCGCTGGAAAATAGCAAGCGATGCTACTAATTAGCAGTAGCACTGTTCTAGGGCAGCGCTACTAGTAACTCTTTAGCAGTAGCGCTGGAAAATAAAAAAGTGCTACTACTAAGTGGGACCAGACGAGGCCACCGACGCTAGCTGTAGTAGCAGCGCTGTCCAGAATACAGCGCTACTACTAAGATTTTAGCAGTAGCGCGTTATTTGACAGCAGCGCTACTGATAATGGGCCCCACTTAATAGTACCGCTTTTCCCGGAAAGCGCTACTACTAAGTACCATAGCAGCAACGCTTTCTGTGAAACAGCGCTACTGCTAGTTGCGGCTGGTGCCACCTTTTCACCCCCCCTCTCCGCCTCCTCCCCCCCTTTGCCCTCTCTTCCCCTCCTTTCCCCTCTTCCCTCTCCACCATTGTTGCCCTTCTTCTCTTTTCCTCCTACCTCTCTTCTCTCCCCATTAATGCCCCCTCCACCATAAATCTCCTCCATAAATGGCTTCTCATATCTCCTCTTCCTCTACCTCTCTTCTCTCCCCATTAATGCCCCCCTCCACCATAACTCCCTCCCATTAGTGCTAGAGTCATCTCTCCTCCCCAACAACTAAGATCTAGCTAGCTATTTAGCCATCCACACTTTCGATCCCTATAGGTAGCGAAAGGCCTCATCTAACCCTGCTCGGTCTCGATCTCTCGGGAGATAGGTAAGTAAAAAGTTGTGCATTTCAAGAATGGGGAATATGTGTGTTTGGGATATGGAGAGATTTGTGCGAGTGACATGCCCCAGAGTTGCTTATGTTTTGCTGAAATGTCGATTTATTTCCGTTTCGGTGAATTTCGAGCAAACTCGATATGTCCTATTTTTAGGCAAGGTCATGCCAAATTTTTATATGACTTTGATGCATGCATGCATTTTGTTTATAACCCTTTTGCTTGTTATACCGTGCAGTCGGTCATGAAGGTGAGTGGATGGAAGGTGGAGCGATACATGCAATCCGCGGTGATGGACATGTATGCAAATAATCGGACTAGGATCAGATGTCCGTGTACAAGATGCAAAGAAGGAGTCCTTTTGGACCCTTTTGATCGTGGCAGTTTGAAGGCGCACCTGCTGATGAATGGTTTCATGGATGGCTATACTCGGTGGATAAGTGAAGAAGATGATGATGAGGACGTCCACATGGCAGGGAATAACGACATGGGCTAGACGAAGAGATGACCGATCGACACGAAGACGATGGCATCGGACATGGCGGCGGGGAAGAGTCCGGAAATGATGGCGGCGGAGAAGATTCCGGACACGGCGAAGAAGAGTCCGGACATGGCGGAGAAGAGGCTGTGGTCACGCCGCAGTCTTCGACGCTACTAAGTGCAGTCGTGCAGGACCCTCATGTTCGAGACCTCCTTCACAAGAGTACGACTAGCGAGAGAGCTGCTTCTAGAGAGGAGGCCAAGCTGGCGCAACTTGAAGTAGACTCAAAGACTCCATTGTATGACGGTTGCGATCCCGAGGTGACCCGCTTGAGTTTCACGCTCAAACTTCTAAAGACGAAGGCCAAAAACAAATGGACAGACAAAAGCCTCGATGAGTTGAAGTATCTACATAATAAAGTTCTTCCCGCGGGGAACCTGTGTCCTACTAGTGTCGAGGAGGCCAAGAAAATCGTTTGCCCTTTTGATTTGCCGCACATTAGGTACTACGCAGGCATCAACGATTGCATCATTTATCGGGGGGAGCACGCGGAAAAAACCAGCTGTCCAGTGTGCAATGCTTCTCGATACAAGAAGGCAAGAAAGAAAGCTCCTCAGAAAGTTGTATGGTACTTTACGATCACTCCCCGTCTGCAGCGGTATTTCGTAGATCCTAAGGAAGCAAAGCTCATGTGCTGGCACGCGGAGAGGAAGAAGCCCGACGATGGAGATGATCCGAAGCCGAGACACCTCGTAGATGGTAGCCAGTGGAGAGCATTCAACGCCGTATATGGATTTGCTGCAGAAGATCCAAGGAACATCGTGCTTGGTGCGAGTACCGATGGCATGAATCCGTTTGGAAACCAGAACACCAACCACAACACATGGCCCGTCTTTGTATGGATGTACAACCTCCCCCCGTGGAAGTGCATGAAGACAAAGTACATACACATGAGCATGCTGATTCAAGGGTCGAAACAACCGGGAAATAATATTAACCTCTATATGGGGCTTCTGAAAGAGGAGCTATACACGTTATGGAAAACACCGGCATGGACATGGGACGCCAGCAAAGGAGAGTATTTCCATATGAGAGCCGCACTGATGACGACGGTGCACGACTATCTCGGTTACGGGTACACCTCAGGCCAGGTGTGCCACGGATACTGCGGATGCACGAGGTGCATGGATGATACAACGTCTCAACAGATTACGTCAACGAAAGATGGCGGGTCTGGGAAAATCGTGTACATGGGGCATCGTAGATGGCTCGAGAAGGATGACCCGTGGAGAAAGCGTGGAGATCTATTCAATGGGTTGGCTAAGCATCGAGGACCTCCACGTAAGAGGAGCGGCGCCGAAATCAACGAGCTGTTGAAAAACTGGGAACAGTGCCCCACGCCGGGAAAGATGAAAAAGGCGCCGGAGCCGCTGCTGAAGGTATGGAAAACGAGGTCTGTTTTCTGGGACTTGGAGTACTGGCCCAATCACGACACGCCTCATTGCCTTGATCAAATGCATATCACGAAGAATGTCCTCGAGAGCTTGCTTGGCACACTGATGAACATGCCGGAGAAGACCAAGGATGGGCCGAAGGCAAGGAAAGACTTGGAAGATTTGAAGGTCAGGAAAGATCTCCACCGTGAAAAGTCGACGGAGGAGACGGAGACGGAGACGGAGGAGGGGGAAAGGGGCAGAAAAGTCAACAAGAAGGAGGAGAATTATTGCCCCCCTTCTTAATTACTTCACCTTAAGTGCGAAGGCGATCGATCAATTCATCAAGTGCCTTATGGGAATCAAAGTCAGTTTCGGTTACTGTGGGAAGATAAGTAGATTTCTAGACACCAAGAAGAAAAGGTTCAGCGGGATGAAGTCTCATGACTGTCACGTGATGATGACGCAGATACTCCCGGTTGTCATTAGAGGGATAATGGGCAAGCACGTCCGTGACACGCTTACTGGTCTCTGCAACTTCTTTGACGTTATCTCTCAAAAGTCCATAAGTGTGAAGCAGCTCTGAAGGCTACAGGAAGAGATCGTTGTCATACTATGTGAGCTTGAGATGTACTTCCCGCCCGCGTTCTTTGACGTCATGGTGCATCTGTGTGTCCACATCGTGGACGACATCATCGACCTCGGGCCGACATTCCTTCACAATATGATGCCGTTCGAGAGGATGAATGGGGTCATCAAAGGATTTGTTCGTAACATGTCCCGTCCCGATGGGAGCATCTGTTGGGGAACGTAGAATTTCAAAAATTTACCTACGATCACGCAAGATCTATCTATGTGATGCATAGCAACGAGGGGAAGAGTGTGTCTACATACCCTTGTAGACCGTTAGCGGAAGCGTCTCACGACGCGGTTGATGTAGTCGAACTTTCTTCGCGATCCAACCGATCCAAGTACCGAACGTACGGCACCTCCGCATTCAGCACACATTCAGCTTGATGACGTCCCTCGTGCTCTTGATCCAGTTGAGGCCGAGGGAGAGTTTCGTCAGCACGACGGCGTGGTGACGGTGATGATGAAGTTACCGACGCAGGGCTTCGCCTAAGCACTATGACAATATGACCGAGGTGGAAATCTGTGGAGGGGGGCACCACACACGGCTAAGACAAATCTTGGTGTCCTCTAGGGTGCCCCCCTGCCCCCGTATATAAAGGAGGGAGGGGGAGGCCGGCCAGCCTATGCTAGGCGCGCCGGGAGAGGGGAATCCTACTAGGACTCCAAGTCCTAGTAGGTTTCCACCTAAAGGAGAAGGGAAAAGAGGGGGGCTGCGCCCCCAACGCCTTGTCCAATTCGGACTGGACTTGGGGGGGGGGGGGCGCCACCTCCTGGCTGCTGCCTCCTATTTACCGTATGGCCCAATAAGGCCCATTACTTCTCCCGATGAATTCCCGTAACTCCCCGGTACTCCGAAAAATACCCGAATCACTCGGAACCTTTCCGATGTCCGAATATAGCATTCCAATATATGAATCTTTACCTCTCGACCATTTCGAGACTCCTCGTCATGTCTATGATCTCATCCGGGACTCCGAACAAACTTCGGTCATCAAATCACATAACTCATAATACAAATCATCATCGAACGTTAAGCGTGCGGACCCTACGGGTTTGAGAACTATGTAGACATGACAGAGACACTTCTCCGGTCAATAACCAATAGCGGAACCTGGATGCTCATATTGGCTCCTACATATTCTACGAAGATCTTTATCGGTCAAACCGCATAACAACATACGTTATTCCCTTTGTCATCGGTATGTTACTTGCCCGAGATTCGATCGTCGGTATCATCATACCTAGTTCAATCTCGTTATCGGCAAGTCTCTTTACTCGTTCCGTAGTGCATCATCCCGTAACTAACTCATTAGTCACATTGCTTGCAAGGCTTCATATGATGTGCATTACCGAGAGGGCCCAGAGATACCTCTCCGTTACTCGGAGTGACAAATCCTAATCTCGATTTATGCCAACCCAACAAACACCTTCGGAGACACCTGTAGAGCATCTTTATAATCACCCAGTTACATTGTGACGTTTGATAGCACACAAGGTGTTCCTCCGGTATTCGGGAGTTGCATAATCTCATAGTCAGAGGAATATGAATAAGTCATGAAGAAAGGAATAGCAATAAAACTTAACGATCATTATGCTAAGCTAACGGATGGGTCTTGTCCATCACATCATTCTCCTAATGATGTGATCCCATTCATCAAATGACAACACATGTCTATGGTCAGGAAACTTTAACCATCTTTAATGAATGAGCTAGTCAAGTAGAGGCATACTAGGGACACTCTGTTTTGTCTATGTATTCACATATGTATCAAGTTTCCAGTTAATACAATTCTAGCATTAATAATAAAAATTTATCATGATATAAGGAAATATAAATAACAACTTTATTATTGCCTCTAGGGCATATTTCCTTCAGTCTCCCACTTGCACTAGAGTCAATAATCTAGTTTCACATCGCCATGTGATTTAACACGAATAGTTCACATCACCATGTGATTAACACCCATAGTTCACATCGACATGTGACCAACACCCAAAGGGTTTACTAGAGTCAGTAATCTAGTTCACATCGCCATGTGACCAACACCCAAAGGGTTTACCAGAGTCAGTAATCTAGTTCACATTGCCATGTGACCAACACCCAAAGGGTTTACTAGAGTCAGTAATCTAGTTCACATCGCCATGTGATTAACACCCAAAGAGTACTAAGGTGTGATCATGTTTTGCTTGTGAGAGAAGTTTAGTCAACGGGTCTGCCACATTCAGATCCGTATGTATTTTGCAAATTTCTATGTCTACAATGCTCTGCACGGAGCTACTCTAGCTAATTGCTCCCACTTTCAGTATGTATCCAGATCGATACTCTGAGTCATCTGGATTAGTGTCAAAGCTTGCATCGACGTAACCCTTTACGACGAACTCTTTATCACCTCCATAACCGAGAAACATTTCCTTATTCCTCTAAGGATAATTTTGACCGCTATCCAGTGATTCACTCCTGGATCACTCTTGTACCTCCTTGCCAAAACCATGACAAGGCACACAATAGGTCTGGTACACAGCATGGCATACTTCATAGAACCTATGACTAAGGCATAGGGAATGACTTTCATTCTCTCTCTATCTTCTGCCGTGGTCGGGCTTTGAGTCTTACTCAACTTTATACCATGAATACAGGCAAGAACTCTTTCTTTGACTGATCCCTTTTTGAACTCCTTCAAAATTTTGTCAAGGTATGTGCTTTGTGAAAGTCCTATTAAGCGTCTCGATCTATCCCTATAGATCTTGATGCTTAATACTTAAGCAGCTTAACCGAGGTCTTTTTATTGAAAAATTCTTATTCAAGTATCCTTTTATGCTATCCAGAAATTCTATATCATTTCCAATCAACAATATGTCATCCACATATAATATTAGAAATGCTACAGAGCTCCCACTCACTTTCTTGTAAATACAGGCTTCACCGTAAGTCTGTATAAAACCATATGCTTTGATCACTTCATCAAAGCGTATATTCCAATTCTGAGATGCTTGCACCAGTCCATAAATGGATCGCTGGAACTTGCACACTTTGTTAGCTCCCTTAGGATCGACAAAACCTTCTGGTTGCATCATATACAACTCTTCTTTAAGAAATCCATTAAGGAATGCAGTTTTGGCATCCATTTGCCAAATTTCATAATCATAAAATGCGGCAATTGCTAACATGATTCGGACAGACTTAAGCATCGCTACGGGTGAGAAGGTCTCATCGTAGTCAACTCCTTGAACTTGTCGAAAAACTTTCGCAACAAGTCGAGCTTTGTAGACAGTAACATTACCGTCAGTGTCAGTCTTCTTCTTGAAGATCCATTTATTCTCAATGGCTTGCCGATCATCGGGCAAGTCAACCAAAGTCCACACTTTGTTCTCATACATGGATCCCATCTCAGATTTCATGGTCTCAAGCCATTTTGCGGAATCTGGGCTCATCATCACTTCCTCATAGTTCGTAGGTTCGTCATGGTCTAGTAACATGACTTCCAGAACAGAATTACCATACCACTCTGGTGCAGAACGTACTTTGGTTGACCTACGAGGTTCTGTAGTAACTTGATCTGAAGTTTCATGATCATCATCATTAGCTCCCTCACTAATTGGTGTAGGCATCACTGGAACTGATTTCTGTGATGAACTACTTTCCAATTCAAGAGAAGGTACTACTACCTCATCAAGTTCTACTTTCCTCCCATTCACTTCTTTCGAGAGAAACTCCTTCTCTAGAAAGGATCCATTCTTAGCAACAAATATCTTGCCTTCGGATCTGTGATAGAAGGTGTACCCAATAGTTTCTTTTGGGTATCCTATGAAGACGCACTTCTCTGATTTGGGTTCGAGCTTATCAGGCTGAAGCTTTTTCACATAAGCATCGCAACCCCAAACTTTAAGAAACGACAGCTTAGGTTTCTTGCCAAACCACAGTTCATACGGTGTCGTCTCAACGGATTTAGATGGTGCCCTATTAAATGTGAATGCAGCTGTCTCTAATGCATAACCCCAAAACGATAGTGGTAAATCGGTAAGAGACATCATAGATCGCACCATATCTAATAAAGTACGGTTACGACGTTCGGACACACCATTACGCTGTGGTGTTCCAGGTGGCGTGAGTTGCGAAACTATTCCACATTGTTTTAAATGAAGACCAAACTCGTAACTCAAATATTTGCCTCCGCGATCAGATCGTAGAAACTTTATTTTCTTGTTACGATGATTTTTCACTTCACTCTGAAATTCTTTGAACTTTTCAAACGTTTCAGACTTGTGTTTCATTAAGTAGATATACCCATATCTGCTCAAATCATCTGTGAAGGTCAGAAAATAACGATACCCACCGCGAGCCTCAATACTCATCGGACCGCATACATCGGTATGTATTATTTCCAATAAGTCCGTAGCTCGCTCCATTGTTCCGGAGAACGGAGTTTTAGTCATCTTGCCCATGAGGCATGGTTCGCAAGCATCAAATGATTCATAATCAAGTGATTCCAAAAGTCCATCAGTATGGAGTTTCTTCATGCGCTTTACACCAATATGACCTAAACGGCAGTGCCACAAATAAGTTGCACTATCATTACTAACTTTGCATCTTTTGGCTTCAATATTATGAATATGTGTATCACTACGATCGAGATTCAATAAACCATTTACATTGGGTATATGACCATAGAAGGTTTTTATTCATGTAAACAGAACAACAATTATTCTCTGACTTAAATGAATAACCGTATTGCAATAAACATGATCCAATCATATTCATGCTCAACGCAAACACCAAATAACATTTATTTTGCAATAAACATGATCCAATCATATTCATGCTCAATGGAAACACCAAATAACATTTATTTAGGTTCAACACTAATCCCGAAAATAGAGGGAGTGTGCGATGGTGATCTTATCAACCTTGGAATCTCTTCCAACACACATCGTCACCTCGTCCTCAACTAGTCTCTGTTCATTTTGCAACACCTGTTTCGAGTTACTAATCATAGCAACTGAACCGGTATCAAATACCTTGGGGTTACTATGAACACTAGTAAAATACACATCAATAACATGTATATCAAATATACCTTTGTTCACTTTGCCATCCTTCTTATCCGCCAAATACTTGGGGCAGTTCCGCTTCCAGTGACCAGTCCCTTTGCAGTAGAAGCACTCAGTTTCAGGCTTAGGTCTAGACTTGGGCTTCTTCCCGGGAGTAGCAACTTGCTTGCTATTCTTCTTGAAGTTCCCCTTCTTCCCTTTGCCCTTTTTCTTGAAACTAGTGGTCTTGTAAACCATCAACACTTGATGCTCCTTTTTAATCTTTACCTTCGCAGCCTTTAGCATCGCAAAGAGCTCGGGAATTGTCTTATTCATCCCTTGCATATTATAGTTCATCAAGAAGTTCTAGTAACTTGGTGATAGTGACTAGAGAACTCTGTCAATCACTATTTTATCTGGAAGATTAACTCCCACTTGATTCAAGCGATTGTAGTACCCAGACATTCTGAGCATATGCTCACTGGTTGAGCTATTCTCCTCCATGTTGTAGGCAAAGTATTTGTTAGAGGTCTCATACCTCTTGACACGGGCATGAGTCTGAAATACCGATTTCAGCTCTTGGAACATCTCATATGCTCCGTGGCGTTCAAAACGTTTTTGAAGTCCCGGTTCTAAGCTGTAAATCATGGCACACTAAACTATCAAGTAGTCATCATATCGAGCTTGCTAAACGTTCATAACGTTTGCATCTGCTCCTGCAATAGGTCTGTCACCTAGCGGTGCATCAAGGACATAATTCTTCTGTGCAGCAATGAGGATAATCCTCGGATCACGGAACCAGTCCGCATCATTGCTACTATCATCTTTCAACTTAGTTTTCTCTAGGAACATATCAAAAATAAAACAGGGGAGCTATATGCGAGCTATTGATCTACAACATAATTTGCAAATACTACTAGGACTAAGTTCATGATAAATTAAAGTTCAATTAATCATATTAGTTAAGAACTCCCACTTAGATAGACATCCCTCTAGTCATTTAAATGATCACGTGATCCATATCAACTAAACCATGTCCGATCATCACGTGAGATGGAGTAGTTTTCAATGGTGAACATCTCTATGTTGATCATATCTACTATATGATTCATGTTCGACCTTTCGGTCTCAGTGTTCCGAGGCCATATCTGCATATGCTAGGCTCGTCAAGTTTAACCCGAGTATTTCGCATGTGCAAAACTGTCTTGCACCCGTTGTATTTGAACGTAGAGCCTATCACACCCGATCATCACGTGGTGTCTCAGCACGAAGAACTTTCGCAACGGTGCATACTCAGGGAGAACACTTATACCTTGAAATTTAGTGAGGGATCATCTTATAATGGTACCGCTGTACTAAGCAAAATAAGATGCATAAAAGATAAACATCACATGCAATCAATATAAGTGATATGATATGGCCATCATCATCTTGTGCCTTTGATCTCCATCTCCAAAGCACCGTCATGATCACCATCGTCACTGGCTTGACACCTTGATCTCCATCGAAGCATCGTTGTCATCTCGCCAACTATTGCTTCTATGACTATCGCTACCGCTTAGTGATAAAGTAAAGCAATTACATGGCGATTGCATTTCATACAATAAAGCGACAACCATAAGGCTCCTGCCAGTTGCCGATAACTTTTACAAAACATGATCATCTCATACAACAATTTATATATCATCACGTCTTGACCATATCACATCACAACATGCCCTGCAAAAACAAGTTAGACGTCCTCTACTTTGTTGTTGCAAGTTTTACGTGGCTGCTACGGGTTTAGAAGAACCGATTCTTACT
Source organism: Thinopyrum elongatum (assembly GCA_011799875.1). Lineage (NCBI taxonomy): Eukaryota > Viridiplantae > Streptophyta > Magnoliopsida > Poales > Poaceae > Thinopyrum > Thinopyrum elongatum. The sequence goes on along the minus strand of CM022298.1, from coordinate 17,333,794 downwards.
TACGCAAAACCACAACGTGGTGTAGTGATTGCTTTTTGATCTTCTAAAAGAACCCTCTTCATTGAAACCGGTTCAACTAAAGTGAGAGAGACAGACACCCGCTAGTCACCTTTAAGCAACGAGTGCTCGCAGTGGTGAAACCAGTCTCGCGTAAGCGTACGCGTAATGTCGGTCCGGGCCGCTTCATCTCACAATACTGCTGAACCAAGTAACAACTAGTAACGGCAAGCAATATGTATACACACATGCCCATAACTCCTTTGTGTTCTACTCGTGCAAATAACATCTATGCATAGACCTGGCTCTGATGCCACTGTTGGGGAACATAGAATTTCAAAAATTTACCTACGATCACGCAAGATCTATCTATGTGATGCATAGCAACGAGGGGAAGAGTGTGTCTACATACCCTTGTAGACCGTTAGCGGAAGTGTCTCACGACGCGGTTGATGTAGTCGAACTTTCTTCGTGATCCAACCGATCCAAGTACCGAACGTACGACACCTCCGCGTTCAGCACACGTTCAACTTAATGACGTCCCTCGTGCTCTTGATCCAGTTGAGGCCGAGGGAGAGTTTCGTCAGCACGACGGCGTGGTGACGGTGATGATGAAGTTACCGACGCAGGGCTTCGCCTAAGCACTACGACAATATGACCGAGGTGGAAATCTGTGGAGGGGGGCACCGCACACGGCTAAGACAAATCTTGGTGTTCTCTAGGGTGCCCCCTGCCCCCGTATATAAAGGAGGGAGGGGGAGGCCGGCCGGCCTATGCTAGGCGCGCCGGGAGAGGGGAATCCTACTAGGACTCCAAGTCCTAGTAGGTTTCCACCTAAAGGAGAAGGGAAAAGAGGGGGGCTGCGCCCCCAACCCCTTGTCCAATTCGGACTAGGCTTGGGGGGGGGGGGGGGGCACGCGCCACCTCCTGGCTGCTGCCTCCTATTTCCCGTATGGCCCAATAAGGCCAATTACTTCTCCCGGTGAATTCCCGTAACTCCCCGGTACTCCGAAAAATACCCGAATCACTCGGAACCTTTCCGATGTCCGAATATAGCCTTCCAATATATGAATCTTTACCTCTCGACCATTTCGAGACTCCTCGTCATGTCCGTGATCTTATCCGGGACTCTGAACAAACTTCGGTCATCAAATCACATAACTCATAATACAAATCGTCATCGAACGTTAAGCGTGCGGACCCTACGGGTTCGAGAACTATGTAGACATGACCGAGACACTTCTCCGGTCAATAACCAATAGCAGAACCTGGATGCTCATATTGGCTCCTATATATTCTACGAAGATCTTTATCGGTCAAACCGCATAACAACATACATTATTCCCTTTGTCATCGGTATGTTACTTGCCCGAGATTCGATCGTCGGTATCATCATACCTAGTTCAATCTTGTTATCGGCAAGTCTCTTTACTCATTCCGTAGTGCATCATCCCATAACTAACTCATTAGTCACATTGCTTGCAAGGCTTCTGAAAGTGCGTTATATCGACTAGAGGGGGGGTGAATAGGCGATTTTTACAAATTCGTCACTGAGGAATTTCAAGGTGAGGAAATTCCTAAGCGACGAACTACTTAGCAGCGGAATAAGTACTCAGATGCAAGCATAACAGAGCAGTAGCACAGTCATCATGATGAAATGAAAACAAGCACAGAGTTCGAGTAGCGTAAACACAGGATAAGCAGGCTGAAGACAAACTGACTGAAGAAATTGAACTGAGGAAATTGAGAAAGTCTTCAGTCAAAGTCTTCAAACAGTAATGATCAAATACATAGCAAGTATGCGAGGAAATGAAAGGGTTGAGGAAATAGAACCAGTAGCTCGGTGAAGACAATGATTTGGTAGACCAGTTCCAACTGCTGTGACAGTTGTACGTCTGGTTAGAGCGGCTAGGTATTTAAACCTGAGGACACACAGTCCCGGACACACAGTCCTCACCGTATTCTCCTTGAGCTAAGGTCACACAGACCTCGCCCAATCACTCGTGGTAAGTCTTCAGGTGACTTCCAAACCTTCACATACTCGGTCACTCGGCAATCCACAATTTCCTCTTGGATGCTCTAGACCATGACGCCTAACTGTCTGGAGGATGCACAGTCCTCAAAGGTAACAAGCATCGGTTCCACACAGGAACAATCTCTTCAGTGATGCTCAATCACTTTGGGTTTGTAGGTGTTTGGGTTTTTGGGTTTTTCCTCACTTGATGATTTTCGCTCAAAGTCCTCGGAGGATGGGATGCTCTAAATGACAAGTGTCAATCTATCTCTCGGAGCAGCCAACCAGCTAGTGGTTGAAGGGGGGCGGCTATTTATAGCCTAGGGAGCAACCCGACATGATAAGACATAAATGCCCTTCAATGATATGACCGTTAGGTGGGTAGGATATTTGGACAGCTGGCGCGTAGCACAGCAACGGTCGGATATTTGAGTATCAAATTCCTCAGGGCTATCATGTTCCTCACTTGTAGGCAATCCGCACTGGCGAATTCCTAACTCCTCAGTCAGAACAAATTCCTCAGAGAACAGAAGAACTTCGTCTTTGTCACTGAAGAACTTGACTAAACTGTATGAGATTTCCAATGGCTTCACTCGAAAGGATTGGGTAGGTGTAGGATTTTGAGTTGAGCATCACTTGGAAACTTTTCCTTAGTTTTACCTCGACCCCCTTTAACAGTACGGTGTTTCCTATGACTCAAGAAGAAGAAAATGAAACTACGAAAACAAAAGTCTTCACGCTTCATAATCCTCGCATGAATATCAAGTCTTCAGGGTCACACCAATTTCTTCACTTTCAAAGTCTTCAAGAAAACCAAAGTCTTCAGTTGAAGACATTCATTTTTAGGGGTCGACAATCATCGTAAATAACAAACTCCTCATAGACTTATAGACCTGTGTACACTCACAAACGCATTAGTCCCTTAACCTATAAGTCTTCAATACACCAAAATCACTAAGGGGCACTAGATGCACTTACAATCTCCCCCTTTTTGGTGATTGATGACAATATAGGTTAAGTTTTCAATGGGGATAAACATATGAAGTGTAAATACTGATATTGAGGAATTTGATTGCAAGATATAGAAGAACTCCCCCTGAAGATGTGCATATTTTAGGAATTTGCTTTGAAATAGCAAATGCACATTGTTGAGTAATATCATGGAGATCTCCTCCTATATCTTGAAATTCATACACGCATTTAACATATGATATGAAGAATTTGAAATGCATGATGAAATATGGTGTCTGACAAAATTCAGCATGCGTGCATTATGGTATTGAGGAAATAGCATGCAGAAAAATAGAGCAAAAGTATCAGACCACCATAGGACTTAAGTTTACAACTCATCAGAGCAAACACCTCAGAAAAGCAAGAGTTGTAACTTAACAGAAATATAGCCCATATATAAGACCCGCTTGAAGACTAACTCAAATTTCTCCCCCTTTGCCATCGAATGACCAAAAGGGACGAAAAATGAGGACTAACGCCCCTGAAGAATATCATCATGATGTCGATGGAGGAGCGCCAGCATTGTTGGGGTCGTCCATTGAGGTAGGGCCTGCCGCAGTGTCGTTCAAGTTTTCAGCTTCATCCGTCTCGCGCGATGAAGAATATGAACTGGCAACAAGCTGAGGAACTTTGACTTTCTTGAATTTCTTCGAAGGTGGCTGAGACCAGTCAAAGTCCTGTTGGAATCCCATCTCCTTGAGTTCTTCAGCACTATGAAGATTAGACAGAATGGCCCAAGTGCAGTCAAAAACTTCATGCAAGTAGTAGTGATTCTTCTTCACAGTGTTTTGAGTGACTGTCATGTTCTGAAGAATTGCACCAAACTGACGCTTGACCCACTTGTGATTTCGACCAACTTTCTGATGAAGACTAAGGAGAAGTTCACGATCAGTCATCACACGCGGAGCTGTGGCTTGAGGATTATGTTCTGAAGCTTTGGCGGCAGAATCTTGAGTTGCAGAGTCATCATTGGTGGAATAGGAAGTAGCTTTGCGAAACTGTCCATCCAATGGACGAGTACCTTCATCAATAACAACAGCCTTGCCCTTATCGTCAGCTAAGGAAATAGTCCGTTTGAGGACTTCAATAGGGGGCAAATAGCTGAGATGATTTTGAAAGTCAGCCTTATAATGAATTGAAGACCTTGATCTGATGAATCTCATGATCCAGGGAGCATAAGGCTTCAACTCAAAAGGCGACAGAGCAGCATTGGCCAAAGTCCTCATGAAGAAATCGTGGTAGTTGATAGGTATACCATGAATGATATTGAACAGTAGATTCTTCATGATGCCAACAACTTCTTCATCATCAGAGTTGTGGCCCTTGATTGGACTGAGGGTTTTGGTCAATATGCGATAAATTGTCCTTGGCACATAGAGCAATTCCTTGACGAGGAATTTGGTCCTTGGAGCTTGGCCTGGCTTAAAAGGCTTCATCAGCACTTGTATCAGATGATCAGACAGTTCAGGTTCAACATAGAGAAGCCTTGCACCTTCAGTGGGAGGACTGACTGGGACGGCATGAAGCAATTCAGAGGCCGGTGCTTTGAAATGAGTATTATCGGTCATCCAGTCCAATACCCATGAATTGACATCATCAACATTTCCAGTAATGTGCAGCGTGGCGAAGAATTGAAGAATGAGTTCTTCATTCCAATCGCAGATGTCGGTGCAGAAATTGAGTAACCCAGCGTCATGAAGAACACTGAGGACTGGGGTGAAGCAGGGCAGCGATTCCATATCTACATGAGGAATTTGCTCATGTTCAAAGATCTTATCCTTATCAAACAAAAATGAGGAATAGAAGTTCATCTGGCTTGCAGTCCAGAAGCGCTTGCGACGAAGTGGAGCAGAGTCATAGGGATTGTAGTCAGTGAAGAATATGTGCTCATTGAAGAAATCTTCAGCATTAAACTTCTGCTTCTTGGAGTGAGGGTTCTATGGCTTGGGCTGAAGATTAACAGTTGAAGTCATCATAGCCTCTTGAGGTATAGTCACTGGAGCCACAGGCTGAGGAATTTCAGCAGCAGCCTCGGCCTCCATTTCTTCAGACATATGTACATCAGCGCTAGTGGCTGGAACTTCTTCAGGAATAGAATGAAGTGAAGCTTGACATTCATCAGAGCCCGTATGAATTTCTTCAGTTGACACAGGGGACTGAGGAACTTGATGTAGCGGGGTTGTCAGAGGTGAATTGGGGTGATGACTTTCCCAAAAGTCATCATTCAGAATAGGTGTTGTAGACCCAATATCCACATCCTCATCTTCTTCAATTTCTTCGACGCCTGCCTCTTCAGCTGTGAACTGAGGCGTGGGCGATGATACCAGCGGAGTTTAAGGGATATTATCCACTTCAATGTCTTCATCCAACTGCTCTGTCGAAGCAGCAGAAGGATCTTCTTCATCAGATTTACTTGGAATTTCATATTCCTCACCAAAGGGAATGATCACCTTTGATGGCATGCTTGATATTGGAATAGCATCAATTGGGTTTTCAGTTGAGCTCTTCAAAGTCTTCACTTTCTTGGGAGCAGAAGACTCAGAAGATGCAGATGCTTTCCTTTTCTTCACAGCTGCTCGCTCCGTAGCCTTGGTTTTCTTCGCTTCTGATGCAGAAGGAAGGTTGATGCTTGTCATCGGTGCAGGAGGAGCAGAGGAAATTGGTTGAATTTCTTCAGGCACAACTGATGCAGTTGCCCTGGCTTGATCAGATTCCTCAGGCACAGTAGCAGATGTATTAACTGGCCTGGATTGCTCTTCAGGCGCAATATTGGAGGTTGCCCTGGCATTTTCTTCAGAGACTGGAATTTCTTCATCAGCTCTGGTGCTTTCATTTTCTTCAGCAGACTGAACAGATGTTCCAGTCTGAGGAAATTTGGGTTGCGATGAAGCTGCAACACTTGGAGTAAATCCTTTTGCCATTCTGACGAATCTGACCTTGGCACCTAGCCAATCTGCACGATAAGCGTCAAATTCATCACTGAGTGCTTTGATCTCCTTTTGCAGATTCACAAGTTCATCAGGAGACATGTTTACAACATTATTCTTCAGAAAACGCTCCTTCTTGTATTGAGCCTTCCTCACCTCCCTGGCTTTTTCAAATTTCCATTTTTCTTCAGTAATGAAGGCCGTCAACATGTGACTTTGACCAGGAGTGAGGTTTAATTCAGGCAAAGGTGTGTTAGGGTTCTTGTGCCATAGATCAATAAAATCAAGGATCTTCCGTGGATCCAGCATGAGGGGCACCGCACTGCCTTTGGCTCTAGCGGCCCTTTGTTGTCGATCTCTGATGATCTCAGCTAATTCTTCATCATCAGCTTCGTCTTCGCTTGACGGAACCTAAAAGGCGACCTGCTTCTTGTGAAGACTTGGTCTTGTGCCTCGTCCAGCAGTGGCCTTTTTCTTCAGCAAGATAGGAGTTGTTGAAGACTGAGGTGGAGCTGAAGAACTTGCAGAGACTCCTGAAGCAATTGAGATTCCAATAGTCCTTTGGCATGTGGCAAGATGCACAGGTGCTGAGGACTTTGCAGGAGCAGCTGAGGATTTTGCAACTGAGGGCTTTGAAGAGCTTGGCCGTGAGGGCATTGCAGCTGAGGAACTTGTCTTGACAGCTGATTTCTTCAGCATAGCCTTCTTAGGCTTGATAGCAGAGGCCTCAGCGGCGGCATCAACAGAATCTTCATTGAATTTCTTCACTGCCTCCTTAGCCATTTTGGCCAGCTTGGCTTGTCGCTTAGCCCACTCCTTGGGAAATTCCTCACCTCTTCTGATGCTAGTGGGATCAGCTTCTTGGCCAGGAGCCAATGGAGGTCTTGGACATGGAGGGTTAACAGCGAATTTCTTCATGTACTTGGGAGTGACATAGCGATATTCCCTCCATTCTCTTGCCCATCTCCTCTCAATCTTCTGAATGTGCACTTTGCGCTGATTTTTGTTCTCCTTGCCATGAGTTGCTTCATCAGGAGTACAATATTCATCATAGATGTCATCAGGGATCTCAAAAGCAGTATTTGTTTCTGGCCTCTTTCCTCCCTTCTGAGGTCTTTTACCATCAGACATTTTCTTCACTAGAGGATTTTGAACAATGGATGTTTCTGAGGAAGTGTGTAACTTATCTTCGAGAAATGCTGCAAATGAGTTAAGTTGATGAGAACCTAGTGATTCAGCAGCAGACATGTGTACCTGTGAACAGAATATAGGTGCGAAGAATTTGGAGAGGTCATATGCGTTCTCAGAAGTTTTTTCAAAAGTATCAAGTTTGAGGAATTTGACCAGGGGTGTCTTGAGGAATTTCACTAAGCATTTTTGACTTAGGTTCCAGAGTTGTGTAGATTGAAAATCCACACAATTGAGGAATCTTGAAGAAAAACGTTGCTTAGAGAAACTGATCAAGGACAGAAGCAAGTTGGTGTTTAAGAACATGAAAGTTGAAGAATAAACACCTCTTGAAGATTTTGTGGAAATCATCAGCATCAACAAGGGCAGTAAAAATAAATTTTATTTACCCTTGACGAAGAACACGACGAACTGAGAGTAGCAGTGGAGATGTTCGTCCGTTCAGATCTTCCACGCCCTAACTTGGCGATGGAAAACAGCTACGGCGGCGGCGGAGTGACGATTTCCGCGGCCGGCGTGAGTACGACGGCGACGAGGTCGAGGCAGTGAAGCTCTTCCTCACCGGCGACGATGGAATGTAGCGGCGGCGCTAGGTCTGAGAGCTCGAGCGAGGGAGTAAGATCGAGCGGGGTAAATGAGATCTGAGGAGGGCGAGGGGTATTTATAGCAGAGGTGAAAGACCGCTCGTCCGAAGAAAATGGACGAACGTGCCCCTGACCCTTCTTATCCTAACGACATGTGTCACCCATGTACTGTGAAGTGGAGATCGTGTTAGATCGTGGGTGAATAGATAAATCTTATCGAGGGATATGGAACGGTTTAAGCGGCAAAAGCCGAAAATTCAGATAAGAATATTTTAATGTTTCGTTCGCAAATTCTTCAGCTGTCAAGGACACAGCGAAGACTTTGAACGGGTTTCAAATAGAACGCACATGAAGAATTTGTGAACGGACTGGATTGAGTTTAGCATAGAGGGGGAACGGGTCCGATCACATTCACTTAGAAGAAAAACAACTTGAAGAATTAGCAATAAGTGAATGCTGTAGAGGACAGAAAACTCAAATATATATATAGTCAATAAAGAACACAGTCGGAAAGAGTGAAGATTTTGCAAAGTTGAAGAATTTGAAAATTTGAAGAATTTGCACAATGATGAAAAACTCAAATTTTGAAGATTTTCAACTTTTTGTGGTGGCGTGACCCACCGTGTAAGAATGATGATTTCAGACACCGCGTACAATTGTCGTAGGGCTCTGAGAATCAAATTCTTCATTAATTTCTTCACACTTAGAGTGTTAGTCTTCATTGATTGAAGAAAAACGTTTCTTCGTGTGTTGCACATCTAAGTCATCAATTTGCATAAGTGTTAGGATGTGTGTCCTTTTCAAAGGACATTCGAAGATTCTAAGATATTTAGCTCACACCGCAACTTGCTAAAACTCTTCTCATCCAAGGGCTTTGTGAAGATATCCGCTAGCTGTTCTTCAGACTTCACGGGATCAATAGAGATGTCACCCTTCAACACATGATCTCGAAGAAAATGATGACGAATCTCGATGTGCTTTGTCTTCGAGTGCTGAACTGGGTTATGAGCAATTTTGATGGCACTCTCGTTGTCGCAGTAGAGTGGCACATTCTTCACATTGATGCCGTAGTCTTTGAGGGTTTGCTTCATCCATAGCAATTGAGCACAGCAAGAACCAGCAGCAATATACTCAGCTTCAGCAGTAGAGAGTGATACGCAGTTCTGCTTCTTCGAGGACCAACATACTAAGGATCGTCCGAGGAAATGGCATGTGCCTGATGTTGACTTGCGGTCCACACGATCACCAGCATAGTCAGAGTCAGAATATCCAATGAGATCAAAAGCCGAGCCCTTGGGATACCATAATCCAAGTGTTGGAGTGTGAGCTAGATATCGAAGAATATGTTTCACAGCCTTATAGTGTGATTCCTTCGGTGTAGCTTGAAAACGGGCACACATGAAAACACTAAGCATAATATCCGGCCTGGATGCACATAGGTACAATAAAGAGCCAATCATGGAGCGGTATACCTTTTGATCGAAGTCTATTCCATTTTCATCAGTGCATAGATGGCCATTTGTGGGCATAGGGATTTTGACGCCTTTGCATTCTTGCATACCGAATTTCCTCAGAACGTCCTTGAGGTATTTCTCTTGAGAAATGAAGATGCCATTGCGTTGTTGACGAATTTGAAGACCTAAGAAGAATTTCAATTCTCCCATCATGGACATTTGATATTCCTCACTCATCATGTAAGCAAATTCGTCACTGTAATGTTGGTTAGTACAGCCAAAGATAATATCATCAACATATATTTGGCACACGAATAATTCATCATCATAGGTTTTGGTGAAAAGAGTTGGGTCGAGTGAACCGGGTTTGAAGCCTTTCTTCATGAGGAATTCCTTCAAAGTATCATACCACGCCCGAGGGGCCTGCTTGAGGCCATAGAGGGCCTTATTGAGTCTGAAGACTTTGTCAGGATGCTTAGGATCTTCAAAACCTGGGGGTTGAGCAACATACACTTCTTCCTCAAGCTTACCATTGAGGAATACACTTTTCACATCCATTTGATATAAGATGATATTATGATGGTTAGCATAAGCAAGCAATATGCGAATAGCCTCAAGTCTAGCAACAGGTGCAAAAGTTTCATCGAAATCAATTCCTTCAACCTGTGTGTAGCCTTGAGCCACAAGACGAGCCTTGTTCCTCACCACTAGGCCATTTTCATCTTGCTTGTTGCGGTAGATCCATTTGGTACCGATGATATTGTGCTTGCATGGGTCCGGTCGCTTGACAAGCTCCCACACATTGTTCAGCTTGAATTGATGTAATTCCTCTTGCATCGCTTGAATCCATTCAGGCTCCAGAAATGCCTCATCAACTTTGGTGGGCTCTGTGATAGAGACGAAAGCAAAATGCCCACAAAAGTTAGACAAATGTGAAGCTTTTGAGCGAGTCAGAGGACCTGGTACGTTGATGTCGTTGATGATTCTCTCAATCCGTACTTCATTTGCAACGCGAGGATGAGCAGGTTGACGACTTTGATTTGGCTCAGCATTTTCTTCAGAGCCATTTTCTTTAGATGCGCCAGCATGCTGTTCTTCATGTTCTGGAATGATTTCTTCAGCAGATTCTTCAGTAGGAATGACATCCTTAGTAGCTTTGAACTTGATGGTTTCCTCAGGCGTCTTTTCATCTAGCACAGGAGGTAGGTGCTCTCTTTGCGAGCCGTTAGTTTCATCGAACCGCACATCTACAGTTTCAACAACCTTGTTGTGATAGGTGTTGAAGACCCTGTAGGTGTGCGAGTCCTTTCCGTAACCAAGCATAAAACCTTCATGTGCTTTCGGTGCAAATTTAGAATTGTGATGAGGATCTCTAATCCAGCATTTAGCACCGAAGACTTTGAAATAACTCACATTGGGTTTCTTGTCAGTGAGGAGTTCATATGAGGTCTTCTTGAAGAATTTGTGAAGATATACCCTGTTGATAATGTGGCATGCAGTATCAATTGCTTCAGGCTAGAAGTGACGAGGTGTCTTGTATTCATCAAGCATGGTGCGAGCCATCTCAACAAGAGTCCTGTTCTTGCGCTCCACAATGCCATTCTGCTGAGGAGTGTATGGGGCAGATAGCTCATGAGTAATACCAAGTTCATCGAGATAGTCATCAAGACCAGTATTCTTGAACTCGGTCCCATTGTCACTACATATATGCTTGATCTTCACACCGAAATTCGTCGAAGCCCTTGAGGAAAATCGTCTGAAGACTTCCTGCACTTCAGTTTTGTAAGTAATGACATGCACCCATGTGTAACGAGAATAGTCATCAACAATGACAAAGCCATATAGAGATGCTGCATTTGTTAGTGTGGCATAATGAGTGGGGCCAAAGAGATCCATATGAAGCAATTCAAACGGACGAGAAGTAGTCATGATAGTCTTCGAGGGGTGCTTGGCTCTGATCATCTTTCCAGCCTCACAAGCCCCACAAAGATGATCTTTGAGGAATTTGACACCCTCGATGCCAATGACGTGCTTTTTCTTCACGAGCGTGTGTAAGTTCCTCATGCCAGCATGACCCAGTCGTCGATGCCATAGCCAGCCTTCTGAAGCTTTAGCAAGTAGACAAGTGGTAGGCTGTGGTCCTGCAGAGAAATCAACAATATACAAGTCTCCTCTCCTAAAGCCTTCGAAGACTTTGGAATTGTCAGATTCCATGAGCACTAAGCAACGATATTTGCCAAAGACAACAACCATATCAAGATCACAAAGCATTGAGACAGACATGAGGTTGAATCCGAGGGACTCGACAAGCATGACTTTATCCATGTGTCGATCTTTGAGATTGCAACCCTACCTAGACCCAATACCTTGCTTTTGCCTTTGTCAGCGTAGGTGATATGCTTCAAGTGTGATGGAGATAAAGGAGTGTTCATCAGTAAGCTCTTGTCACCGGTCATATGATTTGTACATCCACTATCGAGGACCCACTCAGTAGCTTTGGGTAAATCATCCTGCAGATGAATTAGTGCATCTTACGAACTCATATACTTCAGAGTGAAGAATATGACATCAAATTCATCAGACATATTTCATCAATTAAAGCAACATATGTATATATATAGCAATGTGAGGACGTGAGAAATGAATAAATCATTTCTTCATGATTAGCTTGCGTCCTTTCAAGCATTTCAGGTCTCCAGCAAATTCTTCAGATGATTTAGTTCGTCTGGAGACCTGACCCTGCATAAGAGATTAGTTCTTTTTCTTCACCACCCACATCTGGAGGGGTGGCAAAGAGTTCATCATTCTGCGAGCTCCATAAGGGAAAGGTGGCATTGAAGCCAGAGTGCTTTGTTTCACAGGAGAGGGATTAGCATAGACATATGAGTAAGCAGAGAAATTCTTCGAGGACTTATGAATATAATGATTTGAAGAATAATGCACATAATCAGAACTCTTAGATTTTCCCTGCGAAACAGAAGCGTTAGCATGATGATGATCATGTGAGGACTTGGATCCATGTGAGGAATTTGATCCATAAGAGGACTTGGATCCATATGAAGACTTTGGTCCATATGAAGAATTTGATCTGGGGTTCTTATTCTTCACAGGTGGTGTCATGAGGACATTCACCTGAAGACTTTCAAGGCACCTTTTGGGAACCCAGATTTTCTTCATAGGGGGACCATTCCTGCAGTTAGATCCAACATATCTAGCAAATACTTCACCACTCTGATTTTTGAACAGTTTATAGTTGGAGTCAAATGACTCATCAGATGAATATGAGGATTCACAAGTAAAGCCAGATAAAGTGGATGGATCTACGGGAGGTCCCTTCGCAGCAACCCATAAGGAGGAGACGTCTCCGCTCCGTACGTGTGTTGAACGCGGAGGTGCCGTCCGTTCGGCGCTAGGATCATCGGTGATTTGGATCACGACGAGTACGACTCCATCAACCCCGTTCTCTTGAACGCTTCCGCTCGCGATCTACAAGGGTATGTAGATGCACTCCCCTCTCACTCGTTGCTAGATGACTCCATAGATTGATCTTGGTGATGCGTAGAAAATTTTAAAATTCTGCTCGTTCCCCAACAGTGGTATCAGAGCTAGGTCTATGCGTAGTATCTTGCACGAGTAGAACACAAAGTAGTTGTGGGCGTCGATTTGTCAATCTTCTTGCCGTTACTAGTCTTATCTTGATTCGGCGGCATCGTGGGATGAAGCGGCCCGGACCAACCTTACACGTACGCTTACGTGAGACTGGTTCCACCGACTGACATGCACTAGTTGCATAAGGTGGCTAGCGGGTGTCTGTCTCTCCCACTTTAGTCGGATCGGATTCGATGAAAAGGGTCCTTATGAAGGGTAAATAGAAATTGGCATATCACGTTGTGGTTTTTGGCGTAGGTAAGAAACGTTCTTGCTAGAAACCTATAGAAGCCACGTAAAAAATTTGCAACAACAATTAGAGGACGTCTAACTTGTTTTTGCAGCAAGTGCTTTTTGATGTGATATGGCCGAAGGATGTGATGAATGATATATGTGATGTATGAGATGATCATGTTCTTGTAATAGGAATCACGACTTGCATGTCGATGAGTATGACAACCGGCAGGAGCCATAGGAGTTGTCTTAATTTATTATATGACCTGCGTGTCATTGAAATTCGCCATGTAATTACTTTACTTTATTGCTAACCGTTAGCCATAGTAGTAGAAGTAATAGTTGGTGAGACAACTTCATGAAGACACGATGATGGAGATCATGGTGTCATGCCGGTGACGATGATGATCATGGAGCCCCGAAGATGGAGATCAAAAGGAGCGAAGTGATAATGGCCATATCATGTCACTATTTTGATTGCATGTGATGTTTATCATGTTTTTGCATCTTATTTGCTTAGAACGACGGTAGCATAAATAAGATGATTCCTCACTAAAATTTCAAGAAAAGTGTTCCCCCTAACTGTGCACCGTTGCGAAGGTTCGTTGTTTCGAAGCACCACGTGATGATCGGGTGTGATAGATTCTAACGTTCGCATACAACGGGTGTTGACGAGCCTAGCATGTACAGACATGGCCTCGGAACACATGCGAAACACTTAGGTTGACTTGACGAGCCTAGCATGTACAGACATGACCTCGGAACACGGAAGACCGAAAGGTCGAACATGAGTCGTATAGAAGATACGATCAACATGGAGATGTTCACCGTTGATGACTAGTCCGTCTCACGTGATGATCGGACACGGCCTAGTCGATTCGGATCATGTATCACTTAGATGACGAGAGGGATGTCTATCTGAGTGGGAGTTCATTATATATAATTTGATTAGATGAACTTAATTGTCATGAACTTAGTCTAAAATCTTTACAATATGTCTTGTAGATCAAATGGCCCACGCTAATGTTGCCCTCAACTTCAACGCGTTCCTAGAGAAAACCAAGCTGAAAGACGATGGTAGCAACTATACGGACTGGGTCTGTAACCTGAGGATTATCCTCATAGCTGCCAAGAAAGCATATGTCCTTGAAGCACCGCTAGGTGACGCACCTGTTTTCCCAGCAACTCAAGATGTTATGAATGTCTGGCAATCGCGTAGTGATGATTACTCCCTGGTTCAGTGCGGCATGCTTTACAGCTTAGAATCGGGGCTCCAAAAGCGTTTTGAGCAACACGGAGCATATGAGATGTTCCAAGAGCTGAAAATGGTTTTCCAAGCTCATGCCCGAGTCGAGAGATATGAAGTCTCCGACAAGTTCTACAGTTGTAAGATGGAGGAGAATAGTTCAGTCAGCGAGCACATACTCAAGATGTCTGGGTTGCACAACCGCTTGTCTCAGCTGGGAGTTAATCTCCCGGATGACGCGGTCGTTGATAGAATCCTTCAGTCGCTTCCACCTAGCTACAAGAGCTTCGTGATGAACTTCAATATGCAGGGGATGGAGAAAACCATTCCTGAGGTATATTCAATGCTGAAATCAGCGGAGGTGGAGATCAAAAAGGAACATCAAGTGTTGATGGTGAATAAAACCACTAAGTTCAAGAAAGGCAAGGGTAAAAAGAACTTCAAGAAGGACGGCAAGGGAGTTGCCGCGCCCGGTAAGCAAGCTGCCGGGAAGAAGTCAAAGAATGGACCCAAGCCTGAGACTAAGTGCTTTTATTGCAAGGGAAACGGTCACTGGAAGCGGAACTGCCCCAAGTACTTAGCGAATAAGAAGGCCGGCAATACCAAAGGTATATGTGATATACATGTTATTGATGTGTACCTTACCAGTGCTCGTAGTAGCTCCTGGGTATTTGATACCGGTGTGGTTGCTCATATTTGTAACTCAAAACAGGAGCTGCGGAATAAGCGGAGACTGGCGAAGGACGAGGTGACGATGCGCGTCGGGAATGGTTCCAAGGTCGATGTGATCGCCGTCGGCACGCTACCTCTACATCTGCCTACGGGATTAGTTTTAAACCACAATAATTGTTATTTAGTGCCAGCTTTGAGCATGAACATTGTATCTGGATCTCGCTTAATGCGAGATGGCTACTCATTTAAATCTGAGAATAATGGTTGTTCTATTTATATGAGAGATATGTTTTATGGTCATGCCCCGCTGGTCAATGGTTTATTTTTATTGAATCTCGAACGTGATGTTACACATGTTTATAATGTGAATGCCAAGAAATGCAAGGTTGATAACCATAGTCCCACATACTTGTGGCACTGCCGCCTTGGTCATATCGGTGTTAAATGCATGAAGAAACTCCATGCAGATGGACTTTTGGAGTCTCTTGATTATGAATCATTTGACAGATGCGAACCATGCCTCTTGGGCAAGATGACCAAGACTCCGTTCTCCGGAACAATGGAGCGAGCAACCAACGTATTGGAAATCATACATACTGATGTGTGTGGTCCAATGAGTGTTGAGGCTCGCGGTGGTTATCGTTATGTTCTCACCCTCACCGATGATTTGAGTAGATATGGGTATGTCTACTTGATGAAGCACAAGTCTGAGACCTTTGAAAAGTTCAAGGAATTTCAGAATGAGGTTGAAAATCAACGTGACAAGAAAATAAAGTTCCTACGATCAGATCGTGGAGGAGAATATTTGAGTCATGAATTTGGCACGCACTTAAGGAAATGTGGAATTGTTTCACAACTCACGCCGCCTGGAACACCTCAGCGTAACGGTGTGTCCGAACGTCGTAATCGCACTCTATTGGATATGGTGCGATCTATGATGTCTCTTACCGATTTACCGCTATCTTTTTGGGGTTATGCTTTAGAGACTGCCGCATTCACTTTAAATAGGGCACCGTCAAAATCCGTTGAGACGACACCGTATGAATTATGGTTTGGGAAGAAACCTAAGCTGTCGTTTCTGAAAGTTTGGGGATGCGATGCTTATGTGAAGAAACTTCAACCAGAGAAGCTCGAACCCAAGTCGGAAAAATGCGTATTCATAGGATATCCTAAGGAAACTATTGGGTATACCTTCTACCTAAGATCCGAGAGCAAGATCTTTGTTGCCAGGAATGGATCCTTTCTAGAGAAAGAGTTTCTCTCGAAAGAAGTAAGTGGGAGGAAAGTGGAGCTTGATGAGATGACCCTCGAACCGGAGAGTAGCGCAGCACAGGAAAATGTTTCTGTGGAGCCTGCACCGGCTAGAGAGGAAGTTAATGATAATGATCATGATCAAGCTACCACTGAACTTCGAAGGTCCACAAGGACACGTTCCGCACCAGAGTGGTACGGCAATCCTGTCCTGGAAATCATGTTGTTAGACAACAGTGAACCTTCGAACTATGAAGAAGCGATGGCGGGCCCGGATTCCGACAAATGGCTTGAAGCCATGAAATCCGAGATAGGATCCATGTATGAAAACGAAGTATGGACTTTGACTGACTTGCCCGATGATCGGCAAGCCATAGAAAATAAATGGATCTTTAAGAAGAAGACTGACGCGGATGGTAATGTGACCATCTATAAGGCTCGGCTTGTCGCTAAGGGTTATCGACAAGTTCAAGGGGTTAACTACGATGAGACTTTCTCACCCGTAGCGAAGCTGAAATCCGTCAGAATCATGTTAGCAATTGCCGCATACTATGATTATGAGATATGGCAAATGGACGTCAAAACGGCATTCCTTAATGGTTTTCTTAAGGAAGAGTTGTATATGATGCAACCGGAAGGTTTTGTCGACCCTGAGAATGTTGACAAGGTATGCAAGCTCCAGCGCTCAATCTATGGGCTGGTGCAAGCATCTCGGAGTTGGAACATTCGCTTTGATGAGATGATCAAAGCGTTTGGGTTCACACAGACTTATGGAGAAGCCTGTGTTTACAAGAAAGTGAGTGGGAGCTTTGTAGCATTTCTCATATTATATGTGGATGACATACTGCTAATGGGAAATGATATAGAATTCTTGGAAAGTATAAAGGCCTACTTGAATAAGTGTTTTTCAATGAAGGACCTTGGAGAAGCTGCTTATATATTAGGCATCAAGATCTATAGGGATAGATCGAGACGCCTCATAGGTCTTTCGCAAAGCACATACCTTGATAAGATATTGAAGAAGTTCAATATGGATCAGTCCAAGAAGGGGTTCTTGCCTGTATTGCAAGGTGTGAGATTGAGCTCGGCTCAATGCCCGACCACGGCAGAAGATATAGAAGAGATGAGTGTCATCCCCTATGCCTCAGCCATAGGGTCTATTATGTATGCCATGCTATGTACCAGACCTGATGTAAACCTTGCAGTAAGTTTGGTAGGTAGGTACCAAAGTAATCCTGGCAAGGAACACTGGACAGCGGTCAAGAACATCCTGAAGTACCTGAAAAGGACTAAGGATATGTTTCTCGTATATGGAGGTGACGAAGAGCTCGTCGTAAAGGGTTACGTCGACGCTAGCTTCGACACAGATCCGGATGACTCCAAGTCACAAACCGGATACATGTATATTTTGAATGGTGGAGCGGTAAGCTGGTGCAGTTGCAAGCAAAGCGTCGTGGCGGGTTCTACATGCGAAGCGGAGTACATAGCAGCCTCGGAGGCAGCACACGAAGCAGTATGGATGAAGGAGTTCATCACCGACCTAGGAGTCATTCCAAATGCGTCGGGTCCAATGGCTCTCTTCTGTGACAACACTGGAGCTATTGCCCTTGCCAAGGAGCCCAGGTTTCACAAGAAGACCAGGCATATCAAGCATCGCTTCAACTCCATACGTGAACATGTTCAAGATGGAGACATAGATATTTGTAAAGTGCACACGGATTTGAATGTAGCAGATCCGTTGACTAAACCTCTTTCACGGGCAAAACATGATCAACACCAGAACTCTATGGGTGTTCGATTCATCACAATGTAACTAGATTATTGACTCTAGTGCAAGTGGGAGACTGTTGGAAATATGCCCTAGAGGCAATAATAAAATGGTTATTATTATATTTCCTTGTTCATGATAATTGTCTATTGTTCATGCTATAATTGTGTTATCCGGAAATCGTAATACATGTGTGAATACATAGACCACAACATGTCCCTAGTGAGCCTCTAGTTGACTAGCTCATTGATCAATAGATGGTTACGGTTTCCTGACCATGGACATTGGATGTCATTGATAACGGGATCACATCATTAGGAGAATGATGTGATGGACAAGACCCAATCCTAAGCATAGCACAAGATCGTGTAGTTCGTCTGCTAAAGCTTTTCTAATGTCAAGTATCATTTCCTTAGACCATGAGATTGTGCAACTCCCGGATACTGTAGGAATGCTTTGGGTGTGCCAAACATCACAATGTAACTGGGTGGCTATAAAGGTGCACTACGGGTATCTCCGAAAGTGTCTGTTGGGTTGGCACGAATCGAGACTGGGATTTGTCACTCCGTGTGACGGAGAGGTATCTCTGGGCCCACTCGGTAGGACATCATCATAATGAGCTCAATGTGATCAAGGAGTTGATCACGGGATGATGTGTTACGGACGAGTAAAGAGACTTGCCAGTAACGAGATTGAACAAGGTATAGGAATACCGACGATCGAATCTCGGGCAAGTATCGTACCGATAGACAAAGGGAATTGTATACGGGATTGATTGAATCCTCGACATCATGGTTCATCCGATGAGATTATCGTGGAGCATGTGGGAGCCAACATGGGTATCCAGATCCCGCTGTTGGTTATTGACCGGAGAGTTGTCTCGGTCATGTCTACGTGTCTCCCGAACCCGTAGGGTCTACACACTTAAGGTTCGGTGACGCTAGAGTTGTAGAGATATTAGTATGCGGTTAACCGAAAATTGTTCGGAGTCCCGGATGAGATCCCGGACGTCACGAGGAGTTCCGGAATGGTCCGGAGGTAAAGATATATATATAGGAAGTCCAGTTTCGGCCACCGGGAGAGTTTCGGGGGTCACCGGTATTGTACCGGGACCACCGGAAGGGTCCCGGGGGTCCACCGGGTGGGGCCACCTATCCCGGAGGGCCCCATGGGCTGAAGTGGCGTGGGAACCAGCCCCTGGTGGGCTGGTGCACCCCACCCAAGGGCCCAAGGCGCCTAGGGTTGGAAACCCTAGGGGGCCGTTGCCCCCCTGAGGGGGCATGCGCCCCCCTGGTTGGAAACCCTAGGGGGCCGTTGCCCCCCGAGGGGGCATGCGCCCCTGGATGGAAACCCTAAGGGGACCGTTGCCCCCCGAGGGGCCGCCGCCCCCCCCCCCTCTAGATGGGATCTCCAAGGGGGCATGCGCCCCCCTAGCCCCTATATATAGTGGAGGGGAGGGAGGGCAGCTGCACCCTAAGCCCTGGCGCCTCCCTCTCCCTCCCGTGACACCTCTTCCTCCTCCAGTAGCGCTTGGCGAAGCCCTGCTGGAATCCCGCTGCTTCCACCACCACGCCGTCGTGCTGCTGGATCTCCATCAACTTCTCCTCCCCCCTTGCTGGATCAAGAAGGAGGAGACGTCTCCGCTCCGTACGTGTGTTGAACGCGGAGGTGCCGTCCGTTCGGCGCTAGGATCATCGGTGATTTGGATCACGACGAGTACGACTCCATCAACCCCGTTCTCTTGAACGCTTCCGCTCGCGATCTACAAGGGTATGTAGATGCACTCCCCTCTCACTCGTTGCTAGATGACTCCATAGATTGATCTTGGTGATGCGTAGAAAATTTTAAAATTCTGCTACGTTCCCCAACAGAGCCTCCATTAGTGCCAGATGACGTCGCCCCCGTTGTTGAAGAAGCAAATGCTGATGATGACATGGAGGAGGATGATGATGAACCAGACAAGTATTTCAATACCGCCTATGATTACGGAGGATTGATGGCTCAGGACGACGAAGACTCAGGCTATGAGCGTGGAGATGATGACTTGATGCTGCCTGATTTGCCGGAGCCGGAACGTCCTAAGGCGGAATGCAAAAAGTCTCTCTTCAAGCGATCCTCACAGGAGACGCCTCCAGATGCCGCCTCTACCCAGCAACAACCCGAGGGCCGTCCACTGATTAGCCCGACGACACTAGGGGTGGTGGTTAGGGAAGGTATGGTGGGCTCACTACCGCCACCCGCCAAGAAGCAAAGGAGGAGACCGGACAGGAAAGGCCCTAAAGGCGCCAGAGCTGCTTCAAGCAGCCAGCCGCCTCTGAAGCCCCGGGTGGTAGACAGAATACCTGTCGAAGGTGCGAAGCATTTCCATGTCGCCGGCGACCCGATCCTACCTGCGAAAGCGCTAGAGCACATACTGAACAATGATCTAAGGAGACTCCATGATGATGTGCTGGCCAGAGAGAAAAGCCTTCTCATCTCGGAAAAACCAGGATACCCGCTTTACGCGGCTCAGGTGCCGGGTGGGAAGTTGTATGTCGAGAGATGGCCCACGGATAAGTTCATCCCGCGATTTGACTACATCTACGACATGTTCCACATGACCAAGTTGGATTTCCAGTTCATCCGCATGTATGCGCTGTATCTCAACTACTTCATCAGGATCGAGAACATAAAATATATCTGCGTCACGGACCCGTACTATATGCACGAGAGCTTCTTGGCAGTCTGCAAAGAGCACTGTGACTATGTGAGCAAGTATATCGGTGACTTCATGATCGCTAATAAGGACAAGCAAGCAATTCTCCTGCCTTATCATCCCGCGTAAGTCATCCGCGCATATCCTTTCGTAAGTTTTAATCATTCCTTTGCAAGCATGGAGGCTAATTTGAGGTGTACTTAATTTGCGCAGCGGGGGGGGGGGGCGTCCTTATTATTCTGTACCCAGAATACTCCCATGCTATGTACTTGGACTCATCGAAGAACATCAAGAAAAAGGATTACACGCACATAAAGAGTGTTCTCAATAGTGCCCTGTTCACCTTCAGCCTGTCTGGTGGATATATCAAGGTGAAAAAGCACAGGAAGAACGGGTTGGCTTTCAGCCATAAGACCAACTTCTGCTGCATCCAGCAACCGTACACCAGTAAGGCTGATGGATTCTACCACCTGATCGAGTACAGAAGGGATAATCAACGCCTTCGCATGTCAGCTACTACCAACGATGCCGAGATTGTCAACTGGGCCACAAGCATAGGAAAGACACTGGATCATCGAATCCGAGCTGAGTTTTATCACGTACAGTGTGAACTTGCCCAAGTGATCATGAAGCAGGTCCTCGAACCAACAGGGATGTTCTACCATGGGCCAATCACGCGGGATGATGTCCGAGCACTGCTACTTGCTCAGCGTCTGGACCTGAAGCCTTTCAAGAAGCTCGGGTGCTTCCTCCTTGACTATGAAGATTGGACCGCCGACATGGAGGACTGATTGTCGATGACAATGTGTCACTACTATCTTTCTATGGCAAAACTTTGAATTTATGCACGGCGAAACTATGTGATGTAATTAAACCGTGGTCCTGAACTAGCGTAGATCACTCTAGTTAATTAGTTTGGGTATGAGGAACTTCGTTATTTATGTTTACTATAGGTTGCTTGTATTTTGCTAATTATGCCTCTTTGATTTCTTAAGTACATTATATTGCATATTATCGTTCAATTCATCAACTGACGATGCAGGTACATAGATCAGAGATGGCGAAGGACTGCTATGCCGTGTTCATTGGGAGGGTTCCGGGAGTGTACGACCACTGGCCAGACGCTCAGGACTAGGTGGACAAGTACCTGGGTGCTAGCCACAGAGGGTTTGACAACAGAGCCGAAGCAGAAAGTAGTTACTTGAGGTGGACGCTCTGGCAAGAGCGGGAGCGAAACCGCAGGTGCCTCAAGAAGTACTACATAGTCGCGCTCTTGCTCATGCTGATCGCTCTTCTCTTCTACATCATGGTTTAGATAGAGATGATGAAACTTGTGTGTGTGCCATGACCATGCAGTTGCATTTATTCGAGACATGACATGACTTGTGTATCGCTATTTTCGAGATGTGATGATATTTGTGTTGAATGATGATGATGATGGTATGACAAGACTACTGTATGTGTATGATATGATGAGAATAGTGTATGTTTATTATGATCTGATGAAACTACTATATAGAGCCTGTACAAATACATCACAAATACATAGAGGGGGTATAAATCTGTGAAAGCAGGAATACTAGCAGCAGCGCTGGAAGGCATCTAGCAGCAGCGCTACAGATAGTTAGCAGTAGCGCATTAGCAGTAGCGCTGGACCCAGCGCTACTGCTATAGGTATTTCAAGCGCTACTAGTAGGCTTTCTCCTAGTAGTGTGTGTATGATTAGTGCACGATTAAGTCGGGGCATCACAAGTTGGTATCAGAGCCGACTGCCTGTAGAAACCCCCCTTTCCAACTCCTTGGCCGAAGTTGAGTCTAGTCTTTAAAAAACTTTTACTAACATTGTTGTGTGGCTTACGGGCCCACATCACAATTGGGTGGTATTAGTATCTTTTATTCCCCGATCTATACTCTGGGACTCTGATCTCTCTTCTACTTGGGTAAAATGATTTTGCTAACTCTAATATTAGGTTCTCGTGATCACATCCACCCGGAGATTTGTACTACCCCCTGATACGTCCATTTTGCATCATGATTTTCTACTGTTATTTATGATGTTTTTATGCATAATAATGCTTTATGAAGTAATTCTAATGCCTTTTCTCTCATAATATGCAAGGTTTACACAAAGAGGGAGAATGCCGGCAGCTGGAATTCTAGACCTGAAAAAGCTACGTCAGAGTTACCTATTATGCACATCTCCAAATGAGCTGAAAATTTACGAAGAACTGTTTTGGAATATATAAAAAATACTGGAGCAAATAACTACCGGAGGGGGGCCACCTGGTGAGCACAAGACACCAGGGCGCGCCAGGCCCCCCAGGCGCGCCCTGGTGGGTTGTGCTCAGCCCAGCCCACCTCCGGTGCCCATCTTCTGGTATATAGGTCATTTTGACCTAGAAAAAAAAATAAGGAGAGGACTTTCCGGACGGAGCGCCGCCGTTTCGAGGCGGAACTTGGGCAGGAGCACTTTTGCCCTCTGGCGGAGTGATTCCGCCGGGGGAACTTCCCTCCCGGAGGGGGAAATCGAAGCCATCGTCATCACCAACAACCCTCTCATCTTTGGAAGGCTAATCTCCATCAACATCTTCAACAACACCATCTCCTCTCAAACCCTAGTTTATCTCTTGTGTTCAATCTTTGTACCGGAACCTCAGATTGGTACCTGTGGGTGACTAGTAGTGTTGATTACATCTTGTAGTTGATTACTATATGGTTTATTTGGTGGAAGATCATATGTTCAGATCCATTATGCTATTTAATACCCCTCTGATCTTGAGCATGATTATCATTTGTGAGTAGTTACTTTTGTTCTTGAGGCCACGGGAGAAGTCATGTTGCAAGTAATCATGTGAACTTGATATGTGTTCGATATTTTAATGATATGTATGTTGTGATTCCCTTAGTGGTGTCATGTGAACGTCGACTACATGGCACTTCACCATATTTGGGCCTAAGGGAATGCATTGTGGAGTAGTTATTAGATGATGGGTTGCTAGAGTGACAGAAGCTTAAACCCTAGTTTATGCGCTACTTCGTAAGGGACCGATTTGGATCCAAATGTTTAATGCTATGGTTAGATTTTATCTTAATACTTTTCTCGTAGTTGCGGATGCTTGCGAGGAGGTTAATCATAAGTGGGAGGTTTGTTCAAGTAACAACAACACCCAAGCACCGGTCTACCCACATATCAAATTATCAAAGTAGCGAACACGAACCAAACCAACATGATGAAAGTGACTAGATGAAATTCCCGTGTACCCTCAAGAACGCTTTGCTTATTATAAGAGACCGTTTTGGCATGTCCTTTGCCACAAAAGGATTGGGCTACCTTGCTGCACTTTATTTACCGGTACTGTTACTTGCTCTTTACAAATTATCTTGCTATCAAACTACCTGTTACCGACAATTTCAGTGCTTGCTGAAAATACCTTGCTGAAAACCACTTGTCATTTCCTTCTGCTCCTCGTTGGGTTCGACACTCTTACTTATCGAAAGGACTATGATTGATCCCCTATACTTGTGGGTCATCAAGACTCTTTTCTGGCCCCGTTGCCAGGGAGTGAAGCGTTGTTGGTAAGTGAAAATTGGTAAGAAAAAATTTATACTATGTGCTGAAATTTATTGTCACTTGCTACTATGAAAAACCATCCTTTGAGGGGTTTGTTCGGGGTATCTTCACCTCGACCGGAAGCACAATTAGTTGCCACTCAACCTACTGCACCTACTGAAAATATTGGTTATGAAATTCCTTCGGGTATGATAGAATACCTGCTAGCTAATACTTATGCAGGAGATGGAACTGAACATCCCGATATGCACTTGATCTATGTGGATGAAATTTCTGGATTATTTAAGCTTGCAGGTTTATCCGGAGATGAAGCTAAGAAGAAGGTTTTCCCTTTATCTTTGAAGGGAAAAGCATTGACATGGTATAGGCTATGCGATGATATTGGATCTTGGAACTGGAATCAATTGAAATTGGAATTTCACCAAAAAATTTATCCTATGCATCTAGTTCATCGTGATCGGAATTATATATATAATTTTTGGCCTCATGAAGGAGAAAGTATCGCTCTAGCTTAGGGGAGGCTTAAGTCAATGTTATATTCATGCCCCAATCATGAGCTCTCTAGAGAAATTATCATTCAGAATTTTTATGCTCGGCTTTCTCATGATGATCGATCCATGCTTGATACTTCTTGTACTGGTTCTTTTATGAAGAAAACTATTGAATTCAGGTGGGATCTTTTAGAAAAAATTAAATGCAACTCTGAAGATTGGGAACTCGACGAAGGTAAAGAGTCAGGTATTAAGCTTGAGTTTGATTGTGTTAAATCTTTTATGAATACCGATGCTTTTCACAAGTTTAGCACTAAATATGGACTTGACTCTGAGATAGTAGCCTCTTTTTGTGAATCATTTGCTACTCATGTTGATCTCCCTAAGGAGAAGTGGTTTAAATATCATCCCCCTATTAAAGAAGAAATTAAAGAACCGGTAATAGCTAAAGAAGAAACTATTATTTACAACGTTGATCCAGTTGTACCTACTGCTTATATTGAGAAACGACCTTTCCCTGTTAGGATAAAGGAACATGCTAAGGTTTCAACTGTGGTTCGCAAAAGTAATATTAAGCACCTAAACCCTCTGAGCAAATTAAAGTAGAACCTAGTGTTGCTATGGTTAAAGATCTCCTGGTAGAAAATATTGATGGGCATGTTATTTATTTCTGTGATGAAGTTGCTAGAATTGCCAAACCTGATGAAAAAGATAAACATAGACATGTTGTTGGCATGCCTGTTGTCTCGGTTAAAATAGGAGATCACTGTTATCATGGTTTATGTGATTTAGGTGCTAGCATTAGTGCTATTCCTTTTACCTTATACCAAGAAATTATGAATGATATAGCACCCGCTGAAATAGAAGACATAGATGTTACTATTAAACTTGCTAATAGAGACACCATTACACCACTGGGGATCGTTAGAGATGTTGAAGTCTTGTGTGGGAAAATAAAATATCCTACTGATTTTCTAGTTCTTGGTTCCCCACAAGATGACTTTTGTGCCATTATCTTTGGTAGACCTTTCTTGAACACTGTCAATGCTACTATAGATTGTCATAAACAAAATGTCAGTGTTAGCTTTGGTGATGAGTCTCATGAATTTAATTTCTCTAAGTTTAGTAGACAACCCCGTGATAAAGAATTACCTGGTAAGGATGAAATAATTGGTCTTGCTTCTATTGCCATGCCTCCTACTGATCCACTAGAACAATATTTGCTTGACCATGAAAATGATATGCACTTGCGTGAAAGAAATGAAATAGATAAAATATTTTTTGAACAACAACCTCTTCTCAAACACAATTTGCCTATTGAAACTTTAGGAGGTCCTCCTCCACCTAAAGGTGATCCTGTGTTTGAATTAAAACAATTGCCTGACACTTTGAAATATGCCTATCTTGATGAGAAAAAGATATATCCTGTTATTATTAGTGCTAACCTTTCAGAACATGAAGAAGAAAGATTATTGAAAATTCTAAAGAAGCACCGAGCTGCTATTGGATATACTCTTGATGATCTTAAGGGCATTAGTCCCACTCTCTGTCAACACAAGATTAATATGGAACCTGATGCTAAACCCGTTGTTGATCACCAACAACGTTTGAATCCTAAGATGAAAGAAGTAGTAAGAACTGAAATATTAAAGCTTCTGGAAGCAGGTATAATCTATCCCATAGCTGATAGTAGATGGGCAAGTCTCGTTCATTGTGTCCCTAAGAAGGGAGGTATTACTGTTGTTCCTAATGATAAAAATGAACTTATTCCACAAAGAATTGTCACTGGCTATAGAATGGTAATTGATTTCAGAAAATTAAATAAAGCAACTAGGAAAGATCATTACCCTATGCCTTTTATTGATCAAATGCTAGAAAGACTATCTAAGCACACACACTTTTGTTTTCTTGATGGATATTCTGATTTTTCTCAAATACCTATTTCACAACCTGATCAAGAGAAAACCACCTTTACTTGCCCTTTTGGAACTTATGCTTATAGACGTATGCCTTTTGGTTTGTGCAATGCACCTTCCACCTTTCAAAGATGTATGACTGCTATATTCTCTGATTTTTGTGAAAAGATTGTTGAGGTTTTCATGGATGATTTTTCCGTTTACGGAACTTCTTTTGATGATTGCTTAAGCAACCTTGATCGAGTTTTGCAGAGATGTGAGCAAAGGAATCTTGTCTTGAATTGGGAGAAGTGCCACTTTATGGTTAATGAAGGTATTATCTTAGGACATAAAATTTCCGAACGAGGTATTGAGGTGGATAAAGCTAAAGTTGATGCAATTGAGAAAATGCCATGTCCTAAAGATATAGAAGGTATTCGTAGTTTCCTTGGTCATGCTGGTTTCTATAGGAGGTTTATTAAAGACTTCTCAAAAATTTCTAGGCCTCTTACAAATCTTTTACAAAAGGATATTCCATTTATTTTTATGATGATTGTGTAGAAGCCTTTGAAACACTTAAGAAAGCCTTAACTTCTGCACCTATTGTTCAACCACCTGATTGGAACTTGCCTTTTGAAATTTTGTGTGATGCTAGTGATTATGCTGTTGGCGCTGTTCTAGGACAAAGAGTTGATAAGAAATTAAATGTTATTCATTATGCTAGCAAAACTCTAGATAGTGCCCAAAGAAATTATGCTACTACTGAAAAAGAATTTTTAGCAGTCGTGTTTGCTTGTGACAAATTCAGATCTTACATTGTTGATTCCAAAGTAATTGTTCACACTGATCATGATGCTATAAAATATCTTATGGAAAAGAAAGATGCTAAACCTAAACTCATTAGGTGGGTTCTTTTGCTACAAGAATTTGATTTTCATATTACTGATAGAAAAGGAGCTGAGAACCCCGTAGCTGATAACTTATCTAGGTTAGAAAATATTCTTGATGACCCACTACCTATTGATGATAGCTTTCCTGATGAACAACTAGCTGCAATAAATGGTTCTTATAACACTCCTTGG
The DNA here is from genome assembly GCA_011799875.1 of Thinopyrum elongatum. Lineage (NCBI taxonomy): Eukaryota > Viridiplantae > Streptophyta > Magnoliopsida > Poales > Poaceae > Thinopyrum > Thinopyrum elongatum. The sequence goes on along the minus strand of CM022298.1, from coordinate 17,306,066 downwards.
TATGCTGACTATGCTAATTACATTGTTGCTAAATATATACCACCTAGTTTCACATACCAACAAAAGAAAAAATTCTTCTATGATTTAAGACATTACTTTTGGGATGACCCACATCTTTATAAAGAAGGAGTAGATGGTATTATTAGACGTTGTGTACCCGAGCATGAACAGGAACAAATCCTACATAAATGTCACTCCGAAGCTTATGGAGGGCATCATGCGGGAGATAGAATTGCTCACAAGGTATTGCAATCTGGTTTTTATTGGCCTACTCTCTTCAAGGATGCCCGTAAGTTTATTTTATCTTGTGATGAATGCCAAAGGATAGGTAATATCGGTAAGCGTCAGGAAATGCCTATGAATTATTCACTTGCTGTTGAACCATTTGATGTTTGGGATTTTGATTATATGGGACCTTTCCCTTCATCTAATGGGTATACACATATTTTGGTTGCTGTTGATTATGTTACTAAGTGGGTAGAAGCTATTCCAACTAGTAGTGCTGATCATAACACTTCCATTAAAATGCTTAAAGAAGTTAGTTTCCCAAGGTTTGGAGTCCCTAGATATTTAATGACTGATGGTGGATCCCACTTTATTCATGGTGCTTTCCGTAAAATGCTTGCTAAATATGATGTTAACCATAGAATTGCATCACCCTATCATCCTCAATCTAGCGGTCAAGTCGAACTTAGCAATAGAGAAATAAAACTAATTTTACAAAAGACTGTCAATAGGTCCCGAAAGAATTGGTCTAAGAAATTGGATGATGCACTTTGGGCCTACAGAACAGCTTATAAAAATCCTATGGGTATGTCTCCTTATAAAATGGTTTATGGAAAAGCTTGTCATTTGCCTCTTGAGTTAGAACATAAAGCATATTAGGCAATTAAAGAACTTAATTATGACTTCAAGCTTGTCGGTGAAAAGAGGCTATTTGATATTAGCTCACTTGATGAATGGAGAACCCAAGCTTATGAAAATGCCAAACTATTCAGAGAAAAAGTTAAAAGATGGCATGATAAAAGAATCCAAAAGCGGGAATTCAAAGTTGGGGAATATGTTCTTTTGTACAATTCTCGTTTTAGATTCTTTGCAGGAAAACTACTTTCCAAATAGGAAGGACCATATATTATCGAAGAGGTTTATCGCTCTGGAGCTATCAAGATTAATAATGCCGAAGGTACAAACCCGAAGGTGGTCAATGGATAAACAATCAAATGTTATATCTCAGGTACACCTATTAATGTTGAAAGCAATATTATTCAAACCATGACACCGGAGGAACACATAAAAGAAACCTTCCAGAACACTCCAGAACCCTGAAAAAGAGGAGGTACGTGATATGGTAAGTAAACGGACTCCGAAAAATCCACAAAAATATTTTCTGTCAGTTTTGGAATATTACAAAAATTAGGAAAATAAGAAATAACTAGGAAGGCAACGGAGGAGGGCACGATACACCAGGGCGCACCTGCCTTGCCTGGTGCACCCAGGTGGGTTGTGCCCACCTCGGGAACCTTCTCGACTCCGTTTTCCTTTTGTTTTGCTTGTTTCCCAAGATAAAAAATCTTTATATACCCCCCAGACGTATTGACCACCGTATCGCGAAGAAATCCTCTGTTCTTGTTTCATACTGTTTTCCTGACAGATCTGAAAATATGTCGTCTCAAGATCGGATGGAGAGAGCTATGTTGCAGACTATATCGCAAACCCAAAAATTTTATGGGGATGTGGATCATTATGGTTGGACACTGAGGAAGAAGAAGATTATGATTTGAAGGGAAAAGAAGAGACAAGCTCAGATGAAGATGAAACCCCATTACCTCAACCTGGGGACATGCACGTGGAGTTCAAGAAGTCCAGCCTCCCTAATAAAGTAAAGAAACCTAAGATCTAGTTTATCCCTTTTCGTCTCCTGCAGGAAAACAAACAAGAATTGTGCAAAAAGATATTAAGGCTCGAGCAGGAGATCGATGACTTGAGGGAGGAAAACTCCATCCTCAAGCATAAGCTGAGGAAAAAGGACACTACCACATCACCACCACCTCCTTCTTCACCACCAAAGGAGACTTGAGGACATGGTATGGGCACTCCCCTTGGCTTGTGCCAAGCTTGGGGGAGGTGCCCCGGTATCGTATCACCACCACTTTCTTTGCCTTATATCTATCTTAGTTCAATCTTTAGTTATCCTAAGAATTAGTTGAATAAAAGTTTGGTTTGATTTATTTTCGAGTGCTTGCTTAGTGATCTATCTATCTATGTAATCGTGTGCGAGATATATAATAAAGAGTAGTTTGAGTTTGGTTTCTTTACTTTTTTGTTTCAATAAAAAGAAAATGAAATAATGAAAAAGATCATATGGTAATCTTATGGTAAGTAATGACATCACATAAGGAAAAGTACAAGTGGTAAAATTTGTTGAAAGTTGACAAACATAGCATTGGTCAATGATCCAATTCATGAAAGAATTAATAAGGGAAGAGAAGATTCACATGCAAATACACTATCTTGGACATCTTTTATGATTGTGAGCCCCCATTAATTATTATATGTCAAAATTGTTGACGTTGGACAAGGAAGACAACGTAATGATTTATGTTTGTTCGTATTCACATAGAAGTTATATTGTCATAGATCCTTCAACATGTGGTGCTTGCTCAATATCTTTGCTAGTCAAAAATTCCGCACTAAGTAGAGATACTACTTGTGCATCCAAAAACCTTTAAACCCAAAATCTTATTTTGAGAGTCCATCATATCTACCTATGGATTGAGTAAGATCCTTCAAGTAAGTTGTCATCGGTGCAATAAGGCAATAAAAAATGCTTCTAAATATGTTTGATCATTTAGTGTAAGAGAAAATTGAGCGTTGTACGAACTTGTGATGGCAAAGTAATAAAAGCGACGGACTGCATAATAAAGGTTGCTATCATAAGGGGAAATATAACGTGACGTTCTTTAGCATTAAGGGATTTGGAATACAAACCTAAAAGCACATGACAACATCTGCTTCCCTCTGCGAAGGGCCTATCTTTTACTTTTATGCAAGATTCAAAGTATTCTTCCCTATTCCTTTTTATTTTCTCTTTTTGCAAGCATCATGTGGTGAGGAAAGATCTCGGCACATATATCCAGTTGGATATGAGTGAGCATGAATTATTATTGTTGACATCACCCTTGAGGTGAATACATTGGGAGGCGAAACTATAAGCCCCTATCTTTCTATGTGTCCGGTTGAAACTTTTTGCTCATGGGTATGCTGTGAGTGTTTGCAATCATAGAAGATTAAATGATGGTTGAGTATGTGGACTTGCCAAAAGGCTCCGATACGAGACCCTTCCTGAAAATATGATGAATTGTAATTGCAAAGTTGACTGAGAACATAGTTTGTTGGTTTTCAATAGAGTTTATGCTTTAACTTCGATGTTGTGATGAATTGTGACTTGTTCATGAGAAGTTATATGATAAAGTTATGTGACAAAGTTTTATATAAAGTTTTTTGCTGTTATAATAATAAGCATGATGATTCTATGTCCGTATTTTGTTTTTATCGACACCTCTCTCTCTAAGCATGTGAACATGTTTTTCGATTTTGGTTTTCGCTTGAGGACAAGCGAGGTCTAAGCTTGGGGGAGTTGATACGTCCATTTTGCATCATGATTTCCTACTGTTATTTATGATATTTTTATGCATAATAATGCTTTATAAAGTAATTCTAATGCCCTTTCTCTCATAATACGCAAGGTTTACACAAAGAGGGAGAATGCCGGCAGCTGGAATTCTGGACCTGAAAAAGCTACGTCAGAGTTACCTATTCTGCACATCTCCAAATGAGCTGAAAATTTACGCAGAATTATTTTGGAATATATAAAAAATAGTGGAGCAAATAACTACAGGAGGGGGGCCACCTGGTGAGCACAAGACAGCAGGGCGCGCCCTGGTGGGTTGTGCTCAGCCCAGCCCACCTCCGGTGCCCATCTTCTGGTATATAGGTCATTTTGACCTAGAAAAAAAAGGAGAGGACTTTCGGGACGGAGCGCTGCCGTTTCGAGGCAGAACTTGGGTAGAAGCACGTTTGCCCTCTGGCGGAGCGATTCCGCCAGGGGAACTTCCCTCCCGGAGGGGAAAAATCGAAGCCATCGTCGTCACCAACAACCCTCTTATCTTTGGGAGCCCAATCTCCATCAACATCTTCAACAACACCATCTCCTCTCAAACCCTAGTTCATCTCTTGTGTTCAATCTTTGTACCGGAACCTTAGATTGGTACCCGTGGGTGACTAGTAGTGTTGATTACATCTTGTAGTTGATTACTATATGGTTTATTTGGTGGGAGATCATATGTTCAGATCCATTATGCTATTTAATACCCCTCTGATCTTGAGCATGATTATCATTTGTGAGTAGTTACTTTTGTTTTTGAGGTCACGGGAGAAGTCATGTTGCAAGTAATCATGTGAACTTGATATGTGTTCGATATTTTGATGATATGTATGTTGTGATTTCCTTAGTGGTGTCAAGTGAACGTCGACTATATGGCACTTCACCATATTTGGGCCTAAGGGAATGCATTATGGAGTAGTTATTAGATGATGGGTTGCTAGAGGTACAGAAGCTTAAACCCTAGCTTATGCGCTACTTCGTAAGGAACCGATTTAGATCCAAATGTTTAATGCTATGGTTAGATTTTATCTTAATACTTTTCTCTTAGTTGCGGATGCTTGCGAGGGGGTTAATCATAATTGGGAGGTTTGTTCAAGTAAGAACAACACCCAAGCACCGGTCCACCCACATATCAAATTATTAAAGTAGCGAACACGAATCAAACCAACAGGATAAAAGCGACTAGATGAAATTTCCGTGTACCCTCATGAACGCTTTGCTTATTATAAGAGACCGTTTTGGCCTGTCCTTTACCACAAAAGGATTGGGCTACCTTGCTGCACTTTATTTACCGTTACTGTTACTTGCTCGTTACAAATTATCTTGCTATCAAACTATCTGTTACCGACAATTTCAGTGCTTGCAGAAAATACCTTGCTGAAAACCACTTGTCATTTCCTTCTGCTCCTCGTTGGGTTCGACACTCTTACTTACCGAAAGGACTATGATTGATCCCCTATACTTGTGGGTCATCACCCCCGTTCTCGGATTGAGGGTCAGGATCTGCTTCACAGTGTTCACGGACCGCAGGATCCTTTTATCAAGGACAGCCCGCGTCGCCCCCTGCATATTCCTCGCTCTAGTGGTTTTCTCCGACGTTGATGTAGCCTTTGTATGTCTCGTTGTTGTATCCCTCCACCGCATGCCTGTGTGCAGCCTAGTTGTGTAGCTGCGTGAGTTTTCGAACTCATGTTGCCCGTTTGTATCCAACTCTGCGCATGGATCCGTATGTCGTACTTGACTACTTTGATGTATCTATCACACTTCTTTCTTTGTGCACGTTACCTCAGAAATGATTCATTGTCTCTATAATTGCTCAACACTAAATTACCCCTGTTACCTTCTAGCAGGATGGTTAGACCCGCTGGTCATGGCCGTGGTGCCAACAATCCACCATCGCCCGAATACATGGCCGGAATGATACAACAGTTTGAGCTGAATCGTCAATTCATGGAAAGAGTCATGGTTTAGTTTCTGTTTTGAGCCCCTATTTATCCGTCCGCGTAGCCACACTCCTCATTTTTCTTCCTCATATGTCCAGGCACTTGCATGTGATTGGTGGAGATGAAGAGAGAGAAAGAAAATAATGAATAGAAAAAAAGAAAAGGTGGTCCGGGGTGGAGCCGTGTCCTACGTGACGGACTGACCGGGCGCGTCCGCAAGCCCTCGTATCCTCCCTACATTTGAGATGGATATAAGTGTTCGCGGACAGCCCGGACATATAAAGATGATACGAGGGGTCCAGTTAGACCACGTTTTTCTCTCTGTCCTGTTCGGTCACTGACCAGGCGCGTCCGCGGGCATATGAGAGCATCTACAACCGCAACTTGCTAACTTGGACCACTAAACGCCCACGGACGCGCCTGATCAGTGACCGGGCACGTCCACTTTGAGCCCTGATTTCTTCCTATGCACAGCCACACCTCTCAAATTGCCCTCCCTATTTTCTGTCATTTCAACAAAAACGTCGTGTGCGACACCCTAGAGCACGCAGCAATGGCAAAAGCACACAACTGACTCGGAGCAGCCGCTGCATGCGGCAGCCACACGTACGCATCGATGGCCATGGATAGTCAGCTCAGCACACGCGCGGCTAGCACCAGGCCACCGCAAGACGCGACGCAGCTTGCGGCTCGCAAGCATGCACGCCCGCGGTTTCTGCACCACGCAGTGCGCCCGTGGCTGTGACGGCTGTGCACGCCCGCACCCGAGGCGGCGTCCAACACACCTGCCTGCCCCGGTGGCTGTCAGCTCGTCCGCGGATGCACAGGGCCAGCAAGCACACGCGGGGGCTACGCGACGTCGTCAGCCGTCTCCCCCGCCGTCGTCCACGCCCACTCCGTCGTCGCCGCGAGGCACCAGTCCCTCTACCGGCGTCGTTGCATGCTCCACGTGAGAGAGAGACCAGGAAGGAAGAAGGCTTGAGTGGCTGCATGTGGGGTCGAGAGGAGGTGCCCGGGCATGACCGAGCAGCCTCATGTTGCCCCTAGGTTTGAGACGGGTTCAAGGTATGCCGGTCAGTCCGGGCGTTTAAGTTGACCGGACACCAACTGGCCGGACGTTGAGTTGAAGGAATAGGGGTCCTATTAGATTTGTATACGGCTCACATGATTCAGGTCCGAAACGGCTCTGCGCTTGGGTGGGAATAGTACTCACTCAAGTGAGTCTCCGGCCGCACGTGTGGGATTTCGGCAGGAACAGAACAGGAGCGCCAGCCGCCGCCCCGCCGCTGACTTGCTTCTCTTCCTCCGCCGCCGCCCGCCAGATCTGGTCTGCTCTGCTCCCCCTTCCCCGGAGCCCGCCGCGGTGAGCTCCCCACTCCCCCTCTGTCTTCGTTTCCTCCCCTCCTCCGGCCGCCGCCGCGCGCGCTGAACTGAGCTCCAGCCGCCAGAGATCCCCCGTCAGTCAACGCGTAGGCACATCCGTTCGATGCAGATTTGTTAGCTGCCGGAAGCAGATTTTTTCCCGGGAAGAGTTTGTTTGTTGGCTGTTAGGAGTAGGAGATGCCCTGACTCTTCAAATTTGACATTGAATCTGTAGCCTGGAAGCGCGGTTGTTTTCGCCAACTTCTTGTTCCCAGCTAGATGCTTTGTACACAGTATTGTTCTTCTTGTTTCGGGATTCGGGTGGTTTAGAGCGACAATCTCATCTCATGGACCCTACCTAGTCAAAAAATACAATTTTTTTTAAAAATAAGTTAGTTACCTGCTATGAAAATGGATATCATTGAGAATATTTCGGTGGAGTGCTGCTAGTCCAGTGAGTTTGTGACCGCACGTGTGGGGATTCGCCGGGAACGGCAGCAACCGCCCGCGGCAGACTCTTCTCTTGCGATATGTTTTGATTGCTCGTACATACGTTTCCGTTCGTCGCAGATTTGTTTTCCGCGTCGTGCAGTATAGCAGTGCTAGAAGTGCTACATTTTCCAAAAACAGTTTTTCTTCAGGCCCACCCCTGAAATTGGTGTCTTGATTGTACTACTGCTAGAACATGTCTTGACTGTTCAAGTTTGACACTGTGAATCTAGCTGCACTGCGCCTGGTAGCGTGATTGTTTTTGCTGAATTGTAGGAACAATGCTGTCTGTAAATAAGTGACAGACAGGCCAAGGCCATGGGGTTGCACAAGTTTGACATTAGTTATTATACCATGGCTCTTGCTGATTATTTTTTGTTTGTTTTGAAATTTGGGTCGTTTAGCAACGAAGATGAGTGACAACCTGATGGACAAGGTGACGGCGCTGAGCGAGCAGCTGAAGATCACCGGGACGGAGGTCGGCAAGAAGATGACGGCCGGCATGAGCTCCATGAGCTTCAAGATGAGGGAGCTCTTCCTGGGGCAGACTCCGGCCGACAAGATCGTCGAGGACGCCACCGCCGAGAGCCTGGAGGGGCCCGACTGGGCCATGAACCTGGAGATCTGCGACCTCATCAACGCCGGGAAGGTGAGCAGCGTGGATCTGGTCCGTGGGATCAAGAAGCGGCTCGTGCTGAAGGATGCAAGGGTTCAGTTCCTCACCCTGTCCCTTCTCGAGACCGTCACCAAGAACTGCGAGAAGGTGTTCTCTGAGGTTGCCGCTGAGAGGGTTCTCGACGAGATGGTCAGGTTGGTGGATGATCCACTGACCGTGGTGAATAACAGGAACAAGGCGCTTATGCTGATTGAGGCTTGGGGAGAGTCCGGCGAGGAGCTCCGTTACCTGCCGGTATATGAGGAAACCTACAAGGTGCACAAAGATTCGTTGTGTTATTTTCTAGTTGCCTAATTCTGTCTCGTAGTTTTGAGGTCTGTATTTTCATTTCTTGGTCAATGAAAAGTTGGCCAAAATAACCTGTTATGCTTCGTAATGAAAGTATAGAAATCATTCTAATTTAGGACCAAAAGGTTGAAGTAACTAGAAGATCCCCACATGAATCGGTAGCCAGCATCCGTTAGAACTAGGTATGTGATTTTTGCTAGAGTATCGACAGACTATAATTGAGACATAGGGTGAAAAGAAGATCAATATATACATAAGAGTCTCAACTCAAGATGACGAACAGATACTAAGTACCCAATTAGAAGAAACAGTGTAGATTTGTAGAATGATAGTTACTCCCTCCGTAAAGAAATATAAGAGCATTTAGATCACTACTTTAGTGATCTAAACGCTCTTATATTTCTTTACAGAGGGAGTACATAGTACATCCCTGAAATCTGGCTGTCAAATAAAAAAAGTTCAGAACTTTCCTTCAGAACTCTACGTAGTGCGAGAAATAATTCAAATACACATAATTTGAGCACTTTTATGGTTATATTGACCTACTAAATTAACCTTTTATATTCACATATAGATAGAGCAGTAGTTGAAGAATGCACGGTTAAAGCCAGTTAGGCGAAGCCTTCAATATCATTGCACTACATTGGCTTCACCCCTTTTGGCCGTCCCCTGAAAACTAGATGTCATGACTATTTTCAGAAAAAAAACCATATATAGAATGACTAGTTATATTGTACCAATACATGAACATCATGTTATAGAAGTAATTTAAGTTCACAACTACTGTTATAAAGAAAGGGGTTGTTTGACATTTGGAGTCATTTTTGGTCAAGAAACATTACTGAATGTACGTGTGTGGAACCTAGGGTGTACTTTTTTTTTTGCAGGGTAAACCTAGAGGATCCTGAAGCAGTCATTTCTGAAACTGGCATGCTGTAGTCCACAGGAACAAATAGGAGGCACTAAATTCAGAACAAACTGAACTTCATCTTAAATTTTGATGATGGAATGATAATGTCGAAGCAACAGTTAAGTAGCACACATTCCATCAATTAAAGTTGGTGCTTTTGGAAGATCGAAGAAAGATGGAAGCACCCGGTTTTATCTCGAATTATCATCAGATGCAACAACTTCCTAATGAAATTATTGTCTGAATTACAGAGATAAACCGGGTGCATGACGGGTATATTAAAAATTGCACATGTACTAACACACCATTTTTTTAGCTTCTGTCAATCTTCGCTATAATTTTTTTCTTCCGTCTGTCTGAAGGAAGAGTGACAAGCTTGGCAGCATGAATCATTCCACTAATATCACTTGGTCATACCCAATACTATACCATCCCCTTAATACTTGTAAGTAAGAAAATACAGTAATATGCAATAAGCTCTGTGCCTTAATACTTTATACTTCTCACATTGTGCCTTAATAGGTTTCATATTTTTGATGCCATCAGCCCTTAAATTCAAGGCTTCATGGTTGAAGAAATTGTAGTGAACAAATTTTGGCAGGAGCATTGACATCTACTCAAGTAATTTTGGGGTCAAATAATTTGCTGTTTCAGTGTCCAGTTTGATGGCAGTACTGTAAATTCATATGATTTATCTTTGAAGAGAGAAATATATTATGCTTTAGTAACCATGGCAGTGGAGTGGACAACTAGCTAATATATATTTTCTGTAGAGTCTGAAATCAAGAGGAGTGCGGTTTCCTGGACGCGACAATGAGAGCTTGGCCCCCATATTTACTCCACCACGCTCAGTTGCTGAAGCTGAAGCTGGTGCAAACTTCACGCAACAGACCTTTGAAGATGTGCATATGCATACATATACTGCCGAAGAAACAAAGGAAGCTTTTGATGTTGCGCGTAACAGCATAGAGCTTCTTTCAACCGTTCTTTCATCTTCCCCTCAGCAGGATGCTTTGCAGGTAAACTGGACTTTGTGTAGCTTCCTCCAAGTTCGCGTAAATACCTTTTGACTGGAGTACACTAATTCACTTCACACAATAGCTGGACTGGTTCTTCAAGGAGTTTTTCTGGTGAACGTTTTATTTAAATACCAGTAGCGCATTATTATTATTTGGTTCTGCTGCAGGTGCCTTGGTTATATTTGTTCTATTTCATGCTTGTAGTACTCAGTTTATGAGATACTCTGAACTCTGAAGTTCCACTCTGTTCCTGAACATGTGTTATTCTAGCATTCAAATTTTGTCTCTAAATACATATCACCTACCATGCTGATACAACATTACTGCAACATGGACTACTTCAGTAATCAGATTATGTTTTACATGTTATTTTACTGGCTTGAGGTAGATTTTTGTTGGTCATACATTAACATTGGCTAAGAGCTAGTATTATGTTTTGACTAGTTCTGTTACTTGCACAGGATGACTTGACGACCACCCTTGTGCAACAGTGCTACCAATCCCAACACACCATCCAGAGATTCGTCGAGACGGCTGGGGACAATGAGGCCATGCTCTTCGAGGCCCTGACCGTGAACGACGAGATCCAGAAAGTGCTATCCAGATACGAAGAGATGAAGAAACCCGTGGTGCCAGCGCACGTGGAACAAGAGCCGTTGGCCATACCGATCGCCGCAGAAGCAGAACACGAGGATGCCACCGCCGTCGGGAGTGAAGAGGCCCTGGTCAGAAAACCGGCCGGTGCTCGAGCAAAGCCGGATGGAGACGACGGTATGCTCGATGACCTCGACGAGATGATATTCGGCAAGAAGGGAGGGAGCAGCTCCTCCCAGGAGGATGCGGATGGGGCCCAAAAGCAGGATCCGAAGAAAGATGACCTGATCAAGCTATGAACACCTTACGTCCCTGCCAGTTCCTGGGATGAGAAGGCACTGCAAGTTTTAGGCTACCGCCGAACGGCGCCTGACTGTATTTCATCTGGTAGAGGATTGGGCATTCATTCGGGTTCAGGTCGCTCGTCTACTTATTTGCACTCGATCGATCATCGGTAGTTCAGTCACTTGTCATCTTCATCATCTGGTTTCGTGGATGCATCTCAAGCAATCTATGTTGGTTCGATCTGAGACGTGCTGAACAAATGTACCACCAATACATGCATCTTTTTAGACAGTTGTGAAAGAACACTCGTCCTCGTCAGATTGATAGTCTCACACCCAATGTTTTTCAGACAGCTGTCAGAAAACAATTGTTGCTGCCACTTCTCCAGTTACACTTGCACATATTATTGTTGTCACAATATATCACATGGATAATTTTATCTTAAGGCTTCACATCATAAGCATAACCCTTTTGATCTACCTGAGATAGATATGATATATCCCCCGCAAAAAGAAAAAGAAAAAGAAAAAAGTGATAGATATTGCTATCACCTGCCTATTTCTCGCTTATTGCGAGTTCGATATGCGCTCGCCTACCGCAGGCAGTTCGTGGGCCACGACCACCAAGCGATTTTTCCTTTCATTTTTAGCGGTTGCGCTCGAAATCACTAATTGAGGGGTACTCCTTGCAAAGATCACTTCCACCTTCTCAGGTTGTGACAAATGGCACGCTGCATGTGCGTCACTTGTCGCAACCTGGGAGTTTTTCTTTTTTTTCGTAGATCCGTTTATTCAAAACGTTTTATCTCTAAAACCGTGCGTCCAAATCTCGAACCGTTTTCACCATTGGATTCCTCGCGTCGATATCTTCAAAGTAGATCCCATGTTGATAGGTTTTGACGAACTTTTTTCATGAAAAAACCAGACGAAAAAATCGAACTAGGAGCATGGTTTTTTCCCTTTCCGAAAGAGGCACAGCCATGCCTCTTGCAGAAAAAAAAATGTGTTTTTTTTCGTTTCAAAAAACATGCCTCTCGCGAAAGAAAAAAAAATAGAAAACATGTTTTTTTCCGTTTATGAGAGGCACGGCCGTGCCTCTCACGAAAGCACAACGATGCCTTCCACGGAAGCAAAACCGTGCCTCTTGTGGAAGAAAAAAAACAGAAAATGCGATTTTCTTCGTTCCCGAGAGGCACGACTGTGCCTTTCGCAAAATCAAAACCGTGCCTTTCGCGGAAAAAAAAATGTTTTTTCACGCAAAAGGTTTTTTTTTTGTCTAAAACCTAAGGAAGACCGGTGGAAAACCAAAAAATCAAAAAAACTGAAAAAAAAACCGCTTAAAAAGCTGAAAACGCGTGCGAAAAAAAAATCTTAAGGGATCGGCCAGAGCGCGACACGTGGCGACGGCTGAGAGTGCTCCAAGTGGCGCGCTCTCAGCCCACCCGCAAGTGATCGTTGCGAGGCTCCCGAAGGAGCACTCGTCAACTAGTTACTCCTGTTTGCGCTTGATTCGAGTGTAGTAGGCTGGGTTCTTTTTTGTCAGAGACTCCCAACCGGCCTGGTATGCTTCTTTTTAAACCCCTTTTCCTTCTCCATTTATTTATTTCTTTTCATTTTTCTATTTTTTATATAATTTTAAAATTTGTTAATTTATCTAATAAAAATATACATGTATTTAATCTAAATGTTTATGTAATGAATTTTTTATGTATTTTAATCTAAAAAATATTCACCTGATTAAAAAGATGTTAACATATTTAAGAAAATGGCCGTGTAATTTACATAATGTTCATGTGGTATTTAGAAAATATTCATTGTGTATTAAAAAATCGTTCATTCAGTGTTTAAAAAAATGTTTGTTGTGTACTAAAAAGTGGTTCATTGTATATATAAAAAATGTTTAGCGTGTAATACAAAAAGTTTTTATCAGGCACTAAAAAGTTATTCACAGTGTATTTCAAAAAATTATTTATTTATTGTATTCTTATTCCCCCCTATTTATTTTATTTTCTTGTGATTGTTCACTGTTCCCTATTTTTTTTGGGAGTTTTCACTTTCCCCGAAGTACACTCTTTTTGAAAACACAATGAACATTTTTAAAATGGTGAATAACATTTTATGAATGCACCATGAATATTTTTTAAGAACTTGAAATATTTTTTGATTCATGATGATTTTATTGAAATACACTAAGCACACTTTTCATATACACAATTACCATATTTTAAACATGATGTATATTTTTAAAATATGGGATGAGTATTTTAATATACATGAGAAACCTATTTTTAAACTTGTTGAACATCGTCTAATACATGATAAACATTCATAATATACACAGTGACCATTTTTTAAAATTTCAGCAATATTTTTTTATAAACATGTGAACAGCTAAAAAACAAATGAACTTATTCAAATAATTAAATACATTGACACCTTTTATGTATATAATTATTTTTTCAAAAATAAGTGCTCATCTATCTCTAATATGAATTCGTGTATTTTTGCCTCAAATAATGGAGAAAAAGGAACGAAAAAGTAATAAAAACCAAAACAGAAGAAAAAAACGAGAGGTGAACGCCTTGGGCCTGGCCTATCTAAAGCAGCTTTGTAGGCGAGCAACACGAGTTATAGATGCACCCATCATCACTTGCGGCCTTGTTTTCTGATAACCATAAATTTGTAGTAGGCCCAAAAGCGCACTCGATCACCACAACCAGCCCATTAATAATTCTACTAAAGTCCCTCTAGTTGCTCTTCATTTCTATCTGCACCGAGCCGCTCCTCTCTCCATCTCGAGCCATGTCGCCATCCCAACCAACGCGCCGGTTTCCATGCTCTCAACACACATTTTATCGCTCCCATCGCTTTCCGCCTCGGCTATGCTAGTTTCCTGTGCTGCCACTCATCGCCGCGAGCTTTCCTCATCCATTATCTCCATCCCATAGAGGCGATAGTACCTAGTCCTAGCTCCAATCCAACATCGGGACGTGGATTTCTACTAGGAATTTAGCGATCGGGTCATTGTAGAAAAGTAGACAATGAGATGTGGTTTGATTATAGAGTTGGACAAGTGCTGCATCTCTTGCTTCTCCCCGTGTACTAATCAATATCATACATCCGGTGAAAAAGACCACTGAGGCTAGCCTTGAAAACATCCCCAGCCAACCACCACACCCGGTCTAGACACCCCTCCCGTAAGCGTTTAGTCCGCCCCTCCCTTGACCCCGTGTATATGACTACCAACTTCGTATGGTCTATTTTTGCTACCACACTATATTAAGCCCCCGTTACAAGTGTTCAACTCCAATATCAAACCCACTGCTAATACCAAACCCAACTTTGTTCTACACTCACATTTGACCAAGTCCAATTATTGCATTTTTGTATGTTTTGGTCACCAAAAAGGGGTCCTCACATGGTCATATGCGCATGGATGAATTCTGATCAAGATTGTTTCACATACGTATTTCATCATTTTCTATTCGGATACATGGATCAATGCTAAATAGGAATACAACCAAACAAGTATAACTTAAACAAGTCATACTAACGTGAAAAGTTGAAAACAAACACATGCATACATGCGTCGTGGATATGATATGGATGATTTTTTACTAGATCTGAAATGGATGATGAGGAGCTGTACAAACTAGTGCACATATACCCCCAAGGCGCTAATAGTTTATGTGTTTGTATTGATCGATCAGTCTATAATAGTCCATCTACAACTGGAAAAAACATCAACAAAGAAATGAAAAAAAACTCGCGTGAGTAACCTGCATCTATCCAGCTATGAAATCACGCTTTATTACTCTTTTACGTACATGTCTAGGGTTAATGTACAAATCAACATAATCTCTGCGAGCATGCATAGGCATTGTTCAGCCATGCATGCGATGTTCATTGAAACATGTGTTGGTTGCCAAAGGTTTGGGAGACATTGTTGAGGCCCGAGTAGACCTGCATCTGGGTGAGTATGTGCTCGAAGTTGTCGTTAGACTTCTCAATTGGGTGTGTGTGGGTGCCCTCGTATGTTGTTACCACCACACCTTCGTCTCGCGATAGACGCTGCACCTGCTTCTTCACGTTGCATCCTTGGTGCGTGCACCTGTAGTAGCTCCTGCATGTAACAAACAAGTTAGTACTCTTTTAAAGGCTACTGTGCTATAGGGATCATAAGGATAGAACAACAACTACAACATCAAGCAAGTTGGGGGGTAAACTAGACTTGAAGTATGGATCACAAGAATGGTGCTACAAAATTTCTATGAATTGCTCTTCTATACATTATTCATGCAGGAATTTTAACATCTAATCCAACCTATTTCTTATACATATCTATGTAGGATCAAGGAATTTTCGCGGGTGCTTGTTGTATTTATCTTAATTAGCACTTTGCCCTACAATTTTATGTATTTTGCAATCTCTGTTCCACACTTCCATCCCTCTCAAAATATTGTGCTCCTTTTCTTCCAATGTTATTCATTCTTACAATCCAAGGAAGTTCACAAAAGTTATGCAAACATTATCAATCGGTATATGTTCTTAGATATATGACTATTGTAAATGATTAAACTAGTAACAAAATGATTTCATCATTTGTTGCTTTAGTTTCTTACAATTCAATTGACATTAATATACTTCCTATGTTGGCATGGTTCCTAATTGGTCATGAGATTACTGTGATGTGCCATATCACCAATTTTCTAAGATCTAATTGTTAGGGAAAAAGCCTATATCACAATGATAAGTCGTCGTTCTTAAGGATTGAATTCTAATAAATATTTGGTAGTTGCCATTTTATCTCATTTTTTGGTCCGTCATAAATATTTGTCACTTTATGTATTATATACTTTCTGAAAATGTTTAAATTTAATTAAGACATGCATCAACATACACATAAGTCGTCTATTTCTTGTACTGGTCACAATGTGTATGAAAGCGGTAGAACATGGATGACGTCACCTCTAACATCAACAAGAATTCGAATTGACAATGACTTGGACATTAATTGGACAATGGTTTACATATGAATCAGACTATGATGTGCATACCTTATTTCTAATCAACTAAACAATATGACTTTTTCTACTATGCTACAATTTATTTTAGTAAGTATATGAGTTAATCATTGTGAGATATTTATTGTACTTTTCTCTCAACTCATGCAAAACAATAGGTATAGGTATAGGACTATTAGTATTAGGGTCACAAATAGCTAAATGTAAGAATGAACTTCTTGAAAGAAGCTTATATATAAATAGTAGGTAAAGATATAGAATTTTTTTCACATACATAGTTTGATCAGAAATAAAACAGAGCCAAATATGATATTCGTACTCCATTATTATGGTCACATATAACTGAACACATTTAATTGTTTACTCGAAGTGATTGGGTGTATATGTACAATTAATCTAAAACCGAAGATGTATAACCAATTTTTAAAACACTATCTGATTTTCATTTGGTATCATAGTTTGCAACGACAGAGGACCAACAACAAACACAACATGTCTTAGATGTCTCAATATGATGGATTAGTTTGGTAAGAAATAAAATATAGCCAATTGATTTTCATACTCCATTATTATGGTCACAAGTGGGTAAACCCAATAAATTGTACCATGAACGAATGGATTTATATGTAGAATCAAACTAAGTTGAAAATGTAGAACAAAATTAAAATAAACTATTTGATTAACATTTGGTATCATCTTGTTTGCAGTGATAGACGACCAACACCAAACTCATCATGGCTTAGATGTGTCAATATGTATGGATTAGTTAGAAGGATCAACATGCATGGATTTAACTATGCAGGACACGATATCGACATGACTACAGAAGTGTAAAACTAAGGTATGCTTGAATTGCAGGTCATTGGCAAAGTTCATGACAGTTGTAACTGACAATAAAATAGTACATTTTGAGAATTAAATAGGATATAAGCTTGTACTAGACTTGTAAGCTAAATATTGTTATCTGCAACAATAAAGTTTGGAAGAAGAAAAAATCACATCAAATATGTAGTAAAGTTGTCTCGGTTATGTTGAAAAACATTAGTCACATACTACAGAGCAAGGGGGAGCAGTATGTTATGGAAAGTTTCCACAAAAATATAACTGCTAATTATATTCAAACCAATTGATTTCCATTCAATACCATGGAGTATGTAGTGACCAAGGATCAACATCAAGCAGTCACACACCAAGCAGCACACATAAGATGTATCGACATTCTTGGATTTGTTAAATGTATAAACCTTAGTGGATTCAACTATATCGAAACAAAGTTTTACTCCAGTATAAACGTGTCGAGATTGGTAATGCTTGAATTGTCAGTCACTTTCAAAGCTCATGGCAATTGGAGATGAGGTTGAAAGAGTAGATTTTGAAGAATCCAGTAGTGTATGCGTATACGAGGACCATGTGCAAGACATGCAAAGAGTCAGATCGTTTTGAATGTGTGATACATGTGCAAGTGGCGTATTATACAAATGAAGCTAAATACAATTGTGTAAAGATCGAAATGAACAAACCATGTCGAGTATATGATAGTTTTTTTTGTTATGCTATAAATGTAAGTCAGGATAGTGGAAGCTGAGTGAAATGAATTTCTCTACTATATATAGAAATTCCCACTCAATAGAAGCTGATAATTATATTTTTATTCTAGGAAACCTATAGGAGAGGCCATCAAATATACTAATTATGAACTTAGATTCTAGTCAAAGATTTAAATAGCGCGCTATAGCGGCGCTATAGCGGCGCTACACGCATCCAGACCTGTGCTGCGCTACGCGAAGGGCGATTTCACATCGAAAGGATTAGCGTGCTAATAGCGCGCTACGGCTCACTTAGCGCCACCAGATAGCGTTAGCGTCCTACGTCGGGCCCAAAATTTTCTGTCCAAAAAAAAAATCACAGCGAGGGCCGGCCCAGGACTACTCCTCTCGACTCAACCCTATGCCCGCTCCCTTCCTCCTCTCAGGCCAGAACGTTGGCGGCGGCCGACCAACGAGCAGCCATGGCGCTGGCCTCGACCTACGACTCCGGCGACTGACCTCCCTTGCTAATCCCTCCCGGCCACGGCGGCATCCACCAGGCGAGGCAGATCCCGGCCAGTTCGTTCCGGCTGCTCCCTCCTAGCCACTTCCTCCAGGCCACCAGTCCACTCTGCCGCCGGCAACGAAGGCACCCACCAGGTGACGGCGTCCACTAGGCGACCATGAGCCAGCACATCCCGTCGGGCGGCAGGCTCCTGTACTCTGTTCATCTCTTCTTGTGAATCAGGTCTGAATCGTTACACATGAGAAATCACACCTCTTTTGCAATTGGCTGATGCTAGTCCTATTTAGAAGCAGGCCCTCTGTTTGTACAAATTCAGTTGCCTTATTGTGCCTAAACAATAAACAGATTCAGTATATGTTAAATTGATGCCTGATTTTATGTTTATTTTTCCATTATTGTATTGATTTGTGCTCGAACGCTAAATGGGGCTTAGCACGCTATAGCTGCGCTATAGCATTTCATAGCTTCTGGCTGAGCCGCCGCTAAGAGGCTTAGCGCGCTATTTAAAACTTTGATTCTAGTACACGTGCGTCTTCGCCGAGATGACGACACTGAAGATCTACCACTCACCATGTGACTTATTCTTGCTTCCTTATTGATAACTACGTTGACATAGATGAGCAAATGAAATAAGTAAAAAATAATAATGTCCATCACGAGAGAAGAAAATATGATAGAGGGACTGAGAGAGAATTTTGATAAGAAATGTTGTGTAAAGTATGTAGCAAGTCATTTTAATTATGCTTAAAATGTGAGTCAATGCATTGTAATCAGGTCTTCATCCATTAGTGTCTAACAATATCAAAAATAAATAAATCATATCGTCATATATTTTGGTTGAGAGGAATCCGGGTGGTCGCACTTTTGTAACACCAGCGATTAACATATATATATATATATATATATACGGCTTTAATATAAAAATAGAATAATTTTATTCTTCACAGATCTTTTCCATAGCACCATCATTTTCAGTTTTCCATGTATGATAGTATGTATGAATCTAGGTAGCCGCGCAAATGCACGGGTCAGTCTGCTAGTTGCCTAGCTAGTAATAATATAAGCATAACCCAGGCCCCTAGAGGGGAAAAGGCCAGGCAGCGTTTGTAGTCGGTAATCCTAAAGAGAGTGTCTTTTGTGCTCCAGGTGGCATGCTAATATGGTGACTTAGTTAGGATAATCTATAGACATAAGGAGTAGATAATGTGGAGCGTTCAATCCACCTCTAACTGGTGGTTCAAATTATTCCTAGTCAAATTCGATCGCCATCAGCTCTCTATTTATTGGCGATGCCCATCAAAATCACGTGGAACTTAGCTAACTTTTTCGCCTAGACTAGATGATGAGGATGAGACATGTCGTTATCCCATGTAGGCAACCACTACCAGAGCTTGGAAGATTCACTGGAACTCCATCTCACCTACTTTCTTTGAGCCCACCCATCAAAAACATGAAATGAAATTGCACGCCAAACAAATGGAAAAAGGAGAAACAATCAACAGGAGTCCCAAACAACATCCAGAAGTATATCAAGCATCAAAACAATTTGATCATCAGTCAGGATCAGCAAGTCAAGGTGTCATATGAGAAATTAGGGCACGGATTTACAGACCTGGGGAAGTTGTTGTTCTTGACGGCCTTCTGCCCGTACTTCCTCCACCGGTAGCCGTCGTCGAGGATGTCGACCTGGCTGCGTGTCTGGAACGCGAACCGCGGCCGCTGCTCCCTCTTCTCGCCTTTCTTCTTCCCGACGACGACGTCCGCCTCGCTGCCGCCCTGCGAACTACTTCCTGCACGATCATCGCCACCATCCTTTGATTCGGAGGGCTCCTCCTGCTTGGACCCCGGGAAGAGGCCGTGGCTCAAGCCGCCGCCGCCGCCGCTGGTGTTATTGCCAGCTGCTTGACCATGGTGATGGAGATGGCCATGGCTGCTCGCTCCTGCCATGAAGTGGTATGAATTGGAGGTGGAAGATGAGGGCTGCGTCCCAAAGAGGATGGGATAATTCTCCATTGCCGTGCTATGTTGAGCTCGACCTAGAGGTAGAGAGAGAGGGGAAGTAGCTGAAAAGAG